>OV277351.1:1468312-1571532 GCA_922984085.1 Sicus ferrugineus | reverse complement strand
ACTTGACTTGACTTGACTTGACTTGACTTGACTTGACTTGACTTGACTTGACTTGACTTGACTTGACTTGACTTGACTTGACTTGACTTGACTTGACTTGACTTGACTTGACTTGACTTGACTTGACTTGACTTGACTTGACTTGACTTGACTTGACTTGACTTGACTTGACTTGACTTGACTTGACTTGACTTGACTTGACTTGACTTGACTTGACTTGACTTGACTTGACTTGACTTGACTTGACTTGACTTGACTTGACTTGACTTGACTTGACTTGACTTGACTTGACTTGACTTGACTTGACTTGACTTGACTTGACTTGACTTGACTTGACTTGACTTGACTTGACTTGACTTGACTTGACTTGACTTGACTTGACTTGACTTGACTTGACTTGACTTGACTTGACTTGACTTGACTTGACTTGACTTGACTTGACTTGACTTGACTTGACTTGACTTGACTTGACTTGACTTGACTTGACTTGACTTGACTTGACTTGACTTGACTTGACTTGACTTGACTTGACTTGACTTGACTTGACTTGACTTGACTTGACTTGACTTGACTTGACTTGACTTGACTTGACTTGACTTGACTTGACTTGACTTGACTTGACTTGACTTGACTTGACTTGACTTGACTTGACTTGACTTGACTTGACTTGACTTGACTTGACTTGACTTGACTTGACTTGACTTGACTTGACTTGACTTGACTTGACTTGACTTGACTTGACTTGACTTGACTTGACTTGACTTGACTTGACTTGACTTGACTTGACTTGACTTGACTTGACTTGACTTGACTTGACTTGACTTGACTTGACTTGACTTGACTTGACTTGACTTGACTTGACTTGACTTGACTTGACTTGACTTGACTTGACTTGACTTGACTTGACTTGACTTGACTTGACTTGACTTGACTTGACTTGACTTGACTTGACTTGACTTGACTTGACTTGACTTGACTTGACTTGACTTGACTTGACTTGACTTGACTTGACTTGACTTGACTTGACTTGACTTGACTTGACTTGACTTGACTTGACTTGACTTGACTTGACTTGACTTGACTTGACTTGACTTGACTTGACTTGACTTGACTTGACTTGACTTGACTTGACTTGACTTGACTTGACTTGACTTGACTTGACTTGACTTGACTTGACTTGACTTGACTTGACTTGACTTGACTTGACTTGACTTGACTTGACTTGACTTGACTTGACTTGACTTGACTTGACTTGACTTGACTTGACTTGACTTGACTTGACTTGACTTGACTTGACTTGACTTGACTTGACTTGACTTGACTTGACTTGACTTGACTTGACTTGACTTGACTTGACTTGACTTGACTTGACTTGACTTGACTTGACTTGACTTGACTTGACTTGACTTGACTTGACTTGACTTGACTTGACTTGACTTGACTTGACTTGACTTGACTTGACTTGACTTGACTTGACTTGACTTGACTTGACTTGACTTGACTTGACTTGACTTGACTTGACTTGACTTGACTTGACTTGACTTGACTTGACTTGACTTGACTTGACTTGACTTGACTTGACTTGACTTGACTTGACTTGACTTGACTTGACTTGACTTGACTTGACTTGACTTGACTTGACTTGACTTGACTTGACTTGACTTGACTTGACTTGACTTGACTTGACTTGACTTGACTTGACTTGACTTGACTTGACTTGACTTGACTTGACTTGACTTGACTTGACTTGACTTGACTTGACTTGACTTGACTTGACTTGACTTGACTTGACTTGACTTGACTTGACTTGACTTGACTTGACTTGACTTGACTTGACTTGACTTGACTTGACTTGACTTGACTTGACTTGACTTGACTTGACTTGACTTGACTTGACTTGACTTGACTTGACTTGACTTGACTTGACTTGACTTGACTTGACTTGACTTGACTTGACTTGACTTGACTTGACTTGACTTGACTTGACTTGACTTGACTTGACTTGACTTGACTTGACTTGACTTGACTTGACTTGACTTGACTTGACTTGACTTGACTTGACTTGACTTGACTTGACTTGACTTGACTTGACTTGACTTGACTTGACTTGACTTGACTTGACTTGACTTGACTTGACTTGACTTGACTTGACTTGACTTGACTTGACTTGACTTGACTTGACTTGACTTGACTTGACTTGACTTGACTTGACTTGACTTGACTTGACTTGACTTGACTTGACTTGACTTGACTTGACTTGACTTGACTTGACTTGACTTGACTTGACTTGACTTGACTTGACTTGACTTGACTTGACTTGACTTGACTTGACTTGACTTGACTTGACTTGACTTGACTTGACTTGACTTGACTTGACTTGACTTGACTTGACTTGACTTGACTTGACTTGACTTGACTTGACTTGACTTGACTTGACTTGACTTGACTTGACTTGACTTGACTTGACTTGACTTGACTTGACTTGACTTGACTTGACTTGACTTGACTTGACTTGACTTGACTTGACTTGACTTGACTTGACTTGACTTGACTTGACTTGACTTGACTTGACTTGACTTGACTTGACTTGACTTGACTTGACTTGACTTGACTTGACTTGACTTGACTTGACTTGACTTGACTTGACTTGACTTGACTTGACTTGACTTGACTTGACTTGACTTGACTTGACTTGACTTGACTTGACTTGACTTGACTTGACTTGACTTGACTTGACTTGACTTGACTTGACTTGACTTGACTTGACTTGACTTGACTTGACTTGACTTGACTTGACTTGACTTGACTTGACTTGACTTGACTTGACTTGACTTGACTTGACTTGACTTGACTTGACTTGACTTGACTTGACTTGACTTGACTTGACTTGACTTGACTTGACTTGACTTGACTTGACTTGACTTGACTTGACTTGACTTGACTTGACTTGACTTGACTTGACTTGACTTGACTTGACTTGACTTGACTTGACTTGACTTGACTTGACTTGACTTGACTTGACTTGACTTGACTTGACTTGACTTGACTTGACTTGACTTGACTTGACTTGACTTGACTTGACTTGACTTGACTTGACTTGACTTGACTTGACTTGACTTGACTTGACTTGACTTGACTTGACTTGACTTGACTTGACTTGACTTGACTTGACTTGACTTGACTTGACTTGACTTGACTTGACTTGACTTGACTTGACTTGACTTGACTTGACTTGACTTGACTTGACTTGACTTGACTTGACTTGACTTGACTTGACTTGACTTGACTTGACTTGACTTGACTTGACTTGACTTGACTTGACTTGACTTGACTTGACTTGACTTGACTTGACTTGACTTGACTTGACTTGACTTGACTTGACTTGACTTGACTTGACTTGACTTGACTTGACTTGACTTGACTTGACTTGACTTGACTTGACTTGACTTGACTTGACTTGACTTGACTTGACTTGACTTGACTTGACTTGACTTGACTTGACTTGACTTGACTTGACTTGACTTGACTTGACTTGACTTGACTTGACTTGACTTGACTTGACTTGACTTGACT
The DNA here is from genome assembly GCA_922984085.1 of Sicus ferrugineus. Classification (NCBI taxonomy): domain Eukaryota; kingdom Metazoa; phylum Arthropoda; class Insecta; order Diptera; family Conopidae; genus Sicus; species Sicus ferrugineus. Next base: position 1,567,959 of record OV277351.1, on the reverse strand, counting down.
TGACTTGACTTGACTTGACTTGACTTGACTTGACTTGACTTGACTTGACTTGACTTGACTTGACTTGACTTGACTTGACTTGACTTGACTTGACTTGACTTGACTTGACTTGACTTGACTTGACTTGACTTGACTTGACTTGACTTGACTTGACTTGACTTGACTTGACTTGACTTGACTTGACTTGACTTGACTTGACTTGACTTGACTTGACTTGACTTGACTTGACTTGACTTGACTTGACTTGACTTGACTTGACTTGACTTGACTTGACTTGACTTGACTTGACTTGACTTGACTTGACTTGACTTGACTTGACTTGACTTGACTTGACTTGACTTGACTTGACTTGACTTGACTTGACTTGACTTGACTTGACTTGACTTGACTTGACTTGACTTGACTTGACTTGACTTGACTTGACTTGACTTGACTTGACTTGACTTGACTTGACTTGACTTGACTTGACTTGACTTGACTTGACTTGACTTGACTTGACTTGACTTGACTTGACTTGACTTGACTTGACTTGACTTGACTTGACTTGACTTGACTTGACTTGACTTGACTTGACTTGACTTGACTTGACTTGACTTGACTTGACTTGACTTGACTTGACTTGACTTGACTTGACTTGACTTGACTTGACTTGACTTGACTTGACTTGACTTGACTTGACTTGACTTGACTTGACTTGACTTGACTTGACTTGACTTGACTTGACTTGACTTGACTTGACTTGACTTGACTTGACTTGACTTGACTTGACTTGACTTGACTTGACTTGACTTGACTTGACTTGACTTGACTTGACTTGACTTGACTTGACTTGACTTGACTTGACTTGACTTGACTTGACTTGACTTGACTTGACTTGACTTGACTTGACTTGACTTGACTTGACTTGACTTGACTTGACTTGACTTGACTTGACTTGACTTGACTTGACTTGACTTGACTTGACTTGACTTGACTTGACTTGACTTGACTTGACTTGACTTGACTTGACTTGACTTGACTTGACTTGACTTGACTTGACTTGACTTGACTTGACTTGACTTGACTTGACTTGACTTGACTTGACTTGACTTGACTTGACTTGACTTGACTTGACTTGACTTGACTTGACTTGACTTGACTTGACTTGACTTGACTTGACTTGACTTGACTTGACTTGACTTGACTTGACTTGACTTGACTTGACTTGACTTGACTTGACTTGACTTGACTTGACTTGACTTGACTTGACTTGACTTGACTTGACTTGACTTGACTTGACTTGACTTGACTTGACTTGACTTGACTTGACTTGACTTGACTTGACTTGACTTGACTTGACTTGACTTGACTTGACTTGACTTGACTTGACTTGACTTGACTTGACTTGACTTGACTTGACTTGACTTGACTTGACTTGACTTGACTTGACTTGACTTGACTTGACTTGACTTGACTTGACTTGACTTGACTTGACTTGACTTGACTTGACTTGACTTGACTTGACTTGACTTGACTTGACTTGACTTGACTTGACTTGACTTGACTTGACTTGACTTGACTTGACTTGACTTGACTTGACTTGACTTGACTTGACTTGACTTGACTTGACTTGACTTGACTTGACTTGACTTGACTTGACTTGACTTGACTTGACTTGACTTGACTTGACTTGACTTGACTTGACTTGACTTGACTTGACTTGACTTGACTTGACTTGACTTGACTTGACTTGACTTGACTTGACTTGACTTGACTTGACTTGACTTGACTTGACTTGACTTGACTTGACTTGACTTGACTTGACTTGACTTGACTTGACTTGACTTGACTTGACTTGACTTGACTTGACTTGACTTGACTTGACTTGACTTGACTTGACTTGACTTGACTTGACTTGACTTGACTTGACTTGACTTGACTTGACTTGACTTGACTTGACTTGACTTGACTTGACTTGACTTGACTTGACTTGACTTGACTTGACTTGACTTGACTTGACTTGACTTGACTTGACTTGACTTGACTTGACTTGACTTGACTTGACTTGACTTGACTTGACTTGACTTGACTTGACTTGACTTGACTTGACTTGACTTGACTTGACTTGACTTGACTTGACTTGACTTGACTTGACTTGACTTGACTTGACTTGACTTGACTTGACTTGACTTGACTTGACTTGACTTGACTTGACTTGACTTGACTTGACTTGACTTGACTTGACTTGACTTGACTTGACTTGACTTGACTTGACTTGACTTGACTTGACTTGACTTGACTTGACTTGACTTGACTTGACTTGACTTGACTTGACTTGACTTGACTTGACTTGACTTGACTTGACTTGACTTGACTTGACTTGACTTGACTTGACTTGACTTGACTTGACTTGACTTGACTTGACTTGACTTGACTTGACTTGACTTGACTTGACTTGACTTGACTTGACTTGACTTGACTTGACTTGACTTGACTTGACTTGACTTGACTTGACTTGACTTGACTTGACTTGACTTGACTTGACTTGACTTGACTTGACTTGACTTGACTTGACTTGACTTGACTTGACTTGACTTGACTTGACTTGACTTGACTTGACTTGACTTGACTTGACTTGACTTGACTTGACTTGACTTGACTTGACTTGACTTGACTTGACTTGACTTGACTTGACTTGACTTGACTTGACTTGACTTGACTTGACTTGACTTGACTTGACTTGACTTGACTTGACTTGACTTGACTTGACTTGACTTGACTTGACTTGACTTGACTTGACTTGACTTGACTTGACTTGACTTGACTTGACTTGACTTGACTTGACTTGACTTGACTTGACTTGACTTGACTTGACTTGACTTGACTTGACTTGACTTGACTTGACTTGACTTGACTTGACTTGACTTGACTTGACTTGACTTGACTTGACTTGACTTGACTTGACTTGACTTGACTTGACTTGACTTGACTTGACTTGACTTGACTTGACTTGACTTGACTTGACTTGACTTGACTTGACTTGACTTGACTTGACTTGACTTGACTTGACTTGACTTGACTTGACTTGACTTGACTTGACTTGACTTGACTTGACTTGACTTGACTTGACTTGACTTGACTTGACTTGACTTGACTTGACTTGACTTGACTTGACTTGACTTGACTTGACTTGACTTGACTTGACTTGACTTGACTTGACTTGACTTGACTTGACTTGACTTGACTTGACTTGACTTGACTTGACTTGACTTGACTTGACTTGACTTGACTTGACTTGACTTGACTTGACTTGACTTGACTTGACTTGACTTGACTTGACTTGACTTGACTTGACTTGACTTGACTTGACTTGACTTGACTTGACTTGACTTGACTTGACTTGACTTGACTTGACTTGACTTGACTTGACTTGACTTGACTTGACTTGACTTGACTTGACTTGACTTGACTTGACTTGACTTGACTTGACTTGACTTGACTTGACTTGACTTGACTTGACTTGACTTGACTTGACTTGACTTGACTTGACTTGACTTGACTTGACTTGACTTGACTTGACTTGACTTGACTTGACTTGACTTGACTTGACTTGACTTGACTTGACTTGACTTGACTTGACTTGACTTGACTTGACTTGACTTGACTTGACTTGACTTGACTTGACTTGACTTGACTTGACTTGACTTGACTTGACTTGACTTGACTTGACTTGACTTGACTTGACTTGACTTGACTTGACTTGACTTGACTTGACTTGACTTGACTTGACTTGACTTGACTTGACTTGACTTGACTTGACTTGACTTGACTTGACTTGACTTGACTTGACTTGACTTGACTTGACTTGACTTGACTTGACTTGACTTGACTTGACTTGACTTGACTTGACTTGACTTGACTTGACTTGACTTGACTTGACTTGACTTGACTTGACTTGACTTGACTTGACTTGACTTGACTTGACTTGACTTGACTTGACTTGACTTGACTTGACTTGACTTGACTTGACTTGACTTGACTTGACTTGACTTGACTTGACTTGACTTGACTTGACTTGACTTGACTTGACTTGACTTGACTTGACTTGACTTGACTTGACTTGACTTGACTTGACTTGACTTGACTTGACTTGACTTGACTTGACTTGACTTGACTTGACTTGACTTGACTTGACTTGACTTGACTTGACTTGACTTGACTTGACTTGACTTGACTTGACTTGACTTGACTTGACTTGACTTGACTTGACTTGACTTGACTTGACTTGACTTGACTTGACTTGACTTGACTTGACTTGACTTGACTTGACTTGACTTGACTTGACTTGACTTGACTTGACTTGACTTGACTTGACTTGACTTGACTTGACTTGACTTGACTTGACTTGACTTGACTTGACTTGACTTGACTTGACTTGACTTGACTTGACTTGACTTGACTTGACTTGACTTGACTTGACTTGACTTGACTTGACTTGACTTGACTTGACTTGACTTGACTTGACTTGACTTGACTTGACTTGACTTGACTTGACTTGACTTGACTTGACTTGACTTGACTTGACTTGACTTGACTTGACTTGACTTGACCTGACTTGACTTGACTTGACTTGACCTGACTTGACCTGACTTGACCTGACTTGACCTGACTTGACCTGACTTGACCTGACTTGACCTGACTTGACCTGACTTGACCTGACTTGACCTGACTTGACCTGACTTGACCTGACTTGACCTGACTTGACCTGACTTGACCTGACTTGACCTGACTTGACCTGACTTGACCTGACTTGACCTGACTTGACCTGACTTGACCTGACTTGACCTGACTTGACCTGACTTGACCTGACTTGACCTGACTTGACCTGACTTGACCTGACTTGACCTGACTTGACCTGACTTGACCTGACTTGACCTGACTTGACCTGACTTGACCTGACTTGACCTGACTTGACCTGACTTGACCTGACTTGACCTGACTTGACCTGACTTGACCTGACTTGACCTGACTTGACCTGACTTGACCTGACTTGACCTGACTTGACCTGACTTGACCTGACTTGACCTGACTTGACCTGACTTGACCTGACTTGACCTGACTTGACCTGACTTGACCTGACTTGACCTGACTTGACCTGACTTGACCTGACTTGACCTGACTTGACCTGACTTGACCTGACTTGACCTGACTTGACCTGACTTGACCTGACTTGACCTGACTTGACCTGACTTGACCTGACTTGACCTGACTTGACCTGACTTGACCTGACTTGACCTGACTTGACCTGACTTGACCTGACTTGACCTGACTTGACCTGACTTGACCTGACTTGACCTGACTTGACCTGACTTGACCTGACTTGACCTGACTTGACCTGACTTGACCTGACTTGACCTGACTTGACCTGACTTGACCTGACTTGACCTGACTTGACCTGACTTGACCTGACTTGACCTGACTTGACCTGACTTGACCTGACTTGACCTGACTTGACCTGACTTGACCTGACTTGACCTGACTTGACCTGACTTGACCTGACTTGACCTGACTTGACTTGACTTGACTTGACTTGACTTGACTTGACTTGGCTTACTACTTACTTGACTACTCGGTTCACGAAACCCAAGTAGGCCCACAAAACCCACATTCTGGCTCTCTCGCTCCTTCTGTGCCGTCAATGTATGTATGTCAAGAGAAAGAAACTACTTCGGTTCACGAAACCCAAGTAGGCTCTGGCTCTCTTTTCAGGTAAGTGGAGAGAACAAAAATATCGGTTCACAAAACCCACATTCTGGCTCTCTCGCTCCTCCTGCGCCGTCAATGTATGTATGTCAAGAGAAAGAAACTACTTCGGTTCACAAAAGGCTTGGCAAGCTTGAGATTGACTCGGTAGCTGCCGACTTGATTGTGACAGGCATTCCTCATTCCCATGGAGAAGACATCAAAGCATTGTACACCAAAATATGCAATGTTGCTGCTTGAAAGCCTGCTCCTAGTTTGCTAGATGCATTTCGCATTAAAAATAACAACAACAGTGGTCCACTTGTTCTGAAGTTGCCTACAAGTCGTGATCGATCTCTTTTTATGCGAGCTATCTCTGCGTTCTGCCGTAAAAATCGTCGAGCTCTCACCCTGAGTGAATTAGAGATCGAAGGAACTGGCAAAGTTCACATTCATGAAAGCATTACCAAGCAAAGACGGATTATCTTAAAGCATGCTCTTCTCCTGAAGCGGCAAAAGCAGTTGCACTCTGCATACACTGTGGGGGGAAAAGTACTCATAAAAAAAAAATGCTGATGGCGAACATGTACTCGTGGATGATGTTGAAAGCGTTGATTGCCTGGCCGCCAACTAATACTTCAAATTCTTACATACATATAAGTATTCTCTGTAATTATGCCTAATGTTAAACTTACTCCCTTTGTCTTCTATCCCCTTTTCCATCCTCTGATAACTCTGCCTTTCTCTTTATTTATAGTGTTCATGGCTGCTGCGGAAGGGTTGTGCTGTGAAATTTTGTACAACAAACAAAAACTAATGTTTTTCACTTCGCACAATTGGTTTTCTGATGTTCGTGTTACTCTATCTCTACTTTGAGCGCTGTTACAGAACAGCCTAGCTGTGTTAACGGAAATCACAAGATGCTGTTGGACATCCTCTGTAAGCAACACTCTGGTTTCAATGTTGCTCACTTCAATGCTAGAAGTTTAAACCATATTAAACATGATTATATAAAAAATGTTTTCCAGAACTCAGCAATTGACGTCGTATGTATATCTGAGACCTGGTATCAACCCAGTCTCTCCCATGCTAGTGTTGATATTCCTGGCTTAAAACTTTATCGTGCGGATAGAATAAATAAGCGCGGTGGTGGCGTTGCAATTTATGTGAAAGATTCATACAATTCTGAGATAATTTACTCCTCCAAAAACTCCGTGGTTGAGTACATCTGTGTGATGGTTTCTGACAACAGGGCAAAGATTCTTATTTGCTGTGTTTACAACCCGCTTGTTTACCACAAGAGTAAGAAATTCTTTACGCACTAGGAATATCCTACGCTCCAAATGGAAAAAGAATAGTACTTCTGATAATTGGGAAGAGTATAGAAGAGCTCGTAACTTAGCAACCAGCCTTATAAAAAATCTAAGCAAGACTATTACTCATACAAGGCAAATCCTAAATTACCTCCCAGGACAATTTGGCAACGATTAAAAAGTATCGGTATTGGGTCAATAAATAAGCCCTCATGTACTCTCTCACCGAATATTTTAAATGAATACTTCCTCAATAGATCATTGCCTGATAACTTTCATGACGTATGTGACACCTCTAACGATTGCGGTCTCTTTAGTTTTAATGGCGTCACTGCATCTGACATAATAAGGCATACAAGACGTATAAAGTCTACAGCTGTTGGAGAGGATGGAATCTCTATAAAATTTATTAAAATAATATTGCCATACATACTCTCTCCTATAACCGGTATTATTAACCACGTTTTTACGTCTTCATCTTTCCCCATGAGTTGGAAATTAGCTACAGTAATTCCCATACCCAAGAATTCGTCCCAAAAAGTTCTTGCTGATTTTCGTCCCATTAGTATTTTGTCAGTGTTGTCTAAAATCTGTGAGGCAATTATGGCAGACCAAATAAATGAATACATCTCCCATTACAATCTTCTTAATCCACTGCAATCTGGTTTTCGTCAAAAGCACAGTTGCGCCACTGCTATGCTTAAAGTAACTGATGAGATACGGCTAGCTTATGATAAAGAATATATAACTCTGTTGTGTCTGTTAGACTTTTCCAAAGCCTTCGACAGCGTGAATCATGGAACTTTGTGTAGCAAGCTGCGAACCTTATACAATTTTTCCAATATGGCTACCGCTCTAGTAAGGTCCTATCTGTCTGATCGTTACCAAAGGGTTAAAATTTCTGATGTCTACTCTGACTTTAAGCACGTTTGTTCAGGAGTCCCGCAAGGCTCTGTCCTTGGACCGCTATTGTTCTCCTTATTTTTTAATAACATCTTTTCTGAAGTACGCAATGGGTTTATTCATGCTTATGCAGACGACCTGCAGCTGTATTTGTCGAACCGCATCGGACTTGTTGATGATTTGTGTCTCAGACTGAATGAGGACTTGGATAGCATTGTACGCTGGTCTAAGATTAATCATCTTAAGCTGAATGCTTCTAAGTCATTTGTATTGCCCATATATAAGAACCATATTGACCACTCCCGTATTCCCGTCATATATCTTGATAATATTGCATTGCAGCTTGTAACTAAAATTACTAACCTGGGTATTTGTATTAATTCCTCATTAACCTGCACCGACCATGTTAACAAAATGGTAAGCAAATCATATGCAGCGCTCAGTAACTTACGTTATACTGCTGAATTCGTTCCCGCCGAAATTAGAAGAAAACTAGTTATGCAGCTAATTATACCTATCTTAACCTATTCCGACTTAAACTACTGTAACCTTAACTCTTCCTCGAGTCATAAAGTTGACGTTTTGATAAACAATTTGACAAGATATGTAGTCGGGCTAAGGCGTTTCGACCACCTATCTCAGCATAGAAACCTCTTACTTGGCTGCAGTTATCAAAATTATATCAATATCCGTAACTGCTTATTCATATATGGACTCATTCACAGCAGACAGCCTAGGTATCTGTATGATAAGCTTCAGTTCTGTCAATCAACCCGCACCCACAATCTAATAACTCCCAAATATAATTACTTGAATACTCGGAGACTGTTTTTCGTAAACACAGTTCGCCTGTGGAATAATTTGCCACGGGTAATAAAAAGTAGTTTAAATACGGGAATATTCAGGAGACTAATTAGCCAATATTTTAAAACTTAAAGACCGGCATGTAACACAACCGCAACATCTGCAGTCGTGAACGATTACCTCCTCTTTCTCTATCTTCAAACTTAACCTTCTCACTTTATACTTTTATACTTTTCCTTATATCTTTTTTTTTTTATTTCGCACTAGTTAATTAGTATAATGTAATTTAATTTCTATAGTTTAGTTTATAAATTCATTCGTTATAATGTATACATTTAATGTCATATCTTTTTCTTTGTACTATTAAAGAGCTGGACTCTTATTGTACATCCTGAGTGTTAATAAAGAATAAGAATAAGAATAAGAATATAAAACCCACATTCTGGCTCTCTCGCTCCTCCTGTGCCGTCAATGTATGTATGTCAAGAGAAAGAAACTACTTCGGTTCACGAAACCTAAGTAGGACCTTGGATCTCTTTTCAGGTAAGCGGAGAGACAAAGAATGTCGGTCCACAAAACCCACATCCTGGCTCTCTCGCTCCTCCTGTGCCGTCCGTATATGAATGTCAAGAGAAAGAAACTACTTCGGTTCACGAAACCCAAGTAGGCTCTTGGCTCTCTTTTCAGGTAAGAAGAGAGAACAAGAATATCGGTCCACAGAGCCCACATTCTGGCTCTCTCAAACCTCCAGTGCCGTCCGTTTGTCTGTATAACCCAACCACTCACCTTGACTGCTGAAACCGAATGAGTTGTATTCGCGGTTTGCCCGGTATAATATACCCTCGTCCTTAAGTTCCTTTTTTTCCCGCAAAAATGTCGTTTTTATATCCCTCACTTCCTCTGTACTCACCTCAATCAACTCGCCTGTGTGGTGATTACTAGACAGGAGAAAACTAGCCTAACCACTACGTATGCCAAACATATGCCAAGAATTAACTTACACAATGGTACTTAGATACCGAGAACTTAAAAGTGTATATACATTTCATTACATATTTCAATTTGTTCTTGTTGGCTTTGTGAGACGCGGGATTTGCGTCCTCACAACATGCTATCGAACAGCAGAAGTACACTATATGAAAATATAGTAAAGCAATTAATTAAAGAAAAAGATTGGAATTCTGTAATAAACTCAGAAAATGTAGAAGATATGTATTTGAAAATACAAAATACATTTAATGATATTTATTATTGTATAATTCAAGATGTGTAATTAAAAATAAATCTAAAAGAGCAAAAAATACCTGGATAAGCGAGGAACTAATTCAATGCTGTGCAACTAGGGACAAGCTTTACAGAAAATGGGTAGCGAATCCGAAAGATAAAAACAAGTAAGGGTGTTGTCTTCGGCCTGGCCGAAATCTAAATACCCTACACCCGAGTAACTGAAAAAGTTATAATTTCGCCACTTAACAACTTTTGTATAAGTAGGCGGACCACGCCCATTTCGGGAAAATGTTTTTGTTAAGTTTCTAGGTACTGCTAGATAGAATTACGAAGGTATTAATATTTTGAACCTTTTATGGGATATTGACTACTTTTGTATAAGTGGGCGGACCACGCCTACCAATTGTATACAAATTGGTAATACGTGCAGATATCATGTGATAAAGTTTCGTATTAATATCTTATATCGTTTACAAGATATTGATAACTTTTTTATGAGTGGGCGTGGCCCGCCGATTTTTGGCAAGCTTATTGGTAATTCTTCCCTATATATCCTGATCAAATTATATATGAATATCTTGTACCGTTCATTAGATATTGACAACTTTGTTATAAGTGGACGTGGCACGCCCATTTTTTTCAAAAAATTTAGTAATGACGCTATATGTTCCGGAATAAAATTATACCTTCATATCTCACACGGTTTATGAAATATTCAGATTTTAACATTTTTTGAAACGAGGTGCCTTTATATTCCGTATGTAAAGTAGGCGTGGCTGTTTACCGATCTCGCCCATTTTCAATCTGAAACAGCCCTACATAACAAAGAATATTTGTGCCAAATTTCATCGCGATATCTCTTTTCGTTCTCTCGTAATCGTGATTTCAACAGACAGACAGACAGACAGACAGACGGACGGACAGGGCTAAATCGATTCAGGAGGTGACGCTGAGCAAGAATATATATACTTTTATATATCTATCTCGTCTCCTTCTCTGCGTTACAAACGGAAGAATATACCCTACTCCCTTCGGGTGTAGGGTATAAAAAAGAAAATGATTACAAAAAATATAGACAAGAAGCTCCAATTTTCTAAAAACAATGTAGCCTATTTTCCAAAAGCTTTCATAAAAATATTAAAGACTCCATACATGACTGTTCTGCACGAACGCTTTTAGATATGCAAGGCTCAATCCAAAACTCAATCTACATTGAACGCACTACAGACACTGAAATCCGAAATATATTGAGCAAAATGAAATCGAAAAGTGCTGGGTATGATTTTGAGTGCATGATGATGAGTGCAACGCTCATTTTGGGCAAATTTTTTTTTAATGCCTCTAGATACTGCTAGATAGAATTACGTATTAATATTTTGAGCCGTTTATGGGATATTTACACCTTTTGTATAAGTGGGCGGACCACGCCCATTTTTCGTATACAAATTGGTAATACCTGTAGATACCTCGTGATATAATTACGTGTTAATATCTTATACTGTTTATAAGATATTGACAACTTTTTTAGTAGTGGGCTTGGCACGTTTATTGATAATGCTTCCAGATATATCGTGGCAAAATTGCATCATAATATCTTATACCGTTAATGAGATATTCCTAACATTGTTATGAGTGGGCGTGGCACGCTCATTTCTTTGTAAAAATTTTACTAATGGCGCTACATGTTCCGGAATAAAATTATACCTTAATATCTCGCACGGTTTATGAGGTATTCAAATTATAACAATTTTTTAAACGATTATAACACTTTTTAATCGGGGTGCCTTTACATTCCGTATGTAAAGTAGGCGTGGCTGCTTACCGATCTCGCCCTTCGGGTGTAGGGTGTAACTAACCTATTGCATGTAAGACAGCCGAGCATACTATACCAAAACATAAAGATCAAATTTCATAGCTACGATTGCTTGCACGCGAACTTATCAACAGACCCACAGACAACAAATAATGAAGACTCCTGCGTAGCAACTATAGAACAAGTAGCAAACTTGAAATACTTGGGTGTAATATATTAGTTGACCATCAACCAAAATGGCACGAACACATTAAGCACGTGCGAAGAAAACTACGCAAAACCTCACATATGCGTAGGTGGCGCAGTGGGTGATAACCTCGCTGCGAGCTCCGGGGATGCGGATTCGAATTCCGCCTGGGCATGGATGTTGATTGTGTTGTTTTCAGCGTACCTAAGGCCTAGCCTAGCGCTAATAGTTCTACAAAAACTAAAAATAGATCTACAATTTAAAAAAAAAAGACACTTTCCACTCCCCTCCCTCTATCAACCCTCTTAACAGTAGCTCGTGCTATCAGCACAAAAAGCTCTGAAGCTTAGCAGCTCCTGAACTTTGATATAGAAAAAGAAAAAAAAAATACGCTCTACCACCTCAACAACTGTAGCGATAAAAGAGTATTAAGGCAGGCGTATTTTGCCCTAAGCGAGGCTTATATAAGGCATTGCATAACTGCTTGGGGCACATCGCCTTACATCAAATCACTACAGAGAAGCCAAAACCATATCATAATAATCCTAACTAGAAATGATGAAAGATACAACAATCAAAGTCTTAACCAAAGAGCTAACGTTCTTAGCGTAGATGGAATATTTAAGGAATATTTACAACGCAAGCTTCCCTCTCAATACAACTAACTTATTTAACAAATACAATTACAAGAAGTATAAAACTAAAACATAATTTTCTTAACTTCACAATCAATATATATATATATATATATATATATAACACTTGCTTCTTACTAAGATTTGAAGTTGTGATTAGATTTAATATATCTTCTGCAGACAAGCCCCCAAAGCTTCGCAGGATTTTCTTTTATTTACTCAAATTTCCAATGCAAATTAAAAAAATTTATGAATAAGACAAATAAGAGTAATAAAAGAATAAGAAATAATAATAATATAAAAAAAGATTAACCGGCCCTATTCCTCAAACACAAACTTCTACTCAGATTCCTACTCGAGTTTCATTCTTTAATGAAGTGACGCTTGATCGGCACATTTCTCAGTTTTGGGAATTAGAAGACATTCCGAGAAAACGTTTTTTAACTCCATCCGAAAAACATTGTGAGTAAAATTTCGTTAAAACCACGAAAAGATTGGACAGCGGACGTTACATTCCTTCTTCCGACAAATTAGGATTTTTTCGTGAAATTGCTCTCAAGCAATTCCTCCGCAATGAAACACGGCTTTCAACAAAAACCCCTGACTTCAAGGCTCAATACGATGCTGTGATTCGAGAATACTCAGAACTTGATCACATGCATCCGGTTCATATGTCGGAACACACAGCTCGTTCCGATCACTATTAATTGTCATATAATGCAGTCTTGAAGCCCGACAGCACTTCAACAAAGATTCAAGTAGTTTTTAACATGTCGTGCCCCACTACGAATGGGATAAGTTTGAATGATGTCCTGTACCCTGGACCAGCTCTTCAAGCTGATCTCACGTTCCTCGTTCTAAAATGGCGATATTTTAAATATCTCTTCAATGGTAATATCGAGAAAATGTACCTCCAAATCCGAGTTACCATTCAGCACGCACGATATATCGCCGGCGCTCACGACATAAATACTGCCCTTCGAATTCGGCACGAATTAACTGCCGCATTGAAGTCTGCCGGTTTTTCGCTCCGAATATGGACTGCGAGCAATACCGCTATCCTTCACTGTGTTTCTCCGGAAGACCTACTCAGTCGAGCTTGAAGAAGCCAGTAGTGCCAAAACACTTGACATCCGTTGGAACGCGAAAACTGATCGCTTCTATTTCGAAGTTTAAGCTTTCGATATCGAAGCCAAATATACAAAGCGACAAGTGCTATCATTTTGCACAATTATCACGAAATCAATGCAATAAATATTCCACGGAATTCCATTATACTCGCAGGTGCTGTTGGCAGATTCGCTGGACAGATTCGACCATTTTCCTTGGTTAAAATCATTAAGTTAGTCCGGACTAACTTCAACTACATTCCCAATTATAAAGACCTGCTGGAACGATTTTTGTCATTTCCATGCGCGCTATGAGTACTTGCGTACATCTTCCGATTCCTCTACAAAACTCACCCTCATCATCGTTCATTATTCCATCTGACTTCGGTGAATATTCACATTGACGAAATTCAACTCGTCAAAACTCGACTCAACATCATTGCGCAGAAGGTACATTTCGCCAAGGAATACCGCTGCCTCGAGCAAAACGAGCCTCTGAGTAGCAGCAGCAAAATTCTCTCACTCAATCCGTTCTTGCGTGAAAGTGGAACATTACGCTGCGCTGGACGTTTAGTGTTATGTCCGTCTTTGTCATACGACGAACGACATCTAATACTAATTCCATACGACTGCTAATTACCTCTTCATCCCGCCTTTCTAGTTGCATTCGCACGATTTATTGCCCGAAGAGGTTGCTCCAAAAACCTCTATTCCGACAACGGCACCAATTTCGTGGGTGCCTCGAATGCGCTTAGACGGGAACAACTATCATACCTCCACCATATCCAAACAGCGGCAACAGCCCTCTATTGCCATGAACAATTAATTTGACATTTTATACCCGCTAAATCATCGCACATGGGCGGTCTATGGGAGGCGGGAGTTAAAAGCTTCAAACTCCATTTTCGTCGTTTTATAAGTGTGACGAGTTTCACTTTTGAGGAGTTTTTAACCATCCTCGCAAAAATTGAAGCTTGTCTCAATTCGCGCTCTTATAGTACAACTTCAGAAAATCCAGGCAACCGCTTACCCCTAAGCAATTTTTTGTCTGGTGGCCCTCTGCTCGGTCCTGCTTAGACAGAATTGCTCAGCAACCCCATGAGCATAGTGAAGAGATAGCAAAGGGTCAGAGCCATCCAAAATGATGCGATTCGCAACCAAACCTACAGATTAATTATCTAATGGTCATATACGGAGGCAACCTACCCCAACCTCATGGAAGTTAGGTCGTATTTGTAAAACCTACCCCAGGTCTGATGAAAGAACAAGCGTTGCCGACGTCCGAACCGAACACGGGCACCTCACTCGACCGATTCATAAACTGATTTTGCTACCAGCTTAGCTTAATCAGTAGCATTCAACCCTCAAAATCCGGGTTGCCTCTTAATTTATTTCCTGCCATGCAAAACCACGAGATCATCCGCTCTCACCACGAAACTGAGGAGGTATACCAGTCCTTCCAGATTCTGGTTCAATAAGCTCTCCCCTCCATCACCTCCCCCTGGGAGGGCACCACGCGATACTTCACACATCCGAACTGTCGCTGTTTTGGAGACGAATCTACTGGATGAGGAGGACTTTGGGAATTAATGCCAGAAAACATGTTGATGTCCAACTGCCTCCTGCAGCCACGATAGAAAGATTCCCCACCACTGATGGAGAATTGGCCCCCGTCAACATCCGTTGGAGCCTATTCCATGTCATGCCCTCATCCAAACCCCACCTCTAACAATGGCATGGTCATCCTCACGTCGGGGAGCCAACAAATGCCAGACGATGATTTCAACGGGCTCACCCCATCCATGTTTATTGCGACCCCGTCGTTAATCGCGCAATGTCCCCCTCCGGCATCTGTGCCTCATCAAAACATGGATAGAAGGTGTTGGTTCCATTATGCTGACAATCATAAAATGTTGTTTATCACTTTAAATATAAATTCCTCATAATTTGTACAACAAAAAATTCATTGAAAACAATGTAAAGCAAAAAGCGTCAGCTCTGCTGACGCAGCGTAAGTGCAAGCAGTTCGGACGCTTGTAACGCGATACTCCTTTATGGCATGCTGTGAGCATTCCGCTTGTTTAAGCAAACGCTGCTTCCATAGCTCAAGCCTTCTGCTAAGAATTACTAGCAACAACAATATGCTGATGACAGCATAATTTTCCTTTAAATACGCGATAAATAAATGCATTCAGGCATTCGAAAACTATCAAGCAGTAGTCATCATTGTCATCATCCAGTTCAGTCCAAGTACTAGAACTCGGAAAATAGCAGATAAACACAAAATATAATTCAGTACAAGCACTAGAATTATAGCACATACAATTCAGTTCAAGTGCTGAAATTGTATAACAAAATTCCCTACCGATTGTCTTAGTACATGCACTAAAGGCAATCTCGAAAATCTGGGAAATAAAAGTTATTCAAATAGATAACATTTTTTGGTGACCCCGAAGTGATCGCACTCGTTCGTCAGAATGCAGAATTTTGAAGAAATCATCACCGAGCAGGAAGAGCAGTCAGTAGGATTGCAAAGGCTGATACTCAATGTCAAGAAGGCTCAAAAGGAAAGACGAACTCAGGACTATTTAAAGAAAAGGTTGGAATAGTTGGACGAATCATGGACCAAGTTTCAACGGTTGGACAACGCTTTGCGACGACACCCTAATGCTCCACCAGAACATGCGTATTTTGCCCAAGATATATACGCAACGGTTGGAGAAAATACAACAAGGCTCGAGATGAACTTGACCAGGAACTACGCAGCCTGACAGGCGTATCATTGGCAGATAAGCCCAAGGGAACGGTTCCAAAAACCACTACTAAAATAGATCCAATACAGCAAAAATCATTAGTGTCTCAACAGGATATCACGACCAAGTTGATTCGTAATCAAGAGGTGATCAACAAAATAATCAAGGGTATGATGGACAAGGTCATAAATGACAAAACGCCACGGGTTGGCAGTTATTATTCCAATAAAGCCAAAATTATTGAATCTCATTGGGCTGCACTGCAAAAGCTGCATAGCCAAATTATAGAGTCAATAGATGATTTTGATTCAACCAACTGCAACTTGGAAAAGTATCTACAGGAAGAATATTACATTAATGAACAATTAATGAAAATCCAAGATATGGCAGAAAATAGCAGACAGAACTTCTCCTTACGCAGTGAAACACCCACCATTAATTTGCCAACAATCAGCTTGCCACAATTTGATGGAAATTATTTAAAATGGAATCAATTTCATGACATGTTCTGGGAAATGATTGATTAAAGGCCACTTCCAAAAATCCAAAAGATGTGGTATTTGAAAACAAATCTCACGGGTGAAGCTAAAAGGCTCGTTCGACACTTTTCTTTAACAGAAGAAAACTACCAAACAGCATGGACGACTCTTCTGGACAGATATAATAATAAGCGATTAATAATATCAGCCGCTTTGGACAAATTATTGGACCAGCCGAAGCGCACCAATGATCATACATCAATCAACTCATTGAAGGCTCTTCACGATACTTATGGTTCTGGGCAATTTGGGCTTGGACATCGCATCATGGGATCCAATGATCATGCATATACTCCTCAAAAAGGTGGCTAAGGAAACACACACACAATCTCCGAACAAACACTGGAATCTCCAAGAGAGCCACCAGCAGTCAAAAATTTCCTTCAATTCCTGGAAAAGAGATTTCAAGCTCTAGAAAGTATCGGAGGAAAAGAAAAATTTTTATCGCATAAAGCTGTTTCATCCGTAGTCACATCAAGCCAACAACATAGCATCAAATGCGAGGCATATAATAATGACACTCACTCACTTTTTGCCTATCCAAAATTTTTAAAGTTAACAACAAATAAACGATGGCAATTTCTGAAGGCACACAAATTGTGTATTAATTGCCTAAAGTCTGGACATATGTCAAAAGAGTGCACATCAAGAAAATGCACTAAATGTAATCAAAAACATAATACATTGCTATATTTCGATAAACTTGATAATGGTAAACCAATGAAAAATGCAGCAATCGCCAATTCATCATCCGAAAAGGTCATAACGGAAGGATTAATTCACCCACAGCCCAGGGTGAGCTTAACCGCATCTGAAAAATCTTCAAAGACAGACTACACCTTATTAAGTACGGCCCTTGTCAGATTGGAAGCAACAAACGGACGGTTCATCGAATGCAGAGCCGTATTAGATTCTGGCTCTCAAGTCAACCTAATAACGGAAAGGGTTGCAAAAAAACTAGAATTGCCAATAAAGCCAGCTTCAATGGTCATCGAAGGAATTGGTAACAGCACTAAAAGAGCGCGACGTCGTGCAAATCTCTTGCTAAGCTCTCGAGATGGTGTTGTGAGTCACTGGTTCTGCTAGGCATACTTTCAGGCGATACTTAAATTATGACATCGCACTGAGCATTTTTTGCACGTTGTGCTTGTTGGTTTAATTCAGCATTGTAACTTGCCAAGGTCAATTCATCGAGCGCGCGCTAGCCGCTGGTGAAGCGGTATTGCACTTGTTGACCGTGGAACTAGTGACCCACTTTCTTGCGCTCAGGTGTTGAGGCAGGTCTTTTCCGCTACAGCCAGCGTATTATTATTTCCGTATTTAAGCTTCCTCATACAGAAATATAAATAAGACTGGTATGAGTTAGTGGAAGAGAGTTGAGTTGCGTAAGTCAGTCAGTAGTAATCAGTGAGTAGTGAGTAGTGAACGTGGAAAACGTATTCCAGACAATAAAGTGCCCAAAGTGAGACAATAGAGTTTTTATTCGGACGGACTGTGGACTTTTGAGGAGCCCACAGCGAGTACTTTCCAGGAGAACCCCAACATATCTGCGCAGACGGTTTTTACGAACCGAAAATCGTTCGCACAGGTGAGTTTGTGAAAACATAAAATTTTAAGGGTGATAAATGAAGATAGGAATTTGTAGCAAATATATATAAATACTAACACGCATAAATAATCCTGGGCAAGACTCCCTTACCCGTAATCCTGTGGCTGAGTCTGGCTACGGGGGATAAGTATTTTTACTAACATTGTTCTTTTTGAAATTATTGGGGTAAATGAAATAAAAAAGTGTGAA
Source organism: Sicus ferrugineus (assembly GCA_922984085.1). Lineage (NCBI taxonomy): Eukaryota > Metazoa > Arthropoda > Insecta > Diptera > Conopidae > Sicus > Sicus ferrugineus. The sequence continues at coordinate 1,549,157 of OV277351.1, read as the reverse complement.
AAAAAAGTAATTGTGTTTGCTATGAAGATACAAAACGTTTAAGACGCGAGCGCAAGCAATTAGTACGCGAATTTTTCTGTGGGGGTTTCAAGTTTCGTAATTCAAGTGCAGCTACTTGCTTGGGGTTCGTTTTTCTGTGCGCGAACATTTTGTCGCGTGCACAAAAGGAAGTGAAAAAAAGAAGTGTTGTGTTTAGTTCAGTGAAGGCTGGTACCTAAAAATACCTAAAGAGAAAAAAAAGGCAAGCACACGAAATAGTAGCAGTTACAGTGCAAGTTTTATGGATACCTCATATGACATAGAAATTCAGTTAAGGGAATTAAGCAGAGATCATAAAAACTTGGTGGGAGAATTGGATAGATTTGTAGAAAAAATTTGGGGTAGTCTTGCGTGTACTGTAGGTAATAAAGAGAATTTAGAACTGATAAAGGAAAAACTTCGTGGCTTAGGCAGGCTTTCTAAGGTAGAAAAAGCAGATGCAATTCTTGAAGAGTTACTTAACTTTATAGATAGTAAGAATAATAGTGCGCGAAAGGAATTGGAAAATTGGAGGAACGAATTTCAAGCCATTAAAAACAGATACGAGAACTTATTAGTAGAGAGAGCAATAGAAATTGGTTCGGTAAGGGAAGTTGAAGAGGAAAACGAGAAATTGAGAAGGTTGGTGGAAGAAAAGGGAATTTCTGAAAATTTTCTCGCGAAATTTCTAAACCAAAGAAGCAGGGAAGATTTTGACTCTCTAGAAGAAGCCCACAGGAGAATAGAGGAGTTGAAGGAAGAGAATAGACTCCTTCAGCAGGAAAATTTTTTAGCAGACACAACTCTCCCTCACAAGAGTGGGATGCCCGTCAGTAGTTTTAACAGATTTTAAGATCCCGAGGGGTAAAACCGGCGTAGATATGGGTATAAAAGTGGGACGCCCGTCAGTAGTTTCAACAGATTTTAAGATCCCGAGGGGTAAAACCGGCGTAGATATGGGTATAAAAGCAGTGGCCAAAGTAGTGAACAAATTATTACCTTTGTTCTCGGGAACACCCTCCCCAGATTTGCGCAATGAAGTATATAGATTCATTAACGGGTGCGAATTGGCGGTTCAAGGTATTGAGGAAGGAAACAGACAATATTTGATACCTTGCATAAAGCAGAGATTGCATGGGAACGCGTATAGTTTGCTCAGATCTAGGAAATTCAGTACAGTTGAGGAATTTTGCGCGACGATACGAAAAAGTTATTTGCAGATTAGTTCGTTAGACACAGTGCGGCTAGAACTGCAACAGGTTTGTCAGTTGCCAGGGGAAAATGTGAGGCAATATGCAAAGAGATTGTACGCGTTAAAGTCGTAAGCGGAAGAAATTATAGGAATCAGGTACAAGGACCAATCTGGCACGGGCTTAATGCAGGATTTGGAAAGATCGGCAGTACAGTGTTTCAAAATGGGTCTCAATGAACCGACGCTAAGGTTACACATGCTAGGGTCAAAAGCAAATTGCTTGGAGGATTCGGTAGAGGAAGCAGTAAGATTTAGCCATGAAATTCACCAGTGTAACCTGAGCCAGCTAAACCATCAATATGCGATTAGAGAGCAAGCGCAAGAGATGAGTAATATAGCGCTCCTGCGGGGTAACAACAGGGTGGACCCAACACTGCAACAGGCAGCATTTCGCGGTGACGCTAACTCTTTCGCGCAGCGGAAAACTGCGAGCCCGCCGGCACAGTTCAGAAACAAAAATGATACTGGGAAGAAATCATTCGAGGCTAACGTGACCTGCAGTTTCTGCAATAATAAGGGACACACCAGAGAAGACTGCATCACGCGAAAGAACACGCCTTTCTGCCAGGAGTGTAAAATATATGGACATGAGACTAGCCGAAGGTGTGCAAGTTCGTCAGAAGTGAAGTGCGATACGGGCTGGAAGAATTACCGGACGGGACCACGGGAATTCATGCAATCACCAAGGCTTAGGCAAGGAAATCAGACGAATGGAAACCGACAATTATCGGAGAATATCGGGAACACAGGTAGGTTTAACCAGCGCGGGAAATCTACAGACGAGTCTGCCAATCATTTGAGATGCCATTTTTGCAACCTAGCAGGACATTTTGTGAGGGACTGCCAAGCTAAGCGAAATTGGGATACGTTTCAGGGAAACTGGCAGGGGCCCAGCCAAGGCCGCTAAGCTGGGTACCCGAAAAGAAAAGGAAAATTAGGCCACACATCATGGGGACAGCGAGTCAGACGTCGGAAACGATTGTTGAACCGTCCTCCTCTGATTGTTGTAAGAAGGTTGAGGACTGTCGTCCAAAAAAGAGCATAAAAAATATAGAAGAAGTTAAAGAAGAAATGTTAAATAAGTTTTCCCCAGAAATGAACGATGAGAAAGTTGATGCGGGCAGCAAGATATTGGAGACGGAAGTGAAACAGAAAGTAAATGACAACAAAATAGTAAGTCCGACGGCCGTTGAGTCAGTGGATACGTTTGGAGCTTTTGCTTCTTGTTTAAGTGTAAGCGTTACACAAATTTTCATTCTGGTTTTGTTGCTCGCGACTATAATAAAAGACATTATTGGGGAATTAAATATATTGGTCTTTAATTGTTGTGGCAGGTTATGGAATAATCGCAAGACGTTTTCACATACGTTGCAAAAAAGCGCAATGAAAACGTTGAAGGGTTTTTACTCGAAAGTTGGTGGCAGGAAAATTTCAAATGCCAAAAATTATATAAGACTACAAGCAGGAAGGGATGCAGGAAGAATAAACTCGGGGTACAACAGGCAGAAGGGCCGCCCAGACACCTTAAATGATGTGTTCATTGAAGTACCGTGTACGGGTGCAAGAAATGGAAAACTCATTTTACTGGTGGACTTAGGGGCGGACACAAGCCTGGTTAAGGAAAATGCGCTAAGTCATTCGCTAGAAGTGGACACTAGCGAAATTAAAACCCTTAGTGGAGCATTCGGTGGATGCGTGACCACAAGAGGTTTGGTATTCGTTCACCATAATGACAATGAGCGCATTAAGTTTGCGTTACATGTGGTATCTTCAGAGGAAGGAGTGCCAGGGGATGGCATAGTTGGAAGGGATAACTTGTGGAATAGATCCGTTATAAATACCCTTACTAAAAAGGTGAGAGAGAGAGCCAAAGTATTAGCACGGACAATTAAATTCAACGGATAAGGATGTAAATATTAGAAGTAACTTTAGACCAAAGTTTACTGATTTCAATAAGTTTAAAACACCGGGTACCGGTGCGGTAAGTGGAATAGAGGAGATAGACGTTAGGGATAGAATAAGCACACTTATAGGTAAATTACGATTAGATGAAAATTTGAATAATTAGGAAAGAAGCTCAATAGAGAGAATGTGCGCAGCATTCATTGATATTTTCCTTCTGGAAGGGGATAAAGTGTCTTACGCGCCCGTTTTGGAGCACGAGATACCAACCTTGCAGGATCAGCCTCCGGTTAATCAGAAGCAGTATAGGCTTCCACAGGTGCATAGGGAGGAGATTAATAGACAGGTGGGGAAAATGTTAGATGACGGGATTGTCTCCCACAGCAAATCTCCTTGGAATTCGCCCTTGCTACTAGTGCCAAAAGAAGCCTCAAAGGATGGACAGAAAAAATGGCGACTAGTGATTGACTATAGAAAATTGAACGATGTAACTATAAAGCAAGTATTTCCGATTCCAAGAATTGAGGAAATTCTGGAGCAGTTGGGACACTGCAGGTATTCCTCGACTCTAGATCGTGCTAGTGGATATCATCAAGTTTTAGTTAAAGAAAGGAACAGGGAGAAAACTGCTTTTAGCTCGGGTCTAGGACATTTCGAGTTTAACAGAATGCCATTCGGGTTGACTGGAGCGCCTGCAACCTTCCAGAGAATAATGAATCATATTCTCACTGGACTTCAGGGGATAGACTGTTTTGTTTATTTAGATGACATAGTAGTTTACGGTAGAAACCTACAACAGCATGAGGATAGGTTATGTAAAGTATTTAAAGTTCTTAGAGAGCTTAATTTAAAATTGAACACAGAGAAGTGTCAATTTTTAAGGCGAAAAATTGTATATTTAGGTCATAAGTGTTCAGAACAGGGTGCACTCCCCGACCCACAGAAGGTGGAATGTGTAAAAAATATAAAGCCACCAAGGAGTAAAAAGGAAGTGCAAGCGTTTTTAGGGTTAGTAAATTACTATAGGAAGTTTATTGAAAATACAGCAAAAATCGCGTTGCCAATAAACAAATTATTCAGAAAAGAAGTAAAATTCCAATGGACCGATGAATGTCAAGAGGCGTGTGAAAGTTTGAAGAAATCGATAATTTCACCGCCGGTACTTGCTTATCCTGATTTTTCAAAACCGTTTTTATTAACAACAGACACCAGCAACGAGGCTTTGGGCGCGGTGTTGTCCCAAGGTATAGTAGGCCAAGACAGGCCAATAGCTTTTGCCAGTAGGGCATTGAATGAAGCCGAGAAACGGTATTCCACAATTGAAAAAGAATTTTTGGCTATAGTGTGGGCAACAAAGAACTTTAGAGCGTATCTCTTGGGCAGGCCATTCAAAGTGTACACGGATCACCAACCCTTGAAGGGGATAGCGAATTTGAAGGATCAGACTTCACGCCTGGCTAGGTTTAGACATAAATTGTAGGAGTATGAATTCGAGATTATTTATAAGCCCGGCAAGAAGAATCTGAATGCAGACGCTTTGAGCAGAATCCCACAAGAAAACAAGAGTATTATTGCCGTACAGACTCGCTCTAAGGCTAAAGCGCAGGAACTTGAGGACCAAGTGGAGCCAAGAAACACTCAGACAACCACAGGCGATATGGACTGTGAAAGCGGTCTAGAGGTTGACAAGGCGGCAGTTTTAACAAGGCCGGAGGAAATAAGAACGGTTTTAAGAGATTTCCACAATTCACCTTTGGGGGGCCATCAAGGCGCGGTGAAAACATTTCTGCGCATTAGAAAACAGTTCAGGTGGCCTGGTATGCAAAGACAAGTTAAGGATTATGTCAGGAATTGTCCGAAGTGCCAAGCCAATAAAAGTTCGAGACTTACGAAAATGCCGATGGTGTTAACAGATACACCGAAGCGTCCTTTTGAAAAGGTGTATATGGATATAGTAGGTATTTTGCCGGAGACTGTGTCAGGAAATAAATACCATACTCACTTTTCAGGATGACTTCTCAAAACTAATGGCGTGCGTAGTAATTCCGGATGCGGAAGCGAGCACAGTAGCCAAGGCATTTTTCGACGAGATAGTAACTCGCTACGGAGTTCCAAAAGTGTTAGTAACGGACAATGGTACTAATTTTATTTCCAAAATATTCTCGGACACTTGTAAGATGTTAGGCATTAGGAAGTTGCATATCACTCCGTACCACCCCCAGGCCAATGGTTCACTCGAACGCAGCCATAGACCGCTAGCGGAATATTTGCGCAGCTTCGCTAAAGAGGACGGTTCCAATTGGGACCAATGGTTGTCGGCAGCGATGCATGTGCGTAACCATACGCCCCATACTAGCACTAGACAAACACCCTTCCGTACTTTATACGGTTTTGATTCAGAAATCTCCAACTAACTTGAGACGTAAGTGCAGTCCGGTGTATAATCCGGACGATCCCTCGAAGATTCAGAAATATCAGATCCAAAAAGCGCATGAAATAGCTCGACAAAACCAGGAGAAGGCGAAGGTGTTGTCTAAAAGGCAATATGATAGCAAGTTAAATCCTGTTGTTTTTAAGGTAGGTGACAAGGTCTTTATGAAAAATCAAACTAGAAGAAACAAATTTTCACCGATATGGTTAGGTCCATACAGTTCTATACAGTAGGCACAGTTCTAAAAATTAAGAACAGGGATAAGTCCTTCCATAACAATTTGCTTAAACATTACAACAATTCAATAAAAATAGGAACAGCTACGGATGCAGTAAATCGGAACCGGTAAACCACGCTCAACACATACAATTCAACAAAAAATTTAGTAAATAAGGTAAAATAACGAACGTAATATATATATATATATATATACGTAATATATATATATATATATATTACGTTCGTTATTTTACCTTATTTACTAAATTTTTTGTTGAATTGTATGTGTTGAGCGTGGTTTACCGGTTCCGATTTACTGCATCCGTAGCTGTTCCTATTTTTATTGAATTGAAGCTACGGATGCAGTAAATCGGAACCGGTAAACCACGCTCAACACATACAATTCAACAAAAAATTTAGTAAATAAGGTAAAATAACGAACGTAATATATATATATATATATATACGTAATATATATATATATATATATTACGTTCGTTATTTTACCTTATTTACTAAATTTTTTGTTGAATTGTATGTGTTGAGCGTGGTTTACCGGTTCCGATTTACTGCATCCGTAGCTGTTCCTATTTTTATTGAATTGTTGTAATGTTTAAGCAAATTGTTATGGAAGGACTTATCCCTGTTCTTAATTTTTAGAACTGTGCCTACTGTATAGAACTGTATGGACCTAACCATATCGGTGAAAATTTGTTTCTTCTAGTTTGATTTTTCATAAAGACCTTGTCACCTAACTTAAAAACAACAGGATTTAACTTGCTATCATATTGCCTTTTAGACAACACCTTCGCCTTCTCCTAGTTTTGTCGAGCTATTTCATGCGCTTTTTGGATCTGATATTTCTGAATCTTCGAGGGATCGTCCGGATTATACACCGGACTGCACTTACGTCTCAAGTTGGTTGGCATTTCTGAATCAAAACCGTACGGAAGGGTGTTTGTCTAGTGCTAGTATGGGGCGTATGGTTATGCACATGCATCGCTGCCGACAACCATTGGTCCCAATTGGATCCGTCCTGTTTAGCGAAGCTGCGCAAATATTCCGCTAGCGGTCTATGGCTGCGTCCGAGTGAACCATTGGCCTGGGGGTGGTACGGAGTGATATGCAACTTCCTAATGCCTAACATCTTACAAGTGTCCGAGAATATTTTGGAAATAAAATTAATACCATTGTCCGTTACTAACACTTTTGGAACTCCGTAGCGAGTTACTATCTCGTCGAAAAATGCCTTGGCTACTGTGCTCGCTTCCGCATCCGGAATTGCTACGCACGCCATTAGTTTTGAGAAGTCATCCTGAAAAGTGAGTATGGTATTTATTTCCTGACACAGTCTCCGGCAAAATACCTACTATATCCATATACACCTTTTCAAAAGGACGCTTCGGTGTATCTGTTAACACCATCGGCATTTTCGTAAGTCTCGAACTTTTATTGGCTTGGCACTTCGGACAATTCCTGACACAATCCTTAACTTGTCTTTGCATACCAGGCCACCTGAACTGTTTTCTAATGCGCAGAAATGTTTTCACCGCGCCTTGATGGCCCCCCAAAGGTGAATTATGGAAATCTCTCAAAACCGTTCTTATTTCCTCCGGCCTTGTTAAAACTGCCGCCTTGTCAACCTCTAGACCGCTTTCACAGTCCATATCGCCTGTGGTTGTCTGAGTGTTTCTTGGCTCCACTTGGTCCTCAAGTTCCTGCGCTTTAGCCTTAGAGCGAGTCTGTACGGCAATAATACTCTTGTTTTCTTGTGGGATTCTGCTCAAAGCGTCTGCATTCAGATTCTTCTTGCCGGGCTTATAAATAATCTCGAATTCATACTCCTACAATTTATGTCTAAACCTAGCCAGGCGTGAAGTCTGATCCTTCAAATTCGCTATCCCCTTCAAGGGTTGGTGATCCGTGTACACTTTGAATGGCCTGCCCAAGAGATACGCTCTAAAGTTCTTTGTTGCCCACACTATAGCCAAAAATTCTTTTTCAATTGTGGAATACCGTTTCTCGGCTTCATTCAATGCCCTACTGGCAAAAGCTATTGGCCTGTCTTGGCCTACTATACCTTGGGACAACACCGCGCCCAAAGCCTCGTTGCTGGTGTCTGTTGTTAATAAAAACGGTTTTGAAAAATCAGGATAAGCAAGTACCGGCGGTGAAATTATCGATTTCTTCAAACTTTCACACGCCTCTTGACATTCATCGGTCCATTGGAATTTTACTTCTTTTCTGAATAATTTGTTTATTGGCAACGCGATTTTTGCTGTATTTTCAATAAACTTCCTATAGTAATTTACTAACCCTAAAAACGCTTGCACTTCCTTTTTACTCCTTGGTGGCTTTATATTTTTTACACATTCCACCTTCTGTGGGTCGGGGAGTGCACCCTGTTCTGAACACTTATGACCTAAATATACAATTTTTCGCCTTAAAAATTGACACTTCTCTGTGTTCAATTTTAAATTAAGCTCTCTAAGAACTTTAAATACTTTACATAACCTATCCTCATGCTGTTGTAGGTTTCTACCGTAAACTACTATGTCATCTAAATAAACAAAACAGTCTATCCCCTGAAGTCCAGTGAGAATATGATTCATTATTCTCTGGAAGGTTGCAGGCGCTCCAGTCAACCCGAATGGCATTCTGTTAAACTCGAAATGTCCTAGACCCGAGCTAAAAGCAGTTTTCTCCCTGTTCCTTTCTTTAACTAAAACTTGATGATATCCACTAGCACGATCTAGAGTCGAGGAATACCTGCAGTGTCCCAACTGCTCCAGAATTTCCTCAATTCTTGGAATCGGAAATACTTGCTTTATAGTTACATCGTTCAATTTTCTATAGTCAATCACTAGTCGCCATTTTTTCTGTCCATCCTTTGAGGCTTCTTTTGGCACTAGTAGCAAGGGCGAATTCCAAGGAGATTTGCTGTGGGAGACAATCCCGTCATCTAACATTTTCCCCACCTGTCTATTAATCTCCTCCCTATGCACCTGTGGAAGCCTATACTGCTTCTGATTAACCGGAGGCTGATCCTGCAAGGTTGGTATCTCGTGCTCCAAAACGGGCGCGTAAGACACTTTATCCCCTTCCAGAAGGAAAATATCAATGAATGCTGCGCACATTCTCTCTATTGAGCTTCTTTCCTAATTATTCAAATTTTCATCTAATCGTAATTTACCTATAAGTGTGCTTATTCTATCCCTAACGTCTATCTCCTCTATTCCACTTACCGCACCGGTACCCGGTGTTTTAAACTTATTGAAATCAGTAAACTTTGGTCTAAAGTTACTTCTAATATTTACATCCTTATCCGTTGAATTTAATTGTCCGTGCTAATACTTTGGCTCTCTCTCTCACCTTTTTAGTAAGGGTATTTATAACGGATCTATTCCACAAGTTATCCCTTCCAACTATGCCATCCCCTGGCACTCCTTCCTCTGAAGATACCACATGTAACGCAAACTTAATGCGCTCATTGTCATTATGGTGAACGAATACCAAACCTCTTGTGGTCACGCATCCACCGAATGCTCCACTAAGGGTTTTAATTTCGCTAGTGTCCACTTCTAGCGAATGACTTAGCGCATTTTCCTCAACCAGGCTTGTGTCCGCCCCTAAGTCCACCAGTAAAATGAGTTTTCCATTTCTTGCACCCGTACACGGTACTTCAATGAACACATCATTTAAGGTGTCTGGGCGGCCCTTCTGCCTGTTGTACCCCGAGTTTATTCTTCCTGCATCCCTTCCTGCTTGTAGTCTTATATAATTTTTGGCATTTGAAATTTTCCTGCCACCAACTTTCGAGTAAAAACCCTTCAACGTTTTCATTGCGCTTTTTTGCAACGTATGTGAAAACGTCTTGCGATTATTCCATAACCTGCCACAACAATTAAAGACCAATATATTTAATTCCCCAATAATGTCTTTTATTATAGTCGCGAGCAACAAAACCAGAATGAAAATTTGTGTAACGCTTACACTTAAACAAGAAGCAAAAGCTCCAAACGTATCCACTGACTCAACGGCCGTCGGACTTACTATTTTGTTGTCATTTACTTTCTGTTTCACTTCCGTCTCCAATATCTTGCTGCCCGCATCAACTTTCTCATCGTTCATTTCTGGGGAAAACTTATTTAACATTTCTTCTTTAACTTCTTCTATATTTTTTATGCTCTTTTTTGGACGACAGTCCTCAACCTTCTTACAACAATCAGAGGAGGACGGTTCAACAATCGTTTCCGACGTCTGACTCGCTGTCCCCATGATGTGTGGCCTAATTTTCCTTTTCTTTTCGGGTACCCAGCTTAGCGGCCTTGGCTGGGCCCCTGCCAGTTTCCCTGAAACGTATCCCAATTTCGCTTAGCTTGGCAGTCCCTCACAAAATGTCCTGCTAGGTTGCAAAAATGGCATCTCAAATGATTGGCAGACTCGTCTGTAGATTTCCCGCGCTGGTTAAACCTACCTGTGTTCCCGATATTCTCCGATAATTGTCGGTTTCCATTCGTCTGATTTCCTTGCCTAAGCCTTGGTGATTGCATGAATTCCCGTGGTCCCGTCCGGTAATTCTTCCAGCCCGTATCGCACTTCACTTCTGACGAACTTGCACACCTTCGGCTAGTCTCATGTCCATATATTTTACACTCCTGGCAGAAAGGCGTGTTCTTTCGCGTGATGCAGTCTTCTCTGGTGTGTCCCTTATTATTGCAGAAACTGCAGGTCACGTTAGCCTCGAATGATTTCTTCCCAGTATCATTTTTGTTTCTGAACTGTGCCGGCGGGCTCGCAGTTTTCCGCTGCGCGAAAGAGTTAGCGTCACCGCGAAATGCTGCCTGTTGCAGTGTTGGGTCCACCCTGTTGTTACCCCGCAGGAGCGCTATATTACTCATCTCTTGCGCTTGCTCTCTAATCGCATATTGATGGTTTAGCTGGCTCAGGTTACACTGGTGAATTTCATGGCTAAATCTTACTGCTTCCTCTACCGAATCCTCCAAGCAATTTGCTTTTGACCCTAGCATGTGTAACCTTAGCGTCGGTTCATTGAGACCCATTTTGAAACACTGTACTGCCGATCTTTCCAAATCCTGCATTAAGCCCGTGCCAGATTGGTCCTTGTACCTGATTCCTATAATTTCTTCCGCTTACGACTTTAACGCGTACAATCTCTTTGCATATTGCCTCACATTTTCCCCTGGCAACTGACAAACCTGTTGCAGTTCTAGCCGCACTGTGTCTAACGAACTAATCTGCAAATAACTTTTTCGTATCGTCGCGCAAAATTCCTCAACTGTACTGAATTTCCTAGATCTGAGCAAACTATACGCGTTCCCATGCAATCTCTGCTTTATGCAAGGTATCAAATATTGTCTGTTTCCTTCCTCAATACCTTGAACCGCCAATTCGCACCCGTTAATGAATCTATATACTTCATTGCGCAAATCTGGGGAGGGTGTTCCCGAGAACAAAGGTAATAATTTGTTCACTACTTTGGCCACTGCTTTTATACCCATATCTACGCCGGTTTTACCCCTCGGGATCTTAAAATCTGTTGAAACTACTGACGGGCGTCCCACTTTTATACCCATATCTACGCCGGTTTTACCCCTCGGGATCTTAAAATCTGTTAAAACTACTGACGGGCATCCCACTCTTGTGAGGGAGAGTTGTGTCTGCTAAAAAATTTTCCTGCTGAAGGAGTCTATTCTCTTCCTTCAACTCCTCTATTCTCCTGTGGGCTTCTTCTAGAGAGTCAAAATCTTCCCTGCTTCTTTGGTTTAGAAATTTCGCGAGAAAATTTTCAGAAATTCCCTTTTCTTCCACCAACCTTCTCAATTTCTCGTTTTCCTCTTCAACTTCCCTTACCGAACCAATTTCTATTGCTCTCTCTACTAATAAGTTCTCGTATCTGTTTTTAATGGCTTGAAATTCGTTCCTCCAATTTTCCAATTCCTTTCGCGCACTATTATTCTTACTATCTATAAAGTTAAGTAACTCTTCAAGAATTGCATCTGCTTTTTCTACCTTAGAAAGCCTGCCTAAGCCACGAAGTTTTTCCTTTATCAGTTCTAAATTCTCTTTATTACCTACAGTACACGCAAGACTACCCCAAATTTTTTCTACAAATCTATCCAATTCTCCCACCAAGTTTTTATGATCTCTGCTTAATTCCCTTAACTGAATTTCTATGTCATATGAGGTATCCATAAAACTTGCACTGTAACTGCTACTATTTCGTGTGCTTGCCTTTTTTTTCTCTTTAGGTATTTTTAGGTACCAGCCTTCACTGAACTAAACACAACACTTCTTTTTTTCACTTCCTTTTGTGCACGCGACAAAATGTTCGCGCACAGAAAAACGAACCCCAAGCAAGTAGCTGCACTTGAATTACGAAACTTGAAACCCCCACAGAAAAATTCGCGTACTAATTGCTTGCGCTCGCGTCTTAAACGTTTTGTATCTTCATAGCAAACACAATTACTTTTTTTTCACACTTTTTTATTTCATTTACCCCAATAATTTCAAAAAGAACAATGTTAGTAAAAATACTTATCCCCCGTAGCCAGACTCAGCCACAGGATTACGGGTAAGGGAGTCTTGCCCAGGATTATTTATGCGTGTTAGTATTTATATATATTTGCTACAAATTCCTATCTTCATTTATCACCCTTAAAATTTTATGTTTTCACAAACTCACCTGTGCGAACGATTTTCGGTTCGTAAAAACCGTCTGCGCAGATATGTTGGGGTTCTCCTGGAAAGTACTCGCTGTGGGCTCCTCAAAAGTCCACAGTCCGTCCGAATAAAAACTCTATTGTCTCACTTTGGGCACTTTATTGTCTGGAATACGTTTTCCACGTTCACTACTCACTACTCACTGATTACTACTGACTGACTTACGCAACTCAACTCTCTTCCACTAACTCATACCAGTCTTATTTATATTTCTGTATGAGGAAGCTTAAATACGGAAATAATAATACGCTGGCTGTAGCGGAAAAGACCTGCCTCAACACCTGAGCGCAAGAAAGTGGGTCACTAGTTCCACGGTCAACAAGTGCAATACCGCTTCACCAGCGGCTAGCGCGCGCTCGATGAATTGACCTTGGCAAGTTACAATGCTGAATTAAACCAACAAGCACAACGTGCAAAAAATGCTCAGTGCGATGTCATAATTTAAGTATCGCCTGAAAGTATGCCTAGCAGAACCAGTGACTCACAACACCATCTCGAGAGCTTAGCAAGAGATTTGCACGACGTCGCGCTCTTTTAGTGCTGTTACCAATTCCTTCGATGACCATTGAAGCTGGCTTTATTGGCAATTCTAGTTTTTTTGCAACCCTTTCCGTTATTAGGTTGACTTGAGAGCCAGAATCTAATACGGCTCTGCATTCGATGAACCGTCCGTTTGTTGCTTCCAATCTGACAAGGGCCGTACTTAATAAGGTGTAGTCTGTCTGAAGATTTTTCAGATGCGGTTAAGCTCACCCTGGGCTGTGGGTGAATTAATCCTTCCGTTATGACCTTTTCGGATGATGAATTGGCGATTGCTGCATTTTTCATTGGTTTACCATTATCAAGTTTATCGAAATATAGCAATGTATTATGTTTTTGATTACATTTAGTGCATTTTCTTGATGTGCACTCTTTTGACATATGTCCAGACTTTAGGCAATTAATACACAATTTGTGTGCCTTCAGAAATTGCCATCGTTTATTTGTTGTTAACTTTAAAAATTTTGGATAGGCAAAAAGTGAGTGAGTGTCATTATTATATGCCTCGCATTTGATGCTATGTTGTTGGCTTGATGTGACTACGGATGAAACAGCTTTATGCGATAAAAATTTTTCTTTTCCTCCGATACTTTCTAGAGCTTGAAATCTCTTTTCCAGGAATTGAAGGAAATTTTTGACTGCTGGTGGCTCTCTTGGAGATTCCAGTGTTTGTTCGGAGATTGTGTGTGTGTTTCCTTAGCCACCTTTTTGAGGAGTATATGCATGATCATTGGATCCCATGATGCGATGTCCAAGCCCAAATTGCCCAGAACCATAAGTATCGTGAAGAGCCTTCAATGAGTTGATTGATGTATGATCATTGGTGCGCTTCGGCTGGTCCAATAATTTGTCCAAAGCGGCTGATATTATTAATCGCTTATTATTATATCTGTCCAGAAGAGTCGTCCATGCTGTTTGGTAGTTTTCTTCTGTTAAAGAAAAGTGTCGAACGAGCCTTTCAGCTTCACCCGTGAGATTTGTTTTCAAATACCACATCTTTTGGATTTTTGGAAGTGGCCTTTAATCAATCATTTCCCAGAACATGTCATGAAATTGATTCCATTTTAAATAATTTCCATCAAATTGTGGCAAGCTGATTGTTGGCAAATTAATGGTGGGTGTTTCACTGCGTAAGGAGAAGTTCTGTCTGCTATTTTCTGCCATATCTTGGATTTTCATTAATTGTTCATTAATGTAATATTCTTCCTGTAGATACTTTTCCAAGTTGCAGTTGGTTGAATCAAAATCATCTATTGACTCTATAATTTGGCTATGCAGCTTTTGCAGTGCAGCCCAATGAGATTCAATAATTTTGGCTTTATTGGAATAATAACTGCCAACCCGTGGCGTTTTGTCATTTATGACCTTGTCCATCATACCCTTGATTATTTTGTTGATCACCTCTTGATTACGAATCAACTTGGTCGTGATATCCTGTTGAGACACTAATGATTTTTGCTGTATTGGATCTATTTTAGTAGTGGTTTTTGGAACCGTTCCCTTGGGCTTATCTGCCAATGATACGCCTGTCAGGCTGCGTAGTTCCTGGTCAAGTTCATCTCGAGCCTTGTTGTATTTTCTCCAACCGTTGCGTATATATCTTGGGCAAAATACGCATGTTCTGGTGGAGCATTAGGGTGTCGTCGCAAAGCGTTGTCCAACCGTTGAAACTTGGTCCATGATTCGTCCAACTATTCCAACCTTTTCTTTAAATAGTCCTGAGTTCGTCTTTCCTTTTGAGCCTTCTTGACATTGAGTATCAGCCTTTGCAATCCTACTGACTGCTCTTCCTGCTCGGTGATGATTTCTTCAAAATTCTGCATTCTGACGAACGAGTGCGATCACTTCGGGGTCACCAAAAAATGTTATCTATTTGAATAACTTTTATTTCCCAGATTTTCGAGATTGCCTTTAGTGCATGTACTAAGACAATCGGTAGGGAATTTTGTTATACAATTTCAGCACTTGAACTGAATTGTATGTGCTATAATTCTAGTGCTTGTACTGAATTATATTTTGTGTTTATCTGCTATTTTCCGAGTTCTAGTACTTGGACTGAACTGGATGATGACAATGATGACTACTGCTTGATAGTTTTCGAATGCCTGAATGCATTTATTTATCGCGTATTTAAAGGAAAATTATGCTGTCATCAGCATATTGTTGTTGCTAGTAATTCTTAGCAGAAGGCTTGAGCTATGGAAGCAGCGTTTGCTTAAACAAGCGGAATGCTCACAGCATGCCATAAAGGAGTATCGCGTTACAAGCGTCCGAACTGCTTGCACTTACGCTGCGTCAGCAGAGCTGACGCTTTTTGCTTTACATTGTTTTCAATGAATTTTTTGTTGTACAAATTATGAGGAATTTATATTTAAAGTGATAAACAACATTTTATGATTGTCAGCATAATGGAACCAACACCTTCTATCCATGTTTTGATGAGGCACAGATGCCGGAGGGGGACATTGCGCGATTAACGACGGGGTCGCAATAAACATGGATGGGGTGAGCCCGTTGAAATCATCGTCTGGCATTTGTTGGCTCCCCGACGTGAGGATGACCATGCCATTGTTAGAGGTGGGGTTTGGATGAGGGCATGACATGGAATAGGCTCCAACGGATGTTGACGGGGGCCAATTCTCCATCAGTGGTGGGGAATCTTTCTATCGTGGCTGCAGGAGGCAGTTGGACATCAACATGTTTTCTGGCATTAATTCCCAAAGTCCTCCTCATCCAGTAGATTCGTCTCCAAAACAGCGACAGTTCGGATGTGTGAAGTATCGCGTGGTGCCCTCCCAGGGGGAGGTGATGGAGGGGAGAGCTTATTGAACCAGAATCTGGAAGGACTGGTATACCTCCTCAGTTTCGTGGTGAGAGCGGATGATCTCGTGGTTTTGCATGGCAGGAAATAAATTAAGAGGCAACCCGGATTTTGAGGGTTGAATGCTACTGATTAAGCTAAGCTGGTAGCAAAATCAGTTTATGAATCGGTCGAGTGAGGTGCCCGTGTTCGGTTCGGACGTCGGCAACGCTTGTTCTTTCATCAGACCTGGGGTAGGTTTTACAAATACGACCTAACTTCCATGAGGTTGGGGTAGGTTGCCTCCGTATATGACCATTAGATAATTAATCTGTAGGTTTGGTTGCGAATCGCATCATTTTGGATGGCTCTGACCCTTTGCTATCTCTTCACTATGCTCATGGGGTTGCTGAGCAATTCTGTCTAAGCAGGACCGAGCAGAGGGCCACCAGACAAAAAATTGCTTAGGGGTAAGCGGTTGCCTGGATTTTCTGAAGTTGTACTATAAGAGCGCGAATTGAGACAAGCTTCAATTTTTGCGAGGATGGTTAAAAACTCCTCAAAAGTGAAACTCGTCACACTTATAAAACGACGAAAATGGAGTTTGAAGCTTTTAACTCCCGCCTCCCATAGACCGCCCATGTGCGATGATTTAGCGGGTATAAAATGTCAAATTAATTGTTCATGGCAATAGAGGGCTGTTGCCGCTGTTTGGATATGGTGGAGGTATGATAGTTGTTCCCGTCTAAGCGCATTCGAGGCACCCACGAAATTGGTGCCGTTGTCGGAATAGAGGTTTTTGGAGCAACCTCTTCGGGCAATAAATCGTGCGAATGCAACTAGAAAGGCGGGATGAAGAGGTAATTAGCAGTCGTATGGAATTAGTATTAGATGTCGTTCGTCGTATGACAAAGACGGACATAACACTAAACGTCCAGCGCAGCGTAATGTTCCACTTTCACGCAAGAACGGATTGAGTGAGAGAATTTTGCTGCTGCTACTCAGAGGCTCGTTTTGCTCGAGGCAGCGGTATTCCTTGGCGAAATGTACCTTCTGCGCAATGATGTTGAGTCGAGTTTTGACGAGTTGAATTTCGTCAATGTGAATATTCACCGAAGTCAGATGGAATAATGAACGATGATGAGGGTGAGTTTTGTAGAGGAATCGGAAGATGTACGCAAGTACTCATAGCGCGCATGGAAATGACAAAAATCGTTCCAGCAGGTCTTTATAATTGGGAGTTTAACATGTAGTTGAAGTTAGTCCGGACTAACTTAATGATTTTAACCAAGGAAAATGGTCGAATCTGTCCAGCGAATCTGCCAACAGCACCTGCGAGTATAATGGAATTCCGTGGAATATTTATTGCATTGATTTCGTGATAATTGTGCAAAATGATAGCACTTGTCGCTTTGTATATTTGGCTTCGATATCGAAAGCTTAAACTTCGAAATAGAAGCGATCAGTTTTCGCGTTCCAACGGATGTCAAGTGTTTTGGCACTACTGGCTTCTTCAAGCTCGACTGAGTAGGTCTTCCGGAGAAACACAGTGAAGGATAGCGGTATTGCTCGCAGTCCATATTCGGAGCGAAAAACCGGCAGACTTCAATGCGGCAGTTAATTCGTGCCGAATTCGAAGGGCAGTATTTATGTCGTGAGCGCCGGCGATATATCGTGCGTGCTGAATGGTAACTCGGATTTGGAGGTACATTTTCTCGATATTACCATTGAAGAGATATTTAAAATATCGCCATTTTAGAACGAGGAACGTGAGATCAGCTTGAAGAGCTGGTCCAGGGTACAGGACATCATTCAAACTTATCCCATTCGTAGTGGGGCACGACATGTTAAAAACTACTTGAATCTTTGTTGAAGTGCTGTCGGGCTTCAAGACTGCATTATATGACAATTAATAGTGATCGGAACGAGCTGTGTGTTCCGACATATGAACCGGATGCATGTGATCAAGTTCTGAGTATTCTCGAATCACAGCATCGTATTGAGCCTTGAAGTCAGGGGTTTTTGTTGAAAGCCGTGTTTCATTGCGGAGGAATTGCTTGAGAGCAATTTCACGAAAAAATCCTAATTTGTCGGAAGAAGGAATGTAACGTCCGCTGTCCAATCTTTTCGTGGTTTTAACGAAATTTTACTCACAATGTTTTTCGGATGGAGTTAAAAAACGTTTTCTCGGAATGTCTTATATATATATATATATATATATATATATATATATATATATATATATATATATATATATATATATATATATATATATATATATATATATATATATATATATATATATATATATATATATTTGTATATTTCAAGGCATTCGTAGGTGGCGCAAGGGAAATTCCATGTTTACCAGGACGACGGAAAAGAGAGGGCTGGATCCCATTAACTGCGACGCCGCAAATTGATAAGTAATTACGCCCGAAGTTGCTCATCCATATAAAACCGTTTTGGCTAGTATATTTTTAAGGGGAATTTTCTATAGCTAACCGGACACTTACTTACACTTTTTGCTTACTAACAAAATGTATTAATTAATTATAGGATTTGTTTAAACCATATATCTAGGCTTGGTCAAGGCAATATATTAAGTTTATGTTGTTTATTTTGCTTTTTTATGTTGTTTTATTGCTTTATTATGTTGTTTACATTGTTTCCAAGTGCATGTATATGGTTGAAACGATATAAACTTAGTTTTAATTCAATTCCTGCTTGGACCTAATTCTATTTAACAGAAGTCCAAGTTGAAATAATTTTGGGGTAGGGAGTTCGTAGACGATTTTGTCACATGGTGTCAGGGCGCCATGACATTATGTGGCATCGCAGATCACTCTACCGCTACCTGTAATGAATACGTTTGATATACAAGCGTGTGGTATCACATTTTAAGAAAAGGGAGCAAGTAAAATAGAATTTAAAGCTAGCTTGCTAAAAAATTAAATTAAATGAAGTTAATAATTGTTAAATTTAATGAATTAAGTTTTTTAATTGTTAAGTGAATTTAAGTAGAGTTAATAATTGTGTATAGCAATAAGGGAAAAGTTGTACATAAAAAACAAAAAAAAACAACAAACTGACAAAACTTTTGAGTAAAGGGAAAAAGAAAGAAAAATAGAGAAGAGAAGAAGAAAGGAAGAGAAAAAAAAATAAATATCAAAGAGAAAAAAAAAGAAAGAAAACAAAGGGGGGAAAAAGAAGAAGGAAAAAACATTCTGAAAAATGTATAAAAATAAAGAACAACAATTTTAAAATGAGAGGAAAAGAAAATGAGAATGAAAAAAAAAGAAATTAGATATAAGGCACTAGGAAAATATTTTTAAGGACACATAACGAAAAGTGTAAAAAATTTCACCTAAAATTTAATGGCTTCACTTGATGAATATATTAATTTTAGTTCGATAATCGAATACGAACGCAAGTTGTACATAGTCATAGGTATATAAATATTACAGAACAAGCATAAGATACTCATGAAATAACAAATGTCATTGAATTACTTCGTAGTATAAGTATTTGAAAATAAATAGGATAAGCCACCAACAGCATCAACACGTAGCTGGTAGCTTCAATTTAATTATGGACTCCAAGATACGAGCGGTACATCGAAGTTGCTTCTCCGAACCATCACGTTGTACGGCACCATCACAGAAATAAGAGACACCATTGTTCAATAAAGACGGCCATGGCGATGTTTTCTCGCTAGCATTAGTCAACAGGGTGGACGTGCTAAAATATTTTTCTTTGGACCATCCCCGCAAATCATCTGACTACAAATCATAGTCGCAAATTAGAGCTAACGTCCCGAAGTGAGACAAGGGAATCGTGAAGCCACAGTCGAGATATGAGCTATGATCAATTAGCGTCAAGTAAGATGGGAGGTCCACCAGACAGTCAACAACGTAGCACACAACCCCAGCAGTCCGAGAAAACGAGAAAGAAACACCGAAGGCCACATCACTACGTTCAAAGTAGACTAGAACTACGAGCAGCATGTCCATTCGGTGCTGTCACACAGTTACACACCATTTCTTCAAATGTGGGTGCCCTGCAACGCGTGATATCACCCTAAGACGAGACGTCCATTCGTAGCAGCAGAAGCATAATTCAGTCAGCATATCCGAGGAGCGCCAGACAAGAAGCGATTATAGTATTTACTT
Source organism: Sicus ferrugineus (assembly GCA_922984085.1). Taxonomy (NCBI): domain Eukaryota; kingdom Metazoa; phylum Arthropoda; class Insecta; order Diptera; family Conopidae; genus Sicus; species Sicus ferrugineus. Next base: position 1,529,079 of record OV277351.1, on the reverse strand, counting down.
AAGAAATTTGTAATAGTGTTAAGACTAATATCAAACAGTTGACCACTCAGTAGAAATATTGTAATAAAAGGAAAAATTAACATCGCTTCACGATATTAATTTTTCCTTTCCCTAGGGGTGGAGGGATGTTGTGAGGCATTGGTTCCGCTAGGCATACTTTCAGGCGATACTTAAATTATGACATCGCACTGAGCATTTTTTGCACGTTGTGCTTGTTGGTTTAATTCAGCATTGTAACTTGCCAAGGTCAATTCATCGAGCGCGCGCTAGCCGCTGGTGAAGCGGTATTGCACTTGTTGACCGTGGAACTAGTGACCCACTTTCTTGCGCTCAGGTGTTGAGGCAGGTCTTTTCCGATACAGCCAGCGTATTAAACTACCAAACAGCATGGACGACTCTTCTGGACAGATATAATAATAAGCGATTAATAATATCAGCCGCTTTGGACAAATTATTGGACCAGCCGAAGCGCACCAATGATCATACATCAATCAACTCATTGAAGGCTCTTCACGATACTTATGGTTCTGGGCAATTTGGGCTTGGACATCGCATCATGGGATCCAATGATCATGCATATACTCCTCAAAAAGGTGGCTAAGGAAACACACACAATCTTCGAACAAACACTGGAATCTCCAAGAGAGCCACCAGCAGTCAAAAATTTCCTTCAATTCCTGGAAAAGAGATTTCAAGCTCTAGAAAGTATCGGAGGAAAAGAAAAATTTTTATCGCATAAAGCTGTTTCATCCGTAGTCACATCAAGCCAACAACATAGCATCAAATGCGAGGCATATAATAATGACACTCACTCACTTTTTGCCTATCCAAAATTTTTAAAGTTAACAACAAATAAACGATGGCAATTTCTGAAGGCACACAAATTGTGTATTAATTGCCTAAAGTCTGGACATATGTCAAAAGAGTGCACATCAAGAAAATGCACTAAATGTAATCAAAAACATAATACATTGCTATATTTCGATAAACTTGATAATGGTAAACCAATGAAAAATGCAGCAATCGCCAATTCATCATCCGAAAAGGTCATAACGGAAGGATTAATTCACCCACAGCCCAGGGTGAGCTTAACCGCATCTGAAAAATCTTCAAAGACAGACTACACCTCATTAAGTACGGCCCTTGTCAGATTGGAAGCAACAAACGGACGGTTCATCGAATGCAGAGCCGTATTAGATTCTGGCTCTCAAGTCAACCTAATAACGGAAAGGGTTGCAAAAAAACTAGAATTGCCAATAAAGCCAGCTTCAATGGTCATCGAAGGAATTGGTAACAGCACTAAAAGAGCGCGACGTCGTGCAAATCTCTTGCTAAGCTCTCGAGATGGTGTTGTGAGTCACTGGTTCTGCTAGGCATACTTTCAGGCGATACTTAAATTATGACATCGCACTGAGCATTTTTTGCACGTTGTGCTTGTTGGTTTAATTCAGCATTGTAACTTGCCAAGGTCAATTCATCGAGCGCGCGCTAGCCGCTGGTGAAGCGGTATTGCACTTGTTGACCGTGGAACTAGTGACCCACTTTCTTGCGCTCAGGTGTTGAGGCAGGTCTTTTCCGCTACAGCCAGCGTATTATTATTTCCGTATTTAAGCTTCCTCATACAGAAATATAAATAAGACTGGTATGAGTTAGTGGAAGAGAGTTGAGTTGCGTAAGTCAGTCAGTAGTAATCAGTGAGTAGTGAGTAGTGAACGTGGAAAACGTATTCCAGACAATAAAGTGCCCAAAGTGAGACAATAGTGTTTTTATTCGGACGGACTGTGGACTTTGGAGGAGCCCACAGCGAGGACTTTCCAGGAGAACCCCAACAATGGTCAATATTCCACTCGAATGCAGGCGTTCATAATCCCTCACATCATTTCTCCACAACCAACTCATGATTTAAATGTCTCATCATGGAAAATACCGAAAGGCATTGACTTGGGTGATCCTCAATTCAACATAACAGGCAGCATAGATATTCTTCTCGGAGTTGAGTTCTACTATGAATTTCTCACTGGACAAAAAACCAAATTTGATGATCGACTTCCCACATTACACAACACAGTTTTTGGATGGATTTTAGGAGGCAAAATCGAAAACGAAAATGCACCAGACTTTTCCACATGCGCTATTTATACAGAAGAGGAATTAAATAAACAACTAGAAAGATTTTGGGAACTAGAAGAAACTGTGACCCAACAAAAACCTCTTACTTCCTGTGAGCAATTATGTGAATCTCACTACGCTGCTAATACAACACGCGACGAAAATGGCAGATTCAGATTAAAACTTCCTTTTATGCAAGACCCATCATCATTAGGAGAATCTAAACAGATAACGTTGAGTCGCTTCCATGCACTAGAAAAACGTTTAGAATATGATCGAATTCTAAAGCAACAATATTCAGAGTTCATGGCAGAATATGAAGCTTTGCAACATATCGACACTATGCTACTTCATCCCTCATCATTGCGTTAAACGTCCTGAAAGCAGCACAACCAAATTACGAGTTGTATTCGACGCATCATCAAAAGCATCCACTGGCCTATCACTTAATGACATACTGCATACTGGACCAACAACTCAAGATGAAATTTTTTCCATTTTACTTCGTTTTAGAGTTTGGAAATATGTTTTGACATCTGACATCGAAAAAATGTATCGGCAGATCTGGATTCATCATGAAGACTAATTTTTTGGAGACAAAATAAAACTGAAAAATTAAAATGCTATCAACTAAATACAGTCACTTACGGGACTAGAATGGCTCCATATCTGGCAATAAAATGTTTACAACAATTGGGACAACAACATCAAGCTTCGGAACCTCTAGGAGCAGATGCACTTTTGTACGACTTCTACGTTGATGACTCTTTAACAGGCGCAGACAGTCTATTTACAGCAATTGAAACCCAAAAACAATTAACCTCCATTTTAGAATCTGCTGGCTTCAAATTAAGAAAATGGTGTTGAAATCATTCAAAATTACTTCAAGACATTCCAGTTCAAGACCAAGAAATAAGTCTAGACTTTAACAGTGATAAAAACGAGGCGATTAAAACTCTCGGCCTAGTCTGGCTACCAAGAACAGATGAATTAGGAGTCAGAGTCAACCTAAAGGCTTCCAATCGCATCACAAAACGTTCCATCCTATCAGACATCGCAAGTATTTTTTATCCATTAGGATTTCTTGGACCTGTAGTAATAACCGCCAAAATCCTTATACAAGAACTTTGGAAACTTAAAATAAGTTGGGACGACGACCTGCCAACTCACTTACACAAGAGTTGGACGTTATTTCGAGAAGAACTTCCAGTGCTCAATAACACAAAAATAAGCAGACATGTACTTCTGCAACCAGCCTTCAAATCCATGCGTTTGCCGATGCATCAGAAAAGGCATACGGTGCGGTAGTTTATGTGCGATCACTTGACAAAAATAACGTAGTGATTATACGTTTAATGTGTGCCAAATCTCGGGTAGCACCTACCAAAAGGCAAACTCTGCCGCGTTTAGAATTGTGTGCAGCCGTTCTTTGTGCCCAATTAGCGGATAGAGTAAAAAGGAACTTGAAGTTAAAGGAGGCACCAATATTCTTATGGACAGATTCCGAAATAGTGCTATCTTGGATAAGATCATCATCATCAATCAAAACTTTCGTCGCCAACCGAGTTTCAACTATCCAGAGGTTGTCCCAACCAACTCAATGGCGCCATGTCAAATCCAAACAAAACCCAGTTGATCTGATTTCTCGCGGTATACAACCAAAGGAGTTTAATTCTTGCTCACTATGGTGCTACGGACCTTTCTTTCTACACTGCAAAGAATCAACATGGGTGAACGACTACAAAATCAATCCTGACAAAGTTCTAAGCGATCCCGAAAGAAAAGAAACACTTTCCTTAGTAACAACAACCTCTCGATCGAAAAACAAGCTCGAAGAGTTAGTATATGGAATTAATCATCGTAACTCATTCAAAACGTTAGTTCATATCCTCGCATATATCTACAAATTCATCAACCAGCTGAAGAAGGAATCCAGAACAGCTTCTAGAGACACATACACTACTCCTGAAGAGCGAAAGAAGGCTCTGAATATAATTATAAAAGGAATTCAACAATCTGAATTTAATGACGAAATAACATCAATAAATAATAAAAAACCATTAATTAAGAAGAGTCAGCTGATAAGCTTAAATTCATTCATAGACGATGAAGGTATATTAAGACTCGGAGGACGACTTGAGCACGCATCAATAACATATGATGCTAAACACCCGGTAATCCTACCATACAACGATCCTCTAGTAAAATTATTAATAAAATGGCATCACGAGGAGCTTTATCATTGCGGCGCTCAAGCGTTATTAGCTCATGTGAGACAAAGATTTTGGCCTGTTAAAGGAAAGACATTCCTATTGGCCTATTAAAGGAAAGACATGAAGGCATATGGTACGATCGGTTGTACAAAAATGTGTACGTTGTACAAGAGCGAGGCCTAAATTATTCAATCAAATCATGGGAAATTTGCCAAAATCACGAATTCAGCCAGCACGACCATTTGTAAATTCCGGAGTAGATTTTTGTGGCCCATTACAAAATTCGCGGAAAACGCCCTCAAAAGGCATATGTCACAGTATTTTGTTATTTTGTTACTAAGGCAGTGCACTTAGAAATTGTCTCTGATTTGAGCAGCGACGCATTTGTTGGCTGCTTAAAACGCTTTATTGGACGAAGGGGGCATTGTGCTAATCTTTATTGTGACAACGCCACCAATTTTATGGGAGCCAAAAATCAATTAGCCGACCTAAGCGAAGCAATGCGTTCAGAGCGCTTAAAAACATCATTAACAAGATTCTGCAGTGACAGGTCAATCGGATTTCATTTTATTCCTCCAAGAGCACCACATTTTGGAGGATTATGGCAAGTCGCGGTAAAAAGTGCCAAGAATCTTTTCATAAAAGGTACAGCCAACGCTTCACTCACATATGAAGAACTGGAAACGGTAATAGTTGAGATAGAAGCATTATTGAATTCACGGCCTCTGACGCCATTATCCAACGATCCCAATGACTTAAGTATTCTAACACCTGGACATTTTCTAATCGGCGAACCATTAACAGCACAGATTGATGTAACAGCCACTGTTGGAAACTGGTTTCTCATTTAAAACATACATTTTGGAAACTAGTTTCTCATTTAAAACATACATTTTGGAGACAGTGGGTAAAAGAATATCTGAACGAGCTACAAACTCGTCACAAATGGAAATCTACCAGTGACAGCGCCAAGGAAGGCATGTTGGTGATCATAAAAGAGGACAACGTTGCTCCATTACAGTGGCCTTTAGGCCGAATAACAAGAGTCTACCCAGGTGACGACAACAGAACGTCCCAGGTGGCGGACGTAAAAACTTCAAAGGGAACGTTAAAGCGACCAATTCACAAATTAGCTCCTTTTCCGTTGGAACAACAGAAAGAGGAACTCGACATTCAAAGTCATAACGATAATTCGCCCGAAGACCCTGATTACCGAGAACCAGAAACCAAACGGCGAAAGCAAAGAGGTAACAGTGATAGCAGCAACAATGGTACAACTTCAAGTAGAAAGACAGCTAAAACAACAAAAACTTCTTTGATGTCATTAATCACATATCTTCTAATTCTACCTATGGTGCTAAGCAATCCAATAAAAATAAACACATTCAGTAATACTACAGGCATTCACTTCGAAAAAATGGGTACGACACACACATTAGATCTACTCACTGGACGCTCATGGTTTATTACAACTTTCTACCCTTGAAAAGCGACATCACAACTTTGGGAAGCGGATCAGATACAATTCTTCGTTTATGCGATCAAAAAGCCAGAAGCTACTATGCGAAGAGCTTGTAGCACAATTGAGGCGCACCGAACACGATCTGCGAATAGACAATAACTTGTTGACCCTCCACAGGCAAAAAAGAGGTGCAATTAATGTAATTGGAAATGTGATTAACGCACTATTCGGAGTCCTAGATAATGATTATGCAAACGAAATGTCAAAAACAATATCTCACATTGAAACAAACGAAAATCATCTGGTTCATTTATTAAACAACCACACTTCGATCTTAGATGCAACTATAAATATTATGAAACGGGATCAAAAGGCAGCTTTAGAGACTTTTATAAATCTGCAAGATAAAATCAAAACACTCGAAATGCATATGACAAAAGTAGAACATGACATAAACGAATCAAAGAAATTACTACTTGTCACCACATTGGGACTGGATTTGATTCTAATATCCTCAAACATTAATCGGGCACAAACCTTACTAACCAACGTCCTAACGAATGCTCACCACGGCCAAATTAGTTCATTATTATTAAAACCCCATCAACTTCAGACTGAAATGAAACAAATCAGAGGTCATCTTCCACCAAATGTCAAAATTCCAAGTAATGAAGGTGATCTTCTTCATATCTACAAATTGATGACAGTCCAAGCAGGCTTAACTGGCGATCACGCTATCTTTAAAATAACGATTCCAGTAATAAACGATGAACCATCCATTCTCTATCGGCTCATTCCAATTCCTGCTCTTATCAACAACACAATGATTACAATCAAGCTGTCAACACCTATTCTGGCAATTACGCTTCATCGGTATAAATATTTTCCAGCAAACTTGGAATTCCTTCAACAATGCCAGACGATTCAAAACCAAAATTATTTATGCCCTAATAGTCAACCTATCTACCAAAAGGGGGCTAACAAATGTGCATGTGAGATTAGTCTATTCCATAATGAATCACGACAACTTTATGAACTTACAAAGGACAATAAGGAAAAATGGAACAAATCCAACATTGAGAACCGTTGCTTTTTTGCATTGGCAACACCAACACAAATTACTACTATCTGCGGCACCAAGGCTTCGCAAAAAACTTTACAAGGATCTGGATCATTAGAAATGGAGTCGAATTGCGTTGTAAAAACTGATGCCGTCACTCTATTAGGCAGCCAAACACTTACAACCAACAATAGTGACTCATACACCAGTTTTGGTAGCATTCCACTAATAGCTATACCTAATCAATCAATTTGGAATGATACCATGGCACAACCCTACCTGACTCAGTTGGAGGAGCTTACAGCACTACAAAAGGTTCTTAAAGTTAAAGAGATGGCCGAACTTCCACGACAACTGCAATTTAACAATTATCATAACACCGCAATTGGATATATCGCATTGGTAGCGGTTGTAATAATGGGAGCAGTAATTTTCAAAAAACGAAAACGACGACAAATAAAAAAAACCGACCCTCAGCCCAAGAAGCATCTCGGCAGACCATCATAGGCAAAGTCTACCAGAAGACGAGGTCATCAGTATATTCCCATAGATTGACCTCTGGTCAATGGCGGGGAGTATGTTAGTTCCATTATGCTGACAATCATAAAATGTTGTTTATCACTTAAAATATAAATTCCTCATAATTTGTACAACAAAAAATTCCTTGAAAACAATGTAAAGCAAAAGGCTTCAGCTCTGCTGACGCAGCGTAAGTGCAAGCAGTTCGGACGCTTGTAACGCGATACTCCTTCATGGCTTGCTGTGAGCATTCCGCTTGTTTAAACAAACGCTGCTTCCATAGCTCAAGCCTTCCGAACAATATGCTTATGACAGCATAATTTTCCTTTAAATACGCGATAAATAAATGCATTCAGGCATTCGAAAACTATCAAGCAGTAGTCATCATTGTCATCATCCAGTTCAGTCTAAGTACTAGAACTCGGAAAATAGCGGATAAACACAAAATATAATTCAGTACAAGCACTAGAATTATAACACATACTGAAGATCGAATACACGAACTGAAGATCGCGGAAGTTAAAAGATAAAATAATAATGGGTAAAATAAAAGGGGAAAAATTTATAAAAAAACTAAAAGTGAAAAGTTGGAAAGAAAATAATTTTAAATGAAAAAAGAATAAAATTGTGAGAATTTTATTAAAGGAAAAAGCTGGAGAAGTAAAAATCCGGAATATAAGAAAGTTTTAAAAGAAAATGAAGTTGAAGTGAAGTTAATTGAAAGTGAAAAAGTGAAAAAAAGATTATTCGATTTAATTAAAGTAATAAAAAAAATTTTTAAATTTTAAGTAGAAAACGGAAAAAACTTGTGTTCAGTAAGGAGCGTTTTCCGTTTCCGTTGAAATTCCAATGAATCACTTCTTTCTTTCCACTACAATAAAAATATATACATGCGTGAGAAGCAAATGTAAAGAAGAAAATGTAAAAATGTGAAGCAAATGAAAAAGGTTACAGTTAGAAATTACAGTGAGCGAAGTTCAAAAAATATAGGCTCAAAAAATAAATGTTATGCGGTGACCAAACATGCCGGCCCTATTGGAAGGACACTTTCAAGAAGAAAGTAGTAGCGCCAGTCTGTGAATGGGGCGCCGTATAACACCTTTCGAAGTTTTGATGTCAACAACTCTGAAACGATCATCTCTTCCGCGAAAAATATTGATGATTCTACCCATTAGCCATCGCTGTGGGGGTAGATTATCCTCCCGAATAATGACCAGAGAACCGTTAGCAATATTAGTGTTGGAGTTAGTCCATTTGTTACGGGTCTGGAGCTCGTTCATATAATCGTGAAACCATCTCTTCCAAAAACTTTGTTTGATAGCGCTTATTCGTGCTCAATATTCTAAACTATTGATTTCCTTTGAAAGGACATCACGTTATGGCAAGCCGCGTAGGGGAGCGCCAATAAGGAAATGGCCAGGTGTAAGGGCTTCGAAGTCACTGGGATCAGAGGATCAAGGTGAAATTGGTCTCGAATTTAAAATGGCCTCTATTTCGACCATAACAGTTGCAAGCTTCTCCTACGTTAACCTCGAGTTGGCTAGCACCTTAGTTAAGTGACCTTTAGCTGATTTGATCGCCGCCTCCCACAATCCCCCAAAATGTAGTGCTCTGGGGGAATAAATCGGAAATTAATAAATTGATTTGAGCAATAATTTGTAATAGCATTAGAGTTTTTGGGCTCAAAAAGACGACTTTAATTGAGCCAACTTAGAATTTGCACCAACGAAATTAGTAGCGTTATCACAGAATATATCTGTCGGTAGACCTCTGCGACTAATCATCCTCTTGAGAGCAGCAATAAAAGCATCAGTTGATAAGTCGGAGACGACTTCAATATGGACGGCCTTTTTTTCACAAAAATCAACGGCACACTTAGCGAATGGCCTTGCAGGATTTAGTCGTTCCACCGGCAAATTTCCCATCATTTGTTGAAGACAAACGACAGAGGCTTCGGGAATTAATAATCCAAAATCGTTGAGGAATGAGCGACATTATAGCCTTTGGTCTAGCGTGATAATTACTGATGTGGAGATGACTTACATAGCAGTGGACAAAATGGTTTTTGGCAGTAAGAATTATAGGGTGTTTTTGACCTTCGAAATTGCAGCAAATTCCAATCTACCACCGACTTTGAGCAAGTTAAATCCATTTGATGAATCTACGAACGGATTGAGACACTTTAAAAAGCCCTGAGGGTATTTTTTCTTTAATGCTCTGTTCAAGTTCAAGTATGAACTGAATTTTTCAATTGAATCCAATATGTAGTTGGATCTGTTTTCCGTGCAAAGAACAGTTTTCCGCTTTTCTTTATCATACTCTTCTTGATCTTCGTTTGAAAGTTTATCCACTTTGTTAGGAGTCCACTCTACAGGATCTGAGGCGAGAAAAGCTGGGCCTTTAAACCAAATAGATGCGACGAGTTCCTGTATAGTTGAACCACGAGATACGATATCAGCAAGATTGACATGTGAAGGAATATGTCTCCAAATACAGCCATTTGTCAGATCTTGAATTTCTGATGTCCTATTGCCAATAAAAATGGATAATGTTGCAGAATGTTGTTTGAGCCAGTGAAGAACTGTTTGAGAATCAGTCCAAAGGATTGTTTCAAGACTTGTCGTTGAAAATAGTTTCTTTATTTTTGAGTATAGGTTTGCTAACAGTTGTGCTCCGCATAACTCTAGTTTAGGTAGAGATTTCCTTTTTGTAGGGGCGACTCTAGAATTAGCGGTTAAAAGCTGAGTAAAAAACTTTCCAGTAGAGGTCTGTCTGTCTCTCTGTTGAAATCACGATTACGAGAGAACGAAAAGAGATATCGCGATGAAATTTGGCAAAAATATTCTTTGTTATGTAGCGCTGTTTGGGATTGAAAATGGGCGAGATCAGTAAACAGGCACACCTACTTTATGAAATGTTAAGGCACCTCGTTTCAAAAAATGTTAAAATCTTAATATTTCATAAACCGTGTGAGATATTAAGGTATAATTTTATTCCAGAACATATAGCGTCATTACTAAAATGTTTGAAAAAAATGGGAGTGCCACGGCCACTTATAACAAAGTTGGCAATATCTAATGAACGGTATAAGATATTGATATGTAATTTTATCAGGATATATAGGGAAGCATTACCAATAAGCTCGCCAAAAAGCGGGCCACGCACACTCATACAAATTTATCAATATTGTACGCCTCTTTTGACGACGAAATAAATAAATTGGTACACAACCAATTTATACGTTGAATTGACTATCTGGTACTAACCAGCTAGTCGTTTATTTGAGAAATGATGAAGATGGATCGCACTGCAAAATCACTAGATTAGCACTGTTTCACTGCTGAAGTCAAAAAGCCCCTTTATTATTATTGTCTATCATATTTATAACAAAAATTACAGCTAAAAGGAACAGGAAACTTAAAAGGTAACAACAGGTATAACAAAATTTAGATTGATGTTTCCCACAGTCAATGCAACCTTGCATTTTGCCTGCCAAAACCATTCGCACGGTGACATTTAAGTCTTGCGACCAAGGTTTGTCGTGCACTGCAATCGGAAGCTTGCGACGCGGTCATTGACTCTTCTTATCATTTCTTGCTAACCTGCATGGATTGTGGGAAATGCCGTTGACAATTTGCATACACTTCGGAATTTAATGATTGAATTTCATGCTTAAATTTAGTGTGAGAAAATTTGGCCTTCTGCGCGAACATCCTCCCCGGCGTTGAGCAATAGTCGTTTGCTCAACTTGTAAACGTTGGATAGCCTTGGACTCTAATGAATCCTGAGTCCGCGTAGGCACCAGTATTCTCTGCTTCCGTAGACACACCCTGTACATCTTGTGGGATTACTTCTGTGGTGGTTGGTTTTTGATCCTTATGGTAGAGCTTCCAGCCGATGATTGAGCCAACAGCTACGATTATAATGAGATTTCCGTAACCCAGCGTGTAATGATGGATGTCGTGGTTTCGTAATTTATCCGGACTGTCAACTTTGAATTTTGAAATTTGGTTTCTTAGTTTTGTCAGCTGGGGTGTTTGGGTGGTATCTAGTTTGTGAACTGCTGTTGTGACGTCTTCTGATGATGATTCTGCTTGTATAAAGCTAACATTTATTGATGGAATGTATGAGGTGTACCGGTTTACTTCAATAGATTGATGCCCTTGTATTGTTAAGAACGGCAATTTGATGATACATCCCTCGTGAATTGTCAATATTCCTGATCCCTCCAGTACTAATTGGGTTAGGTTTTCGCTGCAAACCGCATTCACGAGAGTTATATTAGCCACAGCATAGATCCACTTGTTGGGATTATTAAGCTTAACACAATAAGAGTTTGTAGTAAGGGGGTTAATGTTGCATGATGCTAAGTTTTGTCCATCATCGAGCAAATTGATTTCGCAAGCAGCTTTGGAGGATCCTCGTTTTAGAATCGGGTTGTGAGGTCTGCACAGGTGTTCGTTTTCTTTAAGTGAAAAGCACTGTTGAAGCTCTGCCTCCATTATGGGATAATATTGATCTCTGTGTAAGTTTGCCATCATATACGGTGTCGATGGTGTTATTATTTTGAAGCCGCTGTTGCCCTTCCATGGAATGGGCGTAAGTTTCAAAAGTTCAAACGATTCTGTTGAAATTATTGGAATTCTTACTTTGAAGATAATATATGTTTTCGTTATTTGGCTTTCTATCAGCATTAGTTGGTAAAATTTTCGAAGTTCGTTTGTGGGTAGTGGAAGCCTCATTGTCCTTGGTAGGTTAGTCTGGACCTTGATTAATTCCGCTTGAAGTGTGGCGGGGGGAATTAATTCTGGATTCATTTTTTCTTGGTGAGAATCAATTAATATGTCAAAGAGCGAGTTTTGCATTCGTTGGTAGTTGTTTAGAACTGTCAATGTGTGAAGAGACATTTCGTAAAATCTTAGACGCAAGTCGAACAGTTGCTTAACCCTTCTGAATTCCGAGTTGATGTGTTCAATTTCTTCCTTGACTTTACTAAATTCGCCTTCAATCTCTTCTTGATTCTTTTGCATGATATTTAATGTGGTGTCTATGAATGACGTCTGGTTTCGTATCGCTGTTGTCAAATATTCTTCATTTCGATAAATTTTGTCGATCGTGGCAGCTATTTCTTCGGCATATTCTGAGTCCAGGACACCGAACAAGCTGCGGGCGACATTTCCGATTATGTTTAGTGCTCCTCTTTTGCTTCGTCGGATAGACTGCGGTGTTAACATTGAATTCATTTGTTCTATGTCATCGCTGAATCTTTGTATTTGGCTCACTACCCCAGAACAGGTTCCATCTGTGGCTTTGATGAGTTCACACATTTTATCCAATGACATTACATAATGTGTAATTGCATTAAATTCTGTCCAATATGGTTGTAGTTTGAAGAAAGTTATTAAATTCCAGTCGCTTACAATGATTTCCGCAAAACCAAGGTTTTCGAAGTAAATTCCTGGATCATTGTTGAACCTTTGTACTTGCACATCTTTGCTGTGACCAGGTGAAACAAGTAACATAACCATAAGGACATTAACTATTGCTGAACCAATGCTGATGCGTTGTTTTTTACGTGTTTGATGGTTGTTCTTCTTGGGTCCCTCATCATTGTTCTTAATTCGTTTTGGTGGGTTTTGGTTGCTTGGACCGTTGTCATCTTGATGGCTGGAGCTGCTGCTTTGACTGTTGTCAGTGGGAGTCTCTGATGGTAATGGCGCTATTTTATGCACTGGGCGTCGTATCACATTTGTTGGTGTGCGCACATCTACTACTCGAACGAGTCCATCATCTCCGCGGATTACCTGTATAACACGTCCCAGCGACCATTTTAGTGGTGGCAAGTTGTCATCCTTTATAACAACTAAAGTTCCAGGAGTTATATTATGACATTCAGTTTTCCACTTATATCGGTGTTGGAGATGATTTAAATACTCTCGACTCCATCTCCTCCAGAATTCTGCTTTTATGTGTGTGACTAACTTCCATCTCGTTGCAAGAGTCGAATGGGCAGGCGTAATGTGAGGATCTATTGTTGATACAAGAGGTTCGCCGATTAGAAGATGTCCAGGTGTTAGAGCGGTTAAGTCATTTGGGTCTGATGACAGTGGCGTTATAGGTCGAGAATTTAATATAGCTTCTGCTTCAATGATGACCGTTTCCAATTCCTCGTAAGTTAGAGAAGCTGAGGATAAGGTGTGCTGCAATAACTGTTTGGCTGACTTTACCGCTGCCTCCCACAAGCCGCCGAAATGAGGCGATCTCGGGGGTATGAATAGGAATTCAACTCTTCTTTTGCTGCATTCTCCGACTATCCTTTCTTGAGCATCTTTTGATTGTACCGCGTTCTGTAATTCTTGAAGTTGATTTCTTGCACCTACGAAATTTGTTGCGTTATCGCAGTATATTTTTTGGCAGTGTCCACGTCGACCCATGAAGCGTTTGAGAGCGCCTAAAAAGGCTTCCGTGGTTAGGTCACTCACAAGTTCCATATGCACCGCCTTTGTGGCAAAACAGCAAAAAACAGCGACATAAGCCTTTTGTGGCCGCTTGCCGCGAAGTTTGAAATGAGTCCAAACTGGATCGAAGAAGTCAACTCCTGCGTTGATAAATGGTCGCGCTGGTTGTACACGATCTGCCGGTAAATTGCCCATTAATTGTGTAAGTAGCTTTGGCTGCATCCGGGAGCATCTCATACATCCTTGGACAACAGACCGAGCAAGTGTTTTCCCTTTTATAGGCCAAAATCGCTGTCTAACGATGGACAAGAGTGTCTGTGGACCTACATGAAGGTGTTCTTTATGTAGATCATTTATCAACATTTTGGTTACAGGGTGGCGGTAGGGTAGAACCATTGGATGTTTTGAGTCGAACTTTAGCAGAGCTGATTCAAGGCGTCCGCCTACTCGTAAAAGGCCATCTTCACTCATAAAAGGTGCTAAACTGCTTAACGAGCTGCTTCGGTTGACGCATTTGTGTTGGCGGAGGTTTTTTATGTCGTCTCCGAACTCATTCTGTTGCATTATTTTGATAATGCAAAGAAGAGCTTTTTCCATTTCGGTTGAACTTGGTGTTGCTGTACATGTTCTTAGCTTTGATGTGTTGCCAAAACGAAGCGTGTAAGCCACGATTCTCTGCAATCGCCTAAATGAGTGGCTGTGTTTAATTCTTGTTAACAAGTCTTCTGATGGATTGACGTTTGATGTCAGAACTGCTTTGACGTTGTTGCGGCGCTCTATACAGCATTCTTCATGTTTTGTGAGTTGAGACGGCCATTGTCCTTCGGATCCGTGTAAAAATATGGGACCATAAAACCAAAAATTGTTGTCTGCAATTTTTTCTGGGGTCACACCCCTGGACACTATATCAGCAGGATTTTGATGTGATTGTACATATCTCCATTGTTTGGATAGCGTGTTGCGTTGTATTGAAGCTACTCGATTAGCCACAAAAGTATGATAATTTGCGGAGCTTGCATTGACCCAACCAAGAACGGCCGTTGAGTCTGTCCACAGATAAATTATCTCTTTATTAATGTTTAAGTCTTGTTGAATTCTTCTCATTAGATCTACGGCTAGTTTTGCTGCGCAGAGTTCTAATCGTGGAAGACTGATTTGTTTAACGGGTGCCACCTTTGATTTCGCACAGAGAAATCGTACTCGGATTGTACCCTTCACATCGATACTCCTTATGTATGATACAGCGCCATAGGCCTGCTCAGAAGCGTCTGCAAATATGTGGACTTGGAAGTTCTTACGTGTTTGGTGACCAAACACATGACGTGGAGTTGAAATCTTTTCCAGTTCTGGTAATTTGTCCTTGAAGTTTTCCCAAAAGGTGTGAAGATCTTGAGGAATTGCGGCATCCCAATCCAGTTTTAACCGCCATAAATTTTGCAAAAATATTTTCGCTGAAACTACTACTGGCGCAATGAAACCAAGTGGATCAAAGATGCGAGAAACGTCAGAAAGAGCTGATCTTTTTGTAATCCTTTCCTTAGTTGTATTCCCAGTTCTGACTGAAAATGTGTCGCTTGCGGGATTCCATGTTAGTCCCATCGCCTTGGTAAGCTCTTCACCTTTGTTCTCGAATTCGGTCTCTGCCTTCTTGTCCACAGCTGGAACGTTTTGCAGTAATCTTTTGTCGTTCGCGCACCATTTGCGTAGAATGCACCCTGCTGTTTGCACCAAGTTGATGAGTTGTGTTTGCGTATCTAATGCGACGGCAAGGTTGTCACTTCCACATAGGCCGTCGTCTACATAGAAGTTATTTTTTATTGCTTCAGCTGCTAGTGGGTATTTGTCGCTGTTTTGTTCTGCCAAATGTTGAAGGGACTGAATTGCCAAGAATGGGGCACAAGTTGTGCCGTAAGTTACGGTGTTTAGTTGATAGCACTGTAGTGGAAGCGTTTGATTCTCTCTCCACCAGATGAGCTGATACTTCCGATCCGATGGATGCACCCATATTTGCCGATACATCTTTTCAATGTCGGTAGTAAACACATATCTCGGCATTCGGAAACGAAGCAATATGGTAAAGAGATCAGCTTGTATGTTCGGTCCTGTTGACAACATATCGTTTAATGAATAGTTCGATGAAGTTTTCGCTGAAGCATCGAATACCACCCTAAGTTTAGTAGTGCTACTGTCGGGTCTCAACACTCCATGATGAGGGAGAAAAAAATGTGGTTTTTCGATTTTCTCAAGGATCACCCTTTCCATGTGGCCCAAGACTTCATATTCACGCATGAACTGTACGTATAGCTTCTTGAAGTCGTCATTTCTTTCAAATTTCCTTTCGATTGCACGGAAGCGCTGAAGCGCTATATCCTTTGAGTCACCTAATTGACTGGGCTCTCCATCAAATGGCAACCGAACGATATATCGACCGTCGCAATGTCGTTGAACATTTAAGTTAAAATGTGATACACATCGTTTTTCTGCTGTGGTCAAGACGTCAGTCCGAACGTCACATTCTTCTATTCGCCACAATCTTTCGACGGCTTCATTTAATTTGGTTTCACTACTAATCCCACAAGTTATTGTTGATAATTGAGAAGGCTTATTGTTGAATTCACCTCCAACAACCCAACCGAAGAGTGTGTTTTGAAGAACTGGAAGATCCGCTCTTAATCTTATTTGTCCAATGCACAATATGTTGTAGAACAATCCTGCTCCAACTAGTAGATCGATCGATCCAGGCGTTGCAAATTCTGGATCTGCAAGTGGTAGATTTTTTGGAATTTGCCAGCCTTCTGTGTCAATTTGTTGAGTAGGCTGGTTTGACACAATTTTGAATAAAATCTGTGCCTCTATCCTTGCCGAAAATTCTGTTGTTCTGGACGTTAGTTGTATGTTTATTCGATCAGTTGTATAGCGACGCGTCTCTCCTATCCCTTCAATATCTACAAGATGTGGGATTTTACGCATGCCTAACTTGGTTGCTAGACGTTTTGTAATGAAGTTTGCTTGCGAACCGCTGTCTAGAACTGCGCGGCAATTGATGTCGTCTCCCCAGTTATCCCTAACCTTTAGTTGGATTGTGCTCAATAGCGTTGTTTTGTTAATGGCGTGGTGCGACACTGGGATAATCGGGATTGCTGATAATGTGATCGCTGGTGAAGAACCAGAAGTGCTTGTACTTGCTGGCGTTGATGGCGGAGGTTTAGACGATGCCTCCTTAGGAATGTTGCTGGATGTCTGCATTTTCGAAGATGCTGTCGTTCCTTTGCTGCCCAAATGCAATAGAGTGTTGTGTCTTTTGTTGCATTTAATGCAACATCTGGAAAAGCAATCTTTCGCCAAGTGTCCACTCTTTAAACAATTGACGCAAAGCTTGGCTTTTTGAACGCTGGATAACCGAGATTTTGGTTTCATTTGCAGGAACTGGTTACACATGAACAAGGGATGTTGATTGTTGCAAATGATGCACGTTTTGGGTGCGATTGAAACAGTCAATGATTTGCATGAATCCGATCGTTTAGATAATTCTGATTTTCCAGAATTTGCTCCTAATGATTCTAGAGCTTGAAAGCGTCGCTCTAGAAAATCTGTGAACTCCTTTAGTGTGGGAGTTTGTCTGGGATTTGTAATGGATTGTTCCCATAAGGCATGTGTAGTTTTGCTGAGTCGATTAACAAGGACATGCAGCAGTAGTGGATCCCAATTTTGTGTGTTTACACCTAAACTTGTCAGGCTCAGTAGACATTCTACTGTAGTATCATGTAACAGTTTTGTTGATGCTACTGTTTCTTGCTGGTTAGCTGGCTGCGACAATAATTTTGTAATGACTGCATCTATTAACAGCCGCGGATTTTCGTAACGATCGTTGATTATTTTCCAAGCCGGGTCGTAATTAGCCTCTGTGCTCGTGAAATGTTGTATGAGTCCTGCTGCCTCTCCAGTTAACACTGTTTTGAGATACCACATTTTTTGACATGTAGGTATCGGCTGATTGTGAACTAATTCAACAAATAGATCACGGAATTGTCGCCAGTACAAATACTGACCGGAAAATTTCGGCAATTCAATTTTCGGAAGTGGAAGTGCTGTGTTTCCGCTTGCTTCGACCCTTGATGATGCTGAAGTCCGGGAGCCTGCTTTTAGTTGTAATTGCAGAATCTTGTTACTGATTTCTTCTTCGATGTTTGAATATTTATTCAAATCGTATGTAACATCATCGATAGTTTCCAGTGAGTTCCAGATCCTTTCGTGTAGATCTTGAATGCTCTTGAAATGCCTTTCAAGAGTAGGAATTTTGCCATCGTAATATTGTTGTGGATGCGCACTCGTGTCATCAAGCATTTTTGTCAATGTGCTTAACAACATCTCGGTTACCTTTTTCTGCTTCGCTATCAGTAGAGTGGTTTGAGTGGACGCTTGATTGGATGGTCCGGCTTCCTGTCTATCTGCTGCAGCTTTTGCTTTTACCAATTGCAGCCAGGTAACCATTTGATCCCTGGCATCGCTGTATTTTTCTCCCAATGTGCCGTGTATGTTGGCTTGAATGTAATGGTGTTCCTCTGTGATTGACGGATGCTGTCTAATCACGTTATCCCATTTGTCAAATGCCTTCCAATATTCATCCATTTCGTTTATCTTCCGTTCGACGAATTCCAAAGTTCTTTTGTCCTTTGCGGTCTTCTTGAAGTTGTTGATGGTTTTTTGCAGGGCCACTGCAACTTCGTCCTGCTTCTGCAGGTATTCTTCCAATTTGTTCATATCGACGAATCACGTAACCTTCTGATCACGTCGGGGTCACCAAATTTATGTACGCCTCTTTTGACGACGAAATAAATAAATTGGTACACAACCAATTTATACGTTGAATTGACTATCTGGTACTAACCAGCTAGTCGTTTATTTGAGAAATGATGAAGATGGATCGCACTGCAAAATCACTAGATTAGCACTGTTTCACTGCTGAAGTCAAAAAGCCCCTTTATTATTATTGTCTATCATATTTATAACAAAAATTACAGCTAAAAGGAACAGGAAACTTAAAAGGTAACAACAGGTATAACAAAATTTAGATTGATGTTTCCCACAGTCAATGCAACCTTGCATTTTGCCTGCCAAAATCATTCGCACGGTGACATTTAAGTCTTGCGACCAAGGTTTGTCGTGCACTGCAATCGGAAGCTTGCGACGCGGTCATTGACTCTTATTATCATTTCTTGCTAACCTGCATGGATTGTGGGAAATGCCGTTGACAATTTGCATACACTTCGGAATTTAATGATTGAATTTCATGCTTAAATTTAGTGTGAGAAAATTTGGCCTTCTGCGCGAACAAATATTTTATAAACGGTATAAGATGTTAATACGAAATTTTATCACACGTATTACCACTTATACAAAAGTTGTCAATATCCCATAAACGGTTCAAAATATTAATACCTTCGTAATTCTATCTAGCAGTACCTAGAGACATTACAAAACCATTTTCCCGAAATGGGGTGGTCCGCCTACTTATACAAAAGTTGTTAAGTGGCGAAATTATAATTTTTTCACTTACTCGGGTGTAGGGTATTTAGATTTCGGCCAGGCCGAAGACAACACTCTTACTTGTTTATCTTTTCACCTAAGTAGTAGGAATATGTATGTTCTGGAACAATGGCACCTCCCGTGTATTTCGGTGGAGGTACCTCGAAAGGGGCGCTGTGTGTGTAAGAGTGAGAAAGAAGATGTGAGTGGCAAACGGAGATGTTATGTTGGGTTTTTTTGTGTGGGCGGGGTTGCAGATTGGGGTTTTTGTGGGCGGTGTTGCCAGATCGAGTGATTTGTTCATGGGATTTTTTGTGCGAATTTTTTTGTGCGGATTTGGAGACTTTCTGTGGAATTTTCCGGGATTTTAAGATATCAACCCTGGCGGCTGGCGGCTGGCGGACAGAAAGACGATCAGTCGGTCGGTCGGACCGACGGTCGGTTGGGGAGATGGCGAGGAAGCAGGGAGATGGAGGGGATCGACGTGCGTTATGATGTGTGAGTATTGGGAGACGGACGGACAGGGCTAAATCGATTCAGGAGGTGACGCTGAGCAAGAATATATATTTCTTTATCTATCTCGTCTCCTTCTCTGCGTTACAAACGGAAGAACAAATTGAATATACACTACTCCCTTCGGGTGTATATATAAAAGGTAGGGTATAAAAATAATTACAATTCAAGTAGAAGTGAAATAGAAACAATGAAAGTGAAACTATAACACATTAAAGTAGGAAGAATGAAAAGCAAAGAAGTAAAAGGAAATATATTGCACATAAAATTTTATGCAATTAGTGGGCATTTTGAAAAAAAGAGAAAACAACAAAAAGTTTGGACGAAAGCAATTGAATAGGAAGGGAATGCACGAAGCTTTAGGAAAGCGGTAATTTCAGAGTGAGTTGATTTTGTATTGTTTGTAGTGGAAATTTAAATAAAGGAATTGTTCTCACGAAGGATGATCGTATATTTAAAGAAAGTACAATAATATGACAAAATAAACTTAACATATAGTATGTAGACATGTAAGAAATAACGAGAAAAGTACTGAAAAATTCCTGTTAGCACCTTACATTTCAATACTCTTTCTCAACATGAATTTTACATCTAATACTATATGTCCAGATTTTACAAATTTCATATTGACGAAGGTCCGAGCATTTTTATAAAATTATTATGCTTTACTGAATACAAATTTTTGTTAAAAATGTTAACCTAAAGAAAAAAAACTTTAGTTAGGTTATAGGAAATTATAAAATTAAATTAAAATTTAAATTATATTATATTTATTATTGTTGAGAAATATTATAATTTTACAACATTGTTTATTATAATTTTGTACTCGTATACTTATTTTCCTCGTACTAACAAGACTCAATCCTGGGCAAGACTCCTTTACCCTTTTAACTGTGGCTGAGTCTGGTTTTGTGGGGGGGGGATTGAGACACAAACGCAAGCTCGAGTGGAATTGGTCCTGGTTGAAGCCGATACCAATTGCAGAGGAGTTCGACCCAGTGGCATATTTGCAGAGTTGATTTGTTTTGTACACTTCTTTACCAATACAGTGAGAGTGGTGGGTTTTAAGTTTTTAACTTTTGATAAAATAAAGGGTAAAATTCTCTTCCCCCAATGCGTTGTTCGCTAATTTTGCGTCCGAATTCGAAGTGCGGGTCGTTTTCTTTACGTTGGTCCCGCTGGCCGACATTGAAGTGAACCATAAGTGTGAGCAAAAAAGAAACAAATGAGAATAAGATATATCTACATATGAAGTGATGAGTGTGAACAATGAAGTTAGAAGTGAAATGTATTGCCTAAGCGTATTGTAAGCCAAATGGAATTTAATTGTTAATAGTAACTGAAGGGAAAATGAATAAATGAGTTTATTCTTTAAATTCTAAAGGAAAATAAATTGTTTATTCATGAAAAATTTGAACACGAGTTCCAGTGCTTTATTTTCTTAAACCTTGAAATGCGATGATTGTTTCAAGGTTAACTTTTTGTTTCCGCAAAGTGAGCGAGCGGTGAACGACCGTACGAATTAAGTAATTCCACGCTCGTTTTGTTTATGGGACTGGTTACACTGGCCTTGAATTAATTTTTGAAAAGGTCTGTATAAGGTTGGAGTAGGTCAGTAATAAAAAGTCAGTAATTTCAGCATATTTATTGCAGCTAAGTTTAATTGAATAGATGATTAATGGAAGTACGAAATGAGTAGGAAGAAAAATTTTTGTCATTAAATAAGGAATATAGGGATTTGTTAGGACAAAGAGATAAATTTATAGATACGATATGGTTAAATTTGAATTTAACAATAAATAATAAAGAAAACTTAGAATTAATTAAAGCGAAATTAAGTAGGGCCAGCAAAAGTAGAACAGGCAGATGCCGTTCTAGATGAGTTATTAAATTTCATAGGTCATAGGAACCAGAGCTACGTGGAAGAAGCCAGGGGTGGCCAGGTTCGCAAGGAATTCGAGTAGTGGGTACGAATCCCGTGTGGGAGCAAAGAGGTCCCAATAATGCACAGAATGGGAGCGAATATTCTGCACGTTCAAATACAAGGGACATGTATCGTCCGGCCAGTCAAATTAAGTGTAAATCGAAAAGGTGGATATCCAGGGCGCGCAGAGTGCACCGAGAAACCCATGGCTAATATAGTGTGTAGTTTCTTTACCAAGAGAGCTCACACCCGGGATGAATGCCTGGTAAGAAAAAATACGCCCTACTGCCAAAAGTGCAAAAGTGCTCGCTTTATGTCCATGTGCCCAACTGGTGGTGTGAGAGACTACCGCGGCAGAATAGATTTATTGGGAATTCGCCACGGGGACCACCCCAGTTGGGACATCAAATCAATAGCCACAACAGCAGTCAGGAGAAACGATCAAAAACACAAATAATGATCGCTGGGGTTCAACGCAACAGGGTACCCAAAGGATTCGAAACCCCTCCAAACAGAGTCAAAGCCAATACTTCACACCAGAGACCACAAATACAGTGTCACTGGTGCAATAGACTGGGGCATGTCATAAAAGATTGTGACGCAAAAATAAATTGGGGAATGTCTCAGGGAAACCTCAGGGGGCCCAGTCAAGGCCAATAAGCTGGGATAAAAAAAAATAATAAGTTATTTAAGCCAATGGAGATGGTAACTGTAAATCAGACGTCTAATAAGACTGTTGGTACGATCACCACTCCATACTGCAGGGCTCAAGCATGGCCGATGAGGCAGGAGCCTGCGTTAGATCGAAAGCCGAGGTTAGTGGAGGGGAGAACAGTAAGTCAGACGTCCAAAGAGACAGTTGATACGTTCGCAGCTCAACCATAATCCTGAATATTTTCGTCACAGAGATAATAGAAACGGTAATTTAGAAGGACCTAACGAGGGTTTGGGACCGGTAGTGTTGGGTATAGTAAATCATACGTCGGAAGTGACAGTTGATACATGCTCAGCCCACAGCCCGATTCGTTTTGGGAACGAGAATTTACCGCAGTGAAGTATGTACAGTTCGGTAAAAGAGAAACCGGAAAAAGCCTTTGTAAAGAAAATATAAAATTTAATTCGAGAACAACCGACAAAGTGGTTGAAACTAAAGAAAGAAGCACTATCGTTACGGAAAACGAAGAGGCATTGAACGAGCGGTTAATAGAAACAACAATTGAGGGATTTGTTTTGAGTAAACCAATAGCGTCAGTGGAAATTACAACATTTGTACCAAAAAGGGTACAAATGACCTCGTTGCTCCAAAACAGCAACGCCCCAGGTTTTTTGCAAATCGAAGAAATTCGAACTCAGAAAAATTCTTGGGAGTAATTCTTTCAAGCCACCTGTAAAGCATTGCACCTAGCATTTAAAATTATGCTTGCAAAGCATTTATTTGAAAGTATAAAAACATAAGAAAATAAAAAATCGTTTCAGCAAGCTGTAACGACATTTTCCGCTGGAGCCAGGATGAAGCCGTCGGTGCCAGGGTCCGTTACATATACTTATCGATTCTGTTGGGAGATCGAGAGAGAGAGAGAGAGAGAGAGAGAGAGAGAGAGAGCACACATTCACGTTTTCTTTAGATTTCTCCACTTTATTCGCTTATAATTATTTTTACTTAAAATAATCCTATCATCTAGAAAACTTTTCCTCTGCTAGCTCAAAAGAGCAGATGTTCTGTTCCCTCGCTATTACTTGCAAGGCATGAGCGGTCTCCGACCGTTTCAGCCCAAAATAGCGGGACACTAATTTCGCTATGCGTGAACGGTCTCCGACCGGTTCAGCCCAAAAAAGAGCGGGACGCGAAACCAGCGAGGCGTGAAAGGTCTCCGACCGGTTCATCCCAAAAGAGAGCGGGACGCCAAACCTGCCAGGCGTGAACGGTCTCCGACCAGTTCAGCCAAGAGCGCGGACGCACTACGGGTGAGGCGAGATCGGTCTCCGACCAGCTCAACCAAGAGAGCGGGAGGTGAACAGTCTCCGACCGGTTCAGCCCAAAAGAGAGCGGGACGCGAAAGGAACACAGCAGTTGCTAAAACTCACGGGGGATAACCATGCCAGTTAAGAAAACCTTCGTTCGACTCCGTCAGAACGAATGCTTTCACCCCTCTTTACCTGGAGACTGCCGCCTTTTATACCTGTTTCTGCCGTCAAATCATGGCGTATACCCGTTGCGGTGAATTTGTTGTTGGCGTCCGATCGTGGTGCAAACTCACTATGGTGAAATGTTGGCTTAGCAAATCCTTTCCACTACTCTCCACTAGATGGCGTAACTTATGCTTAGTACTCTTAGAATCTAGGGTACATATTTATTTTAGTTTCCTTCCTGGATGCGTAGAATATACAAATTAGAACAACTTCTTGAATTCATTTCGATTCTATAATATTTTATATGTCCTATAGGTATACATAATAGCTACAACTTATTATTGTGGCGTGTGAGCGCAAAACGAGAGCTCCGACTTTGCTTCCTCACAAATCTCCCCTTCCTTGGGGGCCTTACGGAGTTACTCGGATGGTCCCATCTCGGCAAAAAGCGGCACGGAACCTGCCCGCCGTTATCTGGTACCCCACCCGATGTCTATGGGTCGTTAACAGGATTCGCCGTGATCTTTCTAACTCCGGAAGGAGTAACTGCAATGCCGAGGGGTGGACGGCAGGGGCTATACATCGACTCAACACGTCTTTGAACGGATATTGTTCGCTTGATGGTGGTGATTGCTGGTTGAAATGTTCGCATTAGTGAACCAATCGGTGGCGATTTTAACCCATGACTACGCATCTGATGTTGTTTTTGCGTCCACTCTAGGATTCGGTCCGGGTTCCTGTGTGCTGCGTTATATTGGCACCTCGGCGGGGTCTGGTTTCCGCTGTCGGACTCGTGGCCTGGTGGTTCCTGTTTGGAGGGCTGTGTATATACTCCCGACGGAGATGCTACTTCCATAGCTCGCCTTCCAGGGTTGCTGAGCAAACTGTCCGTGGAAAGGGATAGGAACAGGGTAGAGCTGTGTAGGGCTTCTAGGATACTTTCTGGTGTACATGGGAAGAATCTGATAGGACTGATGGTAGACTCTTGGGATTGGGCATACGTCTGGGTAGGTAAAACTTTGGGATTAGACGCTAATGACGTATCGATGACTATTGGTTCGATGGTGGCTAGAGAATCGTGGTGTCGCGGTTCCGTAACTTCCTCGGTGGCTGTGTTGCCTGTGACCTTGCTGGACATTTCGGTTGTCGGGCTGAGGGAGGAACCGTCGGTTAAGCGGGTGGCGAAGCTGCTAATCGAGCTGCAGGACGAGATGCTAGTGGAGCTGCTGAAGGGGTAGCTGGTAGAACCTGCATGGGTTGGGTGGATGCACCCTCTCCCTTCTTAGGTATGACGCACGTGACCATCATATACTTTTGGTAAAACCTGTGCTGACCCAGATCCCATTCCTTTTCCCAAGTGTGCACGCTGCACCATCCTGAACGCCGCCGAGGGGATCCCTCTTCTTCGTCGCTAATGGAAATCACCGACGGGGGTTTCGGAGAACGAGGACGTCTCGACAGCTGGCAACGAACTTCCGTAGTCTTGACCGATGTTGAAGGCTCGTGATTAGCCGAGCTGGACCCTCGTGCCACCGTTTCCTGGACTCGGTATACCGGACCCCCGGTAACGGCTGTTATCGAAAGGTCGTGATCAACTGTTGGCACGGGCTGGGACGTACGGCGTGCTAAAGATGGCCGTATTCCACTACCACACTCTGGTGCATGGAGGCGTGTTCGGTGGCCTGTGGCACGCGTGGTGTGCGGACGTGGTCTCGTGCGTGGGTAGCCCCTTGGTGGTCGACCCCGAACTCTGGACGTAGTGGGCACGTCGTCGTCGTCTAGAAAAATGGTGCACCACCTGCGGGCTGGCTCTTCTCCCATTCGGCCTCGAAATTTATCTAGGGACAACCGAAATTTTCCCGAATCCATCGCGCTCATTTAAGGCTTTCTACAATGAAATAGAATAAATGTTAGCTGGTTGATACTCTTAAAAGTGGGGAATAGGGAAACTAATTCTTGAGGGCAGATTTTTGACGGGGGCTTAATTCGGGTGAATCATTCTAATACGGTTTAAGATCGCTGATATGGGCGGTTTTCCTCTCTCACGTCTGGTGATGCTCTAATTCTATGATAACCGGTGACTTGATCTTGGTGACCACAAAAGGTCCTTCAAATTTTAGGGCCAGTTTCGCAGCAAATTGATCTATGGCTTTTAACAACGGATGCATCCGGACGAGGACCTGTTCTCCGGTGTGGATCTTCCATGGGCGTCGGTGAAGATTGTAGTGGCGTCGCTGATCCTGAGCCGCCCGTTCCATGGAGTTTCGTGCAATCTCCCATATTTCTTGCAGACCTATCATCGAGATTCCCACTTTTCCCGTGCTGGATCCTGGCGTCACTTCATCGTATAATGAGTTCGGCAGCCTCGGTTCCCGGCCCTGAATGATGTATGCTGGTGAAAAGCCGGTGGATTCCGAAACGCTTGTATTCACTGCCAGTGAGACTTCGGGTAAATATATTTATCCCACTTGTTGTGTTGACTCCCGGACAGTTGTGCTATGGTGGTTTTCACCGTTCTGTTGACTCGTTCAGTCGGGTTTTCCTGAAGTGTGTAAGGCGCTGTGAATCTTGAGGTCGTACCGACGCTTTGCAGGTGCCGCTGGAATATGTTGCTCGTGAACTGCGTGCCGTTGTCTATAATAACCTGCTTGGGGACACCAAAACGAGATACAATCCGCTCCCGAAATGCTTTGACCAAAGCTTCTGCTGCGGCCTTGCGTAGTGGAACTAATTACACTCATTTGGAAAACTTATCGGTGAAAACAAGAAGCATGCTGTTCTCATGTTTGTACCGTGGTAGAGATCCTAAAAATTCAGCGCAAATCGTGGACCAAGGTTCCTCGGGTATTTTGGTCAACATTTCCCCTGCAGGTTTTCGTTGAGAAACTTTATACCGCTAGCATAGTTGACAGGCTTGTACATATTGTTGGACCATCCGGAACATTCCGGGCCAATAATACCGATTGCAGAGGCGAGCGTACGATTTCCTTATTCCTAGGTAGCCTGCGGCCGGCTGGTCATGACTCTCTTCGAGTACCCCCATACGTAAATGCGTAGGCACGCAGAGTTTCCATTCAATGCCATCCTCGTCATTGTTGAGTTTGGGAAAGTGGCGATACAACTGGTTGTTTATCCAGGCGAAGTCTGGGTACTTCTCGGGGCTCTGTTGTCTCCTTACGTTTGCGTTCGATCCACGAGCACATTGGTGGTTGATTACCTTCTGTCATTATTCGCAGACACGTCTCCGTAGGCTGTCTATACAGCTACCGTGTTGAGCTTTCCTCGGCGATAATGTACCGAGAAATCGTACTGTTGAAATTCCAGCGCCCAGCACGCTAGGCGACCAGTTGGATTATCTAGCAAATTCAGCCATTTCAGTGACAGGTGATCCGTAATTACTACAAAGTGATACCCCTCTAGATAATGGTGCATCGTTCTGATTCCTCAGATGATGTCTAAACATTCCTTCTCCGTGGTGGAGTAATTGATTTCCGCTCTGTTACGGTGACGGCTGGCATACGCTATGACTCGTTCCGAGCCATAGAACTCCTGAGTCAATACCGCTCCTAACCCATAGTGACTTGCATCTGTCTGTAGAGTGAATGTGCGCGAGAAATGCGGGCACGTTAGTACGGGAGCCTCCGTCAGCTGTCTCTTCAGGGTGTCGAACGCTTGCTGCTGCGACTCGGTTCATTTCCAGTGCTTGCCTTTTTTTAACATTGAATTTAACGGTTGTGATGTTTTGCAAAGTCCGGAACAAACCGTCTATACCAGCAGGCTATTCCCAAAAACCGACGAACCTCACGCACATTCTGGGGTGGTTAAAGACCTGCCAGAGCTTCCACCTTCTCGGGGTCCGTTTTGATGCCATCCTCGCTCACGATATGGCCTAGGTATTTGGTTTCTCTTTTGAAGAATTCGCACTTTTCGGGATTGATTTTTTAATTCGCCGCCCGTAATCGTTGAAACACTTTCTTCAGGTTTGCCATGTGTTCCTCGAGTGATCTGCCGATGACAATGATGTCATCTAAGTAGGCAAAAGAAGAAGGCTCCAGCTCGGGACCGATCACTTTGTCCAACACCCTCTGGAAAGTGGCATAACCTTCCACTGGAAAAGCCCCTTACCCGGTACGGTAAAAGCGGTGAATTGTTTGCTGTCCTCGGCTAAAGGCACCTGCCAGTGATGTATTTTGGAACGAATTTCCGTCATCCCTCGTCAAATTTGTTCTGTTGATAAACCGGTTTCGGCGTTGTGCCATCTTCAGTGTCGGTTTTCGTTCTCATGCCTATTAACCAGGCCCAGACTGCTAACGTACTTTGTCTCTTTTAAGCTGTCCAAAATTTGTGATATTCTGGGTAACGGGTATGCATCTGATATGGAGCGTTTGTTGAGCTGACGAAAGTCCATGCACATTCGCCAGGTCTCATTCTTCTTATTCACGAGGGTGATGGGAAAACTGTACAGGCTGTTTAAAGGCTCGATATAACTTTTTGCTAGTAGCTCATCCACTTCTGGATGTATTATTGTCTGCATTGCCGGGTTTCTGTTCTGGTTTCGGTTTTAGATCGGACGGTCGTCCTTTATCTAAATTTTGTGTTCTGCAATGTGCGTTGAGCCGCGAATCTCGTTTAATTTATCCAGGTCATCTCGGAGGAAACTCTGAATACGTTGGTGTTCTAGTCGACCCTGTTCTGTAGAGGCCTGTCCTGACGTACTTCCATTCCCGCTAGTATACCCTTGGACTGAAGTTTCGTGACTGGACAGGAAAGGTTCCCGTGATCTCGCCGCGTACTTCTGTGTGATAGGTTTACTTGAACTTCTGCGGTTTCGTCTCCGAGTGCGTTGAAATTTTGCGATTTCTCCTAGGCCGTGTAAAGAAGAGTTTCTGTGTTGCTGCGTTAGTCGATCTTCCTTACCACAGGAAATGGTCTGTCGCGGAATATTTACCTCAAAACCGAATTCTGTCATGAAAGATAACCCCATGATTACGTCGTCCGAGACCCCTGGCATGATTCGAAAGGTTGTACTGTGAGTTTCATGGGTAAAAGTAACCGGTATTTCGAATCCTTCGGTCCAAGTATTCAACAGATCTACTCGGCTTTCCAGAGTAGTGCACCCCTTTTACGTCTCGATCCCGTTCCAACGCACTACCCACTACCGCGAGAATTGGTTTTTCGATAGCGCAGTTAAATTGTGGAATAGTCTCATTCCGCATGTTTTCCCACCCACTTAAAACGTCGATGCTTTTAAAAGGGGTGTAAATCGACACTACTCCCAATTTTCCCCTTCCCACTAACCTTTTCCCTTCTAAACCAACGAATGCTTTGCATGGATAGGGGACATCCCATGAGTTTGGTTTTATGTGCCAAACAAAAAAAAAAATTCTTGCGTCGTTGAACCATCGGCTAACGTAATTGTCAGGTTCAGTTCGCACCTTCTCTTTACCACAGTCCCATCAAAAGAGTATGCGGGGATTTCGGAAAAACTCGTTCAGGTGGTTGAAGTCTTTACGTTTTATGTACCAGAGGTATTGAGGTAAGGAATTCTTGAAAATGCGATTTAACTTTTCCTCCTCAGTCATAGTCGTGTGGCGCATCAAGTTTTGTAGCCCCAAGACATAGTCTTTAAATTGTTCTCCGTTTTTTTGCATTCTCGTGCGGATTTCGTCAGATAAGTTGTCGAAGAATCTAGCTGACAAGAAGAATTTTAAAAGATTTTGTTTGAACCTAACCCAGCTGTCTGACCGGCCATTATTTCGGAACCAAACTACAGCGCGGCCCTTCAGGTATTCTGGTATTGCCAGAGGTAAAAAGTTTTTATCAATCCCGTACGCTTCAGCAAGCTCTTCGATACGCTCTGCAAACTCTAACGCGCTCTTACCCCCCTCGTATTTAACACCCCATTTCCGGACGAGTTCCATAATTCCCGACCGTCTGTGCTTGACGTATTCAAATTACCGACTTTGAAGTTGCGGTACTTCTATCACCCGCTTGGCGTGGTCTGTCCACTTATACAAAAGTTGTCAATATCCCATGAACGGTTCAAAATATTAATACCTTCGTAATTCTATTTAGCAGTACCTAGAGACATTACAAAAACATTTTCCCGAAATGGGCGCGGTCCGCCTACTTATACAAAAGTTGTTAAGTGGCAAAATTATAATTTTTTCAGTTACTCGGGTGTAGGGTATTTAGATTTCGGCCAGGCCGAAGACAACACTCTTACTTGTTTTCTTTTTTTTCATTCACTATGGTATATTCACTGTGGACTTTTCTTGGTTCGATGTTCACTTTTTTCTTCTTCTCTTTCCCGTGTGTACAAAGATATCACTCGCGCCGGTTTACACTATTCTCTCTCGAAAGGTCCCTGTTCGGGCGCCAATGTAACGACACTTTCCGCTTGCGCCAGAATGAAGCCGTCGGTGCCAGGGTCCGTTATATACATTTATCGATTCTGTTGGGATTTCGAGAGGGAGAGAGAGGGAGAGAGAGAGAGAGAGAGAGAGAGCACACATTCATGTTTCCTTCAGATTTTCCACTTTTTCCACTTTATTCGCTTATAATTCCTGTTACTTAACCTAATCCTATCATCTAGAAAACTTTTCCTCTGCTAGCTCAAAAAAGCAGACGTTCTGTTCCCACGCTATTACTTGCAAATCATGAGCGGTCTCCGATCGTTTGAGCCCAAAATAGCGGAACACGAATTCCGCTACGCGTGAACGGTTTCCGACCGGTTCAGCCCAGAAAATAGCGAGACGCGCAACCAGCGAGGCGTGAACGGTCTCCGACCAGTTCAGCCAAGAGCGCGGACGCAACTACGGGCGAGACGAGAGCGGTCTCCGACCAGCTCAACCAAGAGAGCGGGAGATGAACGGTCTCCGACCGGTTCAGTCCAAAAGAGAGCGGGACTTGCAACCTGCGAGGAGTGAAAGGTCTCCGACCAGTTCAGCCAAGAGCGCAGACGGAACTACGGGCGAGGCGAGAGCGGTCTCCGACCGGCTAAGCCAAGAGAGCGGGAGATGAACGGTCTCCGATCGGTTCAGCCCAAAAGAGAGTGGGACGCGAAAGGAACTCAGCAGTTGCTAAAACTCGTTGGGGATAACCACGCCAGTTTAGAAAACCTTCGTTCGACTCCGCCAGAACGAATGCTTTCACCCCACCTTATCGGGAGACTGTCGCCGTCCAACTCCCCCAAACTCGGCCTTTTATACCTGTTTCTGCCGTCAAATCTTGGTGGATAACCGTTGCGGTGAATTTGTTGTTGGCGTCCGATCGTGCAGACACCTCACTGTGCTGAAGTGTTGGCTTAGCAAATCCTTTCCACTACTCTCCACTAGATGGCGCAACTTATGCTTAGTATGTAGAAATATATTATGGATTTCTATCAATGTATGAATTTCAGGCAACGGTATGGTTCCGTTACGATGCGGAGCAACCAAATATTAAACACTGTTGCTCGGTTAACAGCTCAACAACGACTGAATATATTTCTCTTCGTAGAAGACATTGATGTATAAGTATATACATAAGATTTATGTGTGTGTACATGAAATGTCACTTGTGGTAAATTTCCCCACAAGTATTCTTACATTATAGGGTACATAGTTATTTTAGTTTCTTTCCTGGATGCTTTTATACAAATTAGAAGAACTTCTTGAATTCATTTCGATTCTATAATATTTTATATGTCGTATAGGTATACATAATAGCTACAACTTATTATTGTGGCGTGTGAGCGCAAAACGAGGGCTCCGACTTTGCTTCCTCACAAAGCAAGAAAAATTGCTTATTAAAGCGAAGTTAAAATTAAAAAAAAATTATGTCTAAATTGAAAAGAAATATCTAATGAAAATATAAATGAAAATATGGAATTATTAAATATATTTATTATTAGAAATTAATAGATAATAAAATTATTTTAGTTACAAGTACATGTTAGTAAGTAGTGATTCATGCTTATCCCTTCAGGTTAGCTAAGGAAAAAAGTCCAAAGAGTTAAATCTTTAAATTAATTGTGAAACCAAAATAAATTGGATATGCTTTATAGATTTATATCATAGAATATAAATAGTTAAGGAAATGCCATTTATATTTACTAAAGAGAAATAAGACAACAACAACAATAACAACAGCAAGAAAACAGCAACTGCCGGGGCAGCAAGTGCAATAACAGAACAACAAAAATAGTGCTTAAAACGCAAGAACACCAATAGCAACTAAAACCCTCGGCATCACAACATCGCCAGTAATAAAAGCAGCAACAACAACGGCGACAGAAAACTCCAAAATTTGAATGCCGCTGCGTACTGATTAATTTCCTGGATGTCGTCACGAATCTGAAAGGCAATGAACAGACCGAACCTGCAGTTTATCTCGGGACCATAAGTCGCATAAATTCCTTCGATTACCTTTTTCTCTAACACCAAGCGAGGCTGCAGCCTGCCACAGCTACGCTACGTAATTAAGCTACATTGATTCATGAGCACAGCATCAACAGCTTAAGTTTTCCCCTCTAAATGTGTTGACAATTGCGCACCACCCTGCATGATATACAAGTGGGCAAATTCATCAACGACACTTAAACGGCCCTAATATATGCGCAAAGGGACCACAGGGGTACATCCCAAGAGCTCATCCAAATACGCCGGACCATCATTCCACACAACGCCAATTTGATCAATTACATGCCACTCTCCACTGAGAAATAAAACGTACAATATCTTTACAACAAACATCCACAACCACACAACACATCATTCAACTGTCCACATGAGCAACAGAGGTATGAATACTACAATCAATAAATACACTAGGATGGGATTCAAGGTAGATTTAAAGTAAACAATTATAGAGACTTAATTTTAAGCCACCCAAGTATCATTATGTACATTAATATCGCTTCGTGATATTAATTTTTTCTTTCCCTAAGGGTCGAGGGATGTTGTGGGTCAATCTGAACACCCTAAAACCAATCTGCTGTTAAACCTAGACAACCGTGCAAGTATTTTAGTTAATACAGTCCTTTGTCATTTTATGGTGCATACTTCCAAAGTGGAGGCTTCCAGCTATTTTTCCGATACAGTTCAACAAATTGTAATCAGAACATAAATTGCGCAAGAGCAATTTTCTCAAAAAATGTAAGTCCGCTTGCAGAATCCAAGTTCCGCAAGCGAAGCATCAAACTAGAGTTTCAAAACTCCCACTTGCCCAACAGCCAATATGGTTTTCTAGCAGAATTCCAACTCTGCAAGAAAGGCATATTGTACAATGGGACAAAGTGCAGAGATTGACCCACATATCTGGCTGCAGTCTGTAACGAGTTTTTGTTTCCAGCTGGTGTAGCGTCAGTCACCCCAGGGTCCATTTTGGGGGGTCTCGTAACCCTTAAAGTTCCAACCACCGCGACGGTCAAGAATTACACACGACTTGCTGTGAAGCAAATCTATCACTGAAAATTCAGCTGGGACGTATGCGGGTTGGTGTTCGTTTTTTTCCTTTTATTTTTTTATTCAGTTCACAAAGTTTTACAATCTTACTTGCTACGCCACTGGTTACAATTGGTTTGTCAGGCCGAATGCCTGGCGACAGAGGGTCGCGTACAATAGTTTGTATGTACAGAAAACGGGGCGCCGAGTGCTCCGCGGTAGAAGGCCGCTTACAATGGTTGCGGGTGTACAGGTGACGTAGGGGCCGAATACCCCGCGGCAGAGAACCGCTTCCAAAGCTGCTGAATACAGTGTCGGAGCAGCGGAGTGCTCCGCGGCAGAGGGCCGCTCACAATGCGGGTGAAAGCTCCGAAGAACTGTTTCCGGCCGAAGCCTTGAAAATCCCGAAGGAATGATTCCGGCTAGTCCTAAATACTGGTATCTCCCGAAGGAGTGATTCCGGCTAGTCCTAAATACTGGTAACACCCGAAGGAGTGATTCCGTCTAATCCTGAATACTGGTAACTCCCGAAGGAGTGATTCCGGCTAATCCTGAATACGCCCAAAGATACTCCAAAATACGCTTATGATACGCCAACAACTACTTCTACTCTACTCAATGTATCACGAGTTGATCAATCCATTCCAAATATGAGCCACTCATTATGCGATAGTTGGGGCTGTCGAACCAGGTGGTCAACTGCTCCACGCAAAAGGATTTTCTGTTATGGCAGGCAAGAATCCAGTCTTTGCTCACGGGCAGAAGGCTGACTGGGCTTGCACAAACTATTCGTTAAATGCACATGCTGCTCAAAACACAGTAGGAATCATATGCAGCATGTGCGCGGCGAAAGAAAATATGTGTGAGCTGAATGCTTGATTCTATTTTTAGATCAGTGGCAGCGAAAGCGCAAAGAAAAAGAGAAAGTGAAAATAAGCTGGTCGCATGATTCTATTTTTAGAATTGCCGCTGCTCTACTTGTCCGTATATCTTATTCCTTGAGCGTATGTATATAGTATGCTATCGTGTGTTTCGGGGGCTTAATTTGTTTTTACAATTTCCTGGTCCAATTCTTTCTTGTGTATTCCTTATTGAGAACTTATTTTAATGTTATTAATTCGAATGCTTATTGTTATTATTATTATTCTCGATACTAACTTATTTCTAATTTAAATGCTAATAATTATTCTTAATTCAGCTATACTTTAGTTTAAGCAAAAATAAAATATATATGAAGGAGGTCGTGAGTTCTGAGTAGAAGCTAGGCTCAGCCATCCCATACTTAGTAATCCCCATTTCTTCTGGATGCGAAGGTGTTTTTTCCTTTGGTCACGTGGGGGGGTATTCGGATACCCTTATAGGGTCTGTAGTGTCGACCTTGTTTCTGAATAGTGGTTGAGCTTGCTTAGTATCTTTTCGGGGTCTCTTCCCCTTTGGGTTTGTTGCTGATGATGGTTGGCTCGGTGTGGCCCTGGCCACGGTGTTTGTCGGAAGTGGAACTGCCCGCTGGACCGTTGAGGATGTCTTTTTTTGTTTTTGATGCCTGCTTATAGGTACTTCAGACGGTGGTCGATCTGACGGCGGTGGGTGGCTGCTTCTGGTGGCTTTCCCTCTCGGCTCGGTCGGATCTGTCCTCTGTTGGCGCGACGGCTCATATTGCAGTGCCTCGTAATCGCCTTCCTCGCATTTTTGTTGTATGTGAATTCTTCAATTATGTTGTTTTGTTTGGTTATCGTATATGCATTTGGAGTGCCCAGAAATCCCACGGTGGCTAGCTCCTCTTCATCAATAATTAGTTTACAACTGAGCTTGCGTAGCAAATCCATACCTACAACGAATTCTGCTTTTAGTCCTGGTAGGTAATATACACGGTGAGTGAATTGCTGTTGGTTTTTCTGGATTGTGACTGGGTAGCTCTGGTGAAGGCAGATTCTCTTGCCGTTGGCGAGAGTTAGCCATTGTTCTTCTTTTATAATGTGAGCGTATTTTCGTAAGTAGTCGTTAAGTTTTGCTCCCACGAAGGACAGTGTAGCCCCGGTGTCTACCAATGCCGTTGTCTGGCGACCATTGCACATGATGTTCATTTGGTAGCGGGGTTCAGGTGTGCTGGTCTTGGATTGCGGAGTATTTTCGTCGACTGTTATTGTCTTCGGGCAGGGACAATCCCGTGTGAGGGTGTTGGGCTTGCCGCAATAAGAACAAAAGTGTAGTCTCTTTCCGCGGCAGTTTCTGCGTGTGTGGCCCTCCTTTTTGCATGTCCAGCAGTGGGTGGAGCGTGAATATGGTTGGCCGGCAACCCAATTGGTTGTGTCTTGATCACACTCAAGACATATTCTTTCGCTTTTTCTCGTTGTCCTTGCCGTCGCCGGATAATATCCTCCTCTAGGCGTTGAAGATGTCTCGCGGTAGGAAGAAGTTCATTGCTGCTTCTTTGAACTGCGTCTACGTTTTGGTTTCGCTCCTTTTATAACGCCACCAATCTTTGGCGCGATCGCGTAACAATTCATTTAGCGGCAACAGTAGCTGGTCGTTCTGGATGCGGTACCGATTGGCTAACTCTTCGACGCTTTCGATGAAGTCCAGGATGGAGCGAGTGCCGTTGAAGAATAGACCCCATTTTCTGACAGTGTTCATGATCTCGCATTCAGCTGGCAGGTAGCTAGTTGTTGTTGAATGCTTTGGGCTCATGTCGGGTACAGGTATACTGGTGGTGGCCTTCTCCGTTGGTGACTCCCCCTTTGTTGGGTTCTCGGCGGACTTCCTGGTTCGCTGCTCTCTAATAAAGCTCTAATTAAGTCTTTGTCGCATCTCTTTCACAGCGACGTCTTTTGATAATCCGATTAGCTGCATTTGTCCCTCCAACTCTTCCTTTTTCAGCTTGTAAATAAAACTTAAATTATCTGGGAGAAGTTTTTCTTCCTTCTCGCTTTCTCTCGTTTGTGAACTGCTTCTCGATGAAGACAGTCCCTGCTCGGGCGCCATTTGTAACGAGTTTTTGGTTTCCAGCTGGGGTAGCGCCAGTCGCCCCAGGGTCCATTTTGGGGGATCTCGTAACCCTCAAAGTTCCAACCACCGCGACGGTCAAGAATTACACACGACTTGCTTTGAATCAAATCTATCACTGAAAATTCAGCTCGGACGTATGCTGGTGTTCGTTTTTTCCTTTTATTTTTTTATTCAGTTCATAAAGTTTTACAATCTTACTTGCTACGCCACTGGTTACAATTGGTTTGTCAGGCCGAATGCCTGGCGACAGAGGGTCGCGTACAATAGTTTGTATGTACAGAAAACGGGGAGCCGAGTGCTCCGCAGTAGAAGGCCGCTTACAATGGTTGCGGGTGTACAGGTGACGGAGGGCCGAATGCCCCGCGGCAGAGGGCCGCTTACAAAGCTGGTGAATACAGTGTCGGAAGAGCTGAGTGCTCCGCGGCAGAGGGCCGCTCACAATGCGGGTGAAAGCTCCGAAGAACTGATTCCGGCCGAAGCCTTGAAATTCCCGAAGGAATGATTCCGGCTAGTCCTAAATACTGGTAACTCCCGAAGGAGTGATTCCGGCTAGTCCTAAATACTGGTAACTCCCTAAGGAGTGATTTCGGCTAGTCCTAAATACTGGTACCTCCCGAAGAAGTGATTCCGGCAAATCCTGAATACTGGTATCTCCTGAAGGAGCGATTCCGGCTAATCCTGAATACGCCCAAAGATACTCCAAAATACGCTTATGATACGCCAACAACTACTTCTACTCTACTCAAAGTATCACGAGTTGATCAATCCATTCCAAATATGAGCCACTCGATATGCGATAGTTGGGGCTGTCGAACCAGGTGGTCAACTGCTCCACGCAAAAGAAGTTTCTGTTATGGCAGGCAAGAATCAAGTCTTTGCTCACGGGCAGAAGGCTGACTGGGCTTGCACAAACTATTCGTTAAATGCACATGTTGCTCAAAACACAGTAGGAATCATATGCAGCGTGTGCGCAGCGAAAGAAAATATGTGTGAGCTGAATGCTTGATTCTATTTTTAGATCAGTGGCAGCGAAAGCGCAAAGAAAAAGAGAAAGTGAAAATAAGCTGGTCGCATGATTCTATTTTTAGAATTGCCGCTGCTCTACTTGTCCGTATATCTTATTCCTTGAGCGTATGTATATAGTATGCTATCGTGTGTTTCGGGGGCTTAATTTGTTTTTACAATTTCCTGGTTCAATTCTTTCTTGGGTATTCCTTATTGAGAACTTATTTTAATGTTATTAATTTGAATGCTTATTGTTATTATTATTATTCTCGATACTAACTTATTTCTAATTTAAATGCTAATAATTAATCTTAATTCAGCTATATTTTAGTTTAAGCAAAAATAAAATATATATGAAATTTGTAGCAACCCGTTGGTTCGCTACAAGTCAAAGCGCTGTAACCAACCACCTCACCGTATCGCTGCAATCCCCACGAGGGCTGCAGATTGCCCTCGACGGTTATTATAACGAATAGCTGCAGTATAAGCGCTGCAGATTTCCCACAGTGGCTATACTTTGCAGTTACTGCGAGGCGGGTGGCAGGTTTGCGCCAAACCCCTGCCCTCGTCCGCAGCTCACTTCGACCTCACTGTGCTCTACGTCTCTGCAAGCGATCTCGCCGCTTAACGGAACTCACTCAGTTTGATGGGCTTGCTTTTGTGACTGAAGGCACTCAATTTGGCATTCTTGTGAAATCCAGAAAGATTAATGCTAAGCCCACCGTAAATTTTATACGTGTACCAAATAAGCAACGAATCGTCAAACGTAAATTTTTTTTGGGATCTGCAACAGTAACTACCACAGCAGCCACTATAGTTTCCACAACAACAACCACAACTGAAACAACTGAAAACCTATATACTAGGTATGTTTTGAAATTCCATTCAAATAATATTTATTCCACACAATCAAAGCATTTGGCAATTCTCCCCACTTTGCTCCACGAGTAGACACTATACCTAATCTTTTTTTACGTATTCTATACTGAATACTAAATCTATTCTCTCACTTCACATTACATTTCACTCAATTAAATTTCATGATTATTGAGTTCACTTTGAACCTTCACCCAATTTTAACTTTGTTTACAAATTTGGGCGGTTCATCTTTTCAATATTATTTCAATATTAAACAAGTAAGAGTGTTGTTTTCGGTCTTTCCGAAATCTAAATACCCTACACCCGAGTAACTGAAAAGATTATAATTTCGCCACATAACAACTTTTGTATAAGTAGGCGGACCACGTCCATTTCGGGAAAATGTTTTTGTAATATCTCTAGGTACTGCTAGATAGAATTACGAAGGTTTTAATATTTTGAACTGTTTATGGGATAGTGACAACTTTTGTATAAGTGGACGGACCACGCCCGCTTTTTGTATACAAATTGGTAATACGTGTAGATACCACGTCTGTCTGTTGAAATCACGTCACGGGAGAACGAAAAGAGACATCGCTATGAAATTTGGCACAAATATTCTTTATTATGTAGGGCAGTTTGGGAAAATGGGCGAGATCGGTCAAGAGCCATGCCTACTTTACATACGTTATGCGAAGGCACCTCGTTTTAAAAAATTGTATAATGTGAATATCTCATAAGCTGTGCTAGATATTAAGGTATAATCTTATTCCGGAACATATAGCGCCATTACTAAAATTTTTTTAAAAGTGGAGTTGTGATGTGACCGCGGACGGAGGCGGACGGTGCGCCCGCCAATTCATTCTATAAACAGTGTTCGCGAAAATAAAATCCAAAACAATAGTGAAAACCCACGCCGCGAAAATACAACAATAACGCTTCACCAAACAATACTTTTTAATAAACAAAATAATGCACTACTTAATAACTTAATACTTGATAACAAATAAATAAAACCTGATAAAATTATAACAAATAAATAGACAATCTAACGCAATGCAGAGAAACATGCGAGGGGCTTGTTTATGCTCTCCGCAGTAAAGCTCAGCATTTCGTTGGTTTTCACTCTTCCTCCTTCTTCCTGGTCCCGTTAGGTGTGCAGGCGGTTGTGAGTGCACCGTGGGCTGAAGCGCGGCAAGATAAATGCATAACACTTGTCTTGTCGCGTTTTGCTTTGCTTGCGACGTACGCGTGGCTGCTTGTACGGCTGACTTTGCACTTCGCTACAGTGGGCGGCGATGACAAAATTCCGCATAGACTCCACTAATGTACGTGGCTTGAGGGCGAATTTCTTCGCGGTCTATGCGTATATTTGTACTAACCAACCGCATATAATGGCACTAGGTGAGACCCAGGTGTCTGAGGGTGCAGATCCACTGGACTTTCACATGCCGGGGTACCATTTACTGCCATTGTTTTTACTACACAGAGGCCTCGCCTTATACATTCGCAGTGATGTTGCGTACCAGTGTCAGCAACACCTTTGCACGTCGGATGCCGAATTTAGCACCATGTGGGTTAAATTCAAAATCCAGTCGCACATCCTGCACTTCTGCTTCATTTATAGAAGCCCGGGTCTGGGGAGGCTGCCAACTTTCGATAAATTGGACAGTCTCTCTGATTCGATTTCTAAAATTCTGGAATCGTATCCGAACAGTGAAATTGTTGTTTCTGGTGATTTCAATGTTCATAATTCCAATTGGCTACGTCAATCGAGTCACACAACACCTGAGGGTTTGTATGTCGAGTTGTTTGCTGAGTCTAATAATTTGACTCAATTAGTGAAGGAACCAACGCACTTTCCCTGCGTTGATGGGCAAAACCAAAATATTCTGGACCTCTTTCTAACTTCACATCACAGCAAGTATGATGTGAATGTTCTTGCACCTCTTGGTAATTCGGACCACGCTATAATTTCTGCTACCTTCCCATATTCTAGTCTTCAATCCGCTCACCAGACAGCCCCGAAGCGGAAAGTGTGGCTTTATGAGAAGGCTAATTGGGATGCGCTGAACTGCTTTTTCAGCCGTTTCAATTGGCAATTGTGTTTCAGAGATAGAAACATAAATGCTGCAGCAAAATTAGTAGAAAATATAATTTTATTTGGTATGAGGTCTTTCATACCCAATAAAAGAATTTCCATTAAACCAAAAGACCATTCCTGGTTTAATGCGACTTGCAGACAAGCAGTCAGGTCTAAAGAGGAAGCATTTAGGAATTGGCGTTTAAATAAAACTGCTGATACTAAACTGCTGCGCAATCAGGCCAGAAATATGTGCAATGCCACTCTAAAGCGCGAAAAAGTTCTCTACGAACAGCCCCTTAGACGCAGAGTTCTTGAATACCATAAGGGTAGGAAGAACTTTTGGTCGTTCGTGGGGAGGGTGAAAAATCAGACGAGATCGTCTA
Organism: Sicus ferrugineus; assembly: GCA_922984085.1. Taxonomy (NCBI): domain Eukaryota; kingdom Metazoa; phylum Arthropoda; class Insecta; order Diptera; family Conopidae; genus Sicus; species Sicus ferrugineus. Next base: position 1,488,402 of record OV277351.1, on the reverse strand, counting down.
TTCCAACTCTCCTCAAGGACGATCAGATCTTCACTCACTCGGTTGATAAGGCAAACTTATTAGCCAAAATGTTTGCTGAAAACTGCTCTCTTCCTGAGAGTAGCCAACCACTGCCAGCGGTCGATGATGTATCTCATGCTATGCCTCAGTTGCATTTTCGAACGCGAGCTGTTAAAAGAGTGCTTGCAGACCTCAATGTCCATAAGTCCTCGGGACCGGATGGCATTTCAGCCCATGTGTTGAGAAAATGCGCCTCAACACTGGCTCGCCCATTGCGCAATCTCTTTAATTTATCTTTTACTTCAGGAGTTTTTCCAGCTTCCTGGAAGATTGCCAATGTGCAGCCAGTTCCCAAAAAAGGTGAGGCTACGAATCCTGCAAATTACCGGCCCATAGCAATCTGCTCAGTGCTCTCCAAAGTCATGGAGAGCATTGTAAATTTTAAATTGATGAGGTATCTAGAGAGCAACGAAATGATCAGCGATCGCCAGTACGGCTTCCATACTCACCGTTCCACCGGCGATCTGATGGCGTTTCTCACTGAGCGGTGGAGCAGTTGTATTCACCGGTTCGGTGAGAGCAAGGTTGTTGCTCTGGATATCTCCAAGGCATTTGACCGGGTGTGGCATAAAGCACTCGTGTCTAAACTGGCTGCTTATGGTGTCGGTAATACTTTCACTCGATGGATATCGAGTTTCCTCAGCGGCCGTTCTATTCGGGTTGTGATAGACGGCTTTGCTTCCGAAGAGCACTCCATTAATGCTGGAGTTCCGCAGGGTTCGGTCCTGTCTCCGACACTTTTTCTTATTTTCATCAATGACCTTCTGTCATTGACATCAAACCCCGTCTACTCGTTTGCTGATGACAGCAGCATTTGTCATTCATATTCATTTTCCAGGCGTCCTTCCATTCTGGAGATCACTAGAAGACGCAGAATTATGAATGACACACTCCAATCCGACCTCAATAAAATCTAGGAGTGGGGTCGTGCGAATCGGGTCGATTTTAATGCGCGGAAGACCCAATGCTGTTTGTTAACCCACAACCGTTTGGCGGGTGACAACTTCCCACCTCTAAATATGGGTGGTGTGGATATTAATGAGTCGGAGGCTCTTGATGTTCTGGGCATGTCAATCCAATGTGATCTTCGCTGGAACGATCACATCTTTGACGTGTCGAAAGAAGCAGCCAAGTGCTTAGGCTTTCTTAAGCGGTGTAAGAAATACTTCACTCCAACCGATCTTCGTTGTATCTACACCACCTATATCCGTCCGAAAATGGAGTACAATTCGCATATATGGTCGGGAGCTTCGCGAACATATCTTCAGCTCTTAGACCGAGTCCAATGTCGTGCGTTAAAACTTATAGGGGACAGTAGGGTATCCAGCTCTATTGAAACCTTGGAGCGTCGTCGTGATGTAGGGTGTGTATCATTATTTTACCGCTACTTTCATGGTAAATGGTCCTCTGAAGTAGCCGGCCTGATTCCTCCGGTTCAGGTATTTAGCAGAACTACTCGGCTTTCCAGAGCGGTGCACCCCTTTTATGTCGCGATTCCGTTCCAACGAACCACGCATTACCGTGAGAGTTCGTTTTTCGGTCGCGTCGTTAGATTGTGGAATAATCTCCCTGCGAATGTCTTCCCACCCACTTATAGCGTCGAAACCTTTAAGCGAGGTGTAAACGGTCACTACTCCCTCTTTCCCACTTCCCACTAACCTGTCATCCCTTCGGAACCAAAAAATGCTGTGCATGGATAGGGGGCATCCCCTGAGCTTGGTTTCATCTGTCATTAAAAAAAAAAAAAAAAAAAAAAAAAAGTGCGTGCCACGCCCACTCATAACAAAGTTGGCAATATCTCGTGAACGGTATAAGGTAGTGATATGTAATTTTATCACGATATATCCGGAAGCATTTCCAATAAGTTTGCCGAAAATATAAATATCCCATAAACGGTTCAAAATATTAATACGTGATTCTATCCAGCAATATCTAGGAAAATTACAAAAATATTTGCACAAAATGGGCGTGGTCCGCCTACTTATATAAAAGCTATGTGGCGAATTTATAATTTTTTTAGTTACTTGAGTGTAGGGTATTTAGATTTCGGCCAGGCCGAAGACAACACTTATACTGGATTTTTTATCTACTCGGGTGTAGGTACGTATTTATATTTTTCTTGAAAACTGATTGTGGAGTGTTATATGTTACCCAAAGTTTGTTAAAAACAAGTTATTTAATAATTATTTAAGCATTTAAATTTCTAGTTGGAGGCTCAGCGCTGTGCTTTAAACTGGACAACTTACATAATTCTTCCCTATCTAAATTTTTCGCTCCCCCTCCGAACAATCCTTTCAGAAATCCTTCCTTTGGTTGTTCAGGCATCACGTGAGGTATAAAAAGTTCTGCCATCATCTCAGGTAAAAACTCACTGCAAAAGGCAAATAAAATAATTCATCAATTAAAATAACTCTTAAGAAATTAATTCAAATTATGTATAAAACTATAGCTCTCAGTTACCGCCATGTTCGAACTAGGTGAACACGAACCTTTCAACTTCGTGTTCAATAACACTAGATCCAAAGAAAATTACAAAAGATTCTAAAATTTTTTTAGATCTATATCTGGGCAAAAAGATATACAAATATCTCTCTGCAACTAAACATTAGCTCTCCTCATGAAAGAAGTTGTCGTTTCCTCCTATAAAAGAAATTATGTTTATTCTATGATAATTCGTGAAAACCCCAAAAACGACTCGTGAGCTTGACGCTGTAACGTGTGGGATAGACTTTCGGTAATAAAAAAAAACTCAGACAAAAAACTAGTAAGAAGGCTGCGCTTGGCCTGGCCATACAATACACTACAACCGCTCTTTTTACTCTTTTTATGATTTTTATCAATAACCTTCTGTCATTGACAGCATACGCCGTCTACTCGTTTGCTGATGACAGCAGTATTTGTCATTCATATTCATTCTCCAGGCGATCTTCTATTCTGGAGATCACTAGAAAATGCAGAATTAGGAATGAACACTCCAATCTCACCTCAACAAAATACACGAGTGTGGTCGAGCGAATAGTGTCGATTTTAATGCGCGGAAGACCCAATGCTGTTTGTTGACCCACAAACGTCTGGCGGGAGACAACTTCCCACCTCTAAAGATTAGTGTGGATATTATTGGTGTGGATATTAATGAGTCTGAGGGTCTTTGTTCTGGGCATGTCAATCCAATTCGATCTTCGTTGGAACGATCACATTTTTGACGTGTCGAAAGAAGCAGCCAAGCTTAGACTTTTTAGAGCGGTGCAAGAAATGCTTCACTCCAACCGATCTTCGTTGTATCTATACCACCTATATACGTCCGAAAATGGGGTACAACTCGCATATATGGTCGGTAGCTTCGAAAACATATCTTCAGTTTCTGGACCGTATACAAGGTCATGCGATAAAACTTATAGGACACAGTAGGGTATCCAGCTCTATTGAAACCTTGGAGCGTCGTCGTGATGTAGGGTGTGTATCATTATTTTACCGTTACTTTCATGGTAAATGTTCTTCTGAAGTATCCAGCCTGATTCCTCCGGTTCAGGTATTCAACAGATTTACTCGGCTTTCCAGAGTGGTGTACCCCTTTCACGTCTCCATCGCGTTCCAACGCACTACCCATTACCGCGAGAAGTCGTTTTTCGGTCGTGCAGTAAAATTGTGGAATAATCTCCCTGCGCATGTTCTCCTACCCACTTACAACGTCGAAGCTTTTAAAAGAGGAGTAAATCGACACTAATCCCACTTTTCCCCTTCCCACTAACCTTTTCTCTTCTAAACCAACGAATGTTTTGCATGGATAGGGGGCATCCCCTAAGCTTGGTTCTATCTGCCATAAAAAAAATATGTACTCGTTGTCTTCGTTTCAACGAGTAAGTTGAAATTGAGATCGGGAGGTTTTTTATACCCTACACCCAAATGGAGTAGGGTACATTCACTTTGTTCATCCGTTTGTAACGCAGAGAAAGAGACGAGATAGATATAGAAAAGAAAGAATATACATTCCTGGTCAGCGTTACATCCGTCTGTCTGTCTCTCTGTCTATCTCTCTGTCTGTCTGTCTGTTGAAATCACGATTACGGGAGAACGAAAAGAGATATCGGCTCATAACAAAGTTGGCAATATCCAATTAACGGTATAAGATATTGAGATGTGATTTTATCACGATGCATCCGGAAGAATTACAAATAACACTGTCAAAAGTAGACATGCCACGCCCACTCATACAGAAGTTGACAATATCTTGTAGACGGTATAAGATATTAACACGTAATTTTATCATGAGGTATCCACAGGTATTACCAATTTGTACACCATTTTGTAAAAAATGGGCGTGGTCCGCCTACCTATACAAAAGTTGTCAATATGCCATAAATGGTTCAAAACATTAATACGTGATTCTATCCAGCAGTATCTAGAGACATTACCAAATTATTTGCTCAAAATGGACGTGGTCCGCCTAGTTGTACAAAAGTTTTTAAGTGGCGAAATTATAATTTTTTTCACTTACTCGGGTGTAGGGTATTTAGATTTCGGCAAGGCCGAAAACAATAGTTTTACTTGTTTTTACTTTTACTTTAGACAGTGGTGAACGTGGAAGGACGTAGAAAGAAATAGCATATTCACATTGTCCGTTGGCAGAAAATTTATTTTTTCACGAAAGTCTTACTAAATGAGATAAATGTGTCAAATGTCAGTAAAAAAAATTCTCAAAAAGGACAACATTTGGTGGGGTGTTATTTGTATACTACAGGAGGCAATAATGGTATATGAGTTCAATTATTTCAAAGCAAAAATTACTCGCGCAGATAAACATGAAATATTTGTGAATGATCTCAATCCACAATAAATTTACAATATTTATTAACAAATTTAATTAACAATACATTCTCTTTTTATTGCACGACGATGTATGCACTGGAGTCGCGTCGATGAGTGCGCTGGTGTCGTGCAGATAAGTGCGCTGGAGTCGCGCCGAGAATTACGTTAGTTAGCAGGATCGAGGATGCTCTCGACAGGATGCAATCAGCCCGTACATCTTAAGCGAGGAAGTAGAAGAGAAATTATGCTCTTGGCAGGATGTAATCCACCAGTACACCATAAGCGAGGAAGGGGAGAGAAAGGACTACTGTGCAACTTACCAGGCTTGATGTTGGAGCTACGATGCTATTTAGGCCACTGCCTGCGACGAAGTGGCTTCACTTTGTTGTGCACATTCTTATATACTGTTTTCTATACACCCATTTTTGGTGGCATTCTGTCACCTCCTGAATTAATTTAGCCCAGCCTGTCCATCTGTTTGTCTGTCTGTGTCGGCGAAATCGGTTAACAACCACGCCTACATTACATACGGAATATAAATGCATCTCCTTTGTTAACGCCAACTGCCGCTCGCAAGAGGTGCTCCCTCATCGATCGGTAGGGTGTCAGGAGCGAGAACGGCAGTTCTTGTCAGCCTGCCGGTCATGAGATGCTCCTCTCTCGAGAGAGTAAGCTCGGCTGCGGGCTTTCCCCGCTGCAACGGGCGCAAATTCTCGGGCTTTCAGCGATCGCCGCTGGACCCAAACCAGACACTTACTCTTCTTAACCCGACGTTGATGCGTGCATGCTGAGATCTGTGTGCAAAATAGTGGTGGATTGGATGATTTACAAGACAAGACAAGACAAGACAAGACAAGACAAGACAAGACAAGACAAGACAAGACAAGACAAGACAAGACAAGACAAGACAAGACAAGACAAGACAAGACAAGACAAGACAAGACAAGACAAGACAAGACAAGACAAGACAAGACAAGACAAGACAAGACAAGACAAGACAAGACAAGACAAGACAAGACAAGACAAGACAAGACAAGACAAGACAAGACAAGACAAGACAAGACAAGACAAGACAAGACAAGACAAGACAAGACAAGACAAGACAAGACAAGACAAGACAAGACAAGACAAGACAAGACAAGACAAGACAAGACAAGACAAGACAAGACAAGACAAGACAAGACAAGACAAGACAAGACAAGACAAGACAAGACAAGACAAGACAAGACAAGACAAGACAAGACAAGACAAGACAAGACAAGACAAGACAAGACAAGACAAGACAAGACAAGACAAGACAAGACAAGACAAGACAAGACAAGACAAGACAAGACAAGACAAGACAAGACAAGACAAGACAAGACAAGACAAGACAAGACAAGACAAGACAAGACAAGACAAGACAAGACAAGACAAGACAAGACAAGACAAGACAAGACAAGACAAGACAAGACAAGACAAGACAAGACAAGACAAGACAAGACAAGACAAGACAAGACAAGACAAGACAAGACAAGACAAGACAAGACAAGACAAGACAAGACAAGACAAGACAAGACAAGACAAGACAAGACAAGACAAGACAAGACAAGACAAGACAAGACAAGACAAGACAAGACAAGACAAGACAAGACAAGACAAGACAAGACAAGACAAGACAAGACAAGACAAGACAAGACAAGACAAGACAAGACAAGACAAGACAAGACAAGACAAGACAAGACAAGACAAGACAAGACAAGACAAGACAAGACAAGACAAGACAAGACAAGACAAGACAAGACAAGACAAGACAAGACAAGACAAGACAAGACAAGACAAGACAAGACAAGACAAGACAAGACAAGACAAGACAAGACAAGACAAGACAAGACAAGACAAGACAAGACAAGACAAGACAAGACAAGACAAGACAAGACAAGACAAGACAAGACAAGACAAGACAAGACAAGACAAGACAAGACAAGACAAGACAAGACAAGACAAGACAAGACAAGACAAGACAAGACAAGACAAGACAAGACAAGACAAGACAAGACAAGACAAGACAAGACAAGACAAGACAAGACAAGACAAGACAAGACAAGACAAGACAAGACAAGACAAGACAAGACAAGACAAGACAAGACAAGACAAGACAAGACAAGACAAGACAAGACAAGACAAGACAAGACAAGACAAGACAAGACAAGACAAGACAAGACAAGACAAGACAAGACAAGACAAGACAAGACAAGACAAGACAAGACAAGACAAGACAAGACAAGACAAGACAAGACAAGACAAGACAAGACAAGACAAGACAAGACAAGACAAGACAAGACAAGACAAGACAAGACAAGACAAGACAAGACAAGACAAGACAAGACAAGACAAGACAAGACAAGACAAGACAAGACAAGACAAGACAAGACAAGACAAGACAAGACAAGACAAGACAAGACAAGACAAGACAAGACAAGACAAGACAAGACAAGACAAGACAAGACAAGACAAGACAAGACAAGACAAGACAAGACAAGACAAGACAAGACAAGACAAGACAAGACAAGACAAGACAAGACAAGACAAGACAAGACAAGACAAGACAAGACAAGACAAGACAAGACAAGACAAGACAAGACAAGACAAGACAAGACAAGACAAGACAAGACAAGACAAGACAAGACAAGACAAGACAAGACAAGACAAGACAAGACAAGACAAGACAAGACAAGACAAGACAAGACAAGACAAGACAAGACAAGACAAGACAAGACAAGACAAGACAAGACAAGACAAGACAAGACAAGACAAGACAAGACAAGACAAGACAAGACAAGACAAGACAAGACAAGACAAGACAAGACAAGACAAGACAAGACAAGACAAGACAAGACAAGACAAGACAAGACAAGACAAGACAAGACAAGACAAGACAAGACAAGACAAGACAAGACAAGACAAGACAAGACAAGACAAGACAAGACAAGACAAGACAAGACAAGACAAGACAAGACAAGACAAGACAAGACAAGACAAGACAAGACAAGACAAGACAAGACAAGACAAGACAAGACAAGACAAGACAAGACAAGACAAGACAAGACAAGACAAGACAAGACAAGACAAGACAAGACAAGACAAGACAAGACAAGACAAGACAAGACAAGACAAGACAAGACAAGACAAGACAAGACAAGACAAGACAAGACAAGACAAGACAAGACAAGACAAGACAAGACAAGACAAGACAAGACAAGACAAGACAAGACAAGACAAGACAAGACAAGACAAGACAAGACAAGACAAGACAAGACAAGACAAGACAAGACAAGACAAGACAAGACAAGACAAGACAAGACAAGACAAGACAAGACAAGACAAGACAAGACAAGACAAGACAAGACAAGACAAGACAAGACAAGACAAGACAAGACAAGACAAGACAAGACAAGACAAGACAAGACAAGACAAGACAAGACAAGACAAGACAAGACAAGACAAGACAAGACAAGACAAGACAAGACAAGACAAGACAAGACAAGACAAGACAAGACAAGACAAGACAAGACAAGACAAGACAAGACAAGACAAGACAAGACAAGACAAGACAAGACAAGACAAGACAAGACAAGACAAGACAAGACAAGACAAGACAAGACAAGACAAGACAAGACAAGACAAGACAAGACAAGACAAGACAAGACAAGACAAGACAAGACAAGACAAGACAAGACAAGACAAGACAAGACAAGACAAGACAAGACAAGACAAGACAAGACAAGACAAGACAAGACAAGACAAGACAAGACAAGACAAGACAAGACAAGACAAGACAAGACAAGACAAGACAAGACAAGACAAGACAAGACAAGACAAGACAAGACAAGACAAGACAAGACAAGACAAGACAAGACAAGACAAGACAAGACAAGACAAGACAAGACAAGACAAGACAAGACAAGACAAGACAAGACAAGACAAGACAAGACAAGACAAGACAAGACAAGACAAGACAAGACAAGACAAGACAAGACAAGACAAGACAAGACAAGACAAGACAAGACAAGACAAGACAAGACAAGACAAGACAAGACAAGACAAGACAAGACAAGACAAGACAAGACAAGACAAGACAAGACAAGACAAGACAAGACAAGACAAGACAAGACAAGACAAGACAAGACAAGACAAGACAAGACAAGACAAGACAAGACAAGACAAGACAAGACAAGACAAGACAAGACAAGACAAGACAAGACAAGACAAGACAAGACAAGACAAGACAAGACAAGACAAGACAAGACAAGACAAGACAAGACAAGACAAGACAAGACAAGACAAGACAAGACAAGACAAGACAAGACAAGACAAGACAAGACAAGACAAGACAAGACAAGACAAGACAAGACAAGACAAGACAAGACAAGACAAGACAAGACAAGACAAGACAAGACAAGACAAGACAAGACAAGACAAGACAAGACAAGACAAGACAAGACAAGACAAGACAAGACAAGACAAGACAAGACAAGACAAGACAAGACAAGACAAGACAAGACAAGACAAGACAAGACAAGACAAAACAAGACAAGACAAGACAAGACAAGACAAGACAAGACAAGACAAGACAAGACAAGACAAGACAAGACAAGACAAGACAAGACAAGACAAGACAAGACAAGACAAGACAAGACAAGACAAGACAAGACAAGACAAGACAAGACAAGACAAGACAAGACAAGACAAGACAAGACAAGACAAGACAAGACAAGACAAGACAAGACAAGACAAGACAAGACAAGACAAGACAAGACAAGACAAGACAAGACAAGACAAGACAAGACAAGACAAGACAAGACAAGACAAGACAAGACAAGACAAGACAAGACAAGACAAGACAAGACAAGACAAGACAAGACAAGACAAGACAAGACAAGACAAGACAAGACAAGACAAGACAAGACAAGACAAGACAAGACAAGACAAGACAAGACAAGACAAGACAAGACAAGACAAGACAAGACAAGACAAGACAAGACAAGACAAGACAAGACAAGACAAGACAAGACAAGACAAGACAAGACAAGACAAGACAAGACAAGACAAGACAAGACAAGACAAGACAAGACAAGACAAGACAAGACAAGACAAGACAAGACAAGACAAGACAAGACAAGACAAGACAAGACAAGACAAGACAAGACAAGACAAGACAAGACAAGACAAGACAAGACAAGACAAGACAAGACAAGACAAGACAAGACAAGACAAGACAAGACAAGACAAGACAAGACAAGACAAGACAAGACAAGACAAGACAAGACAAGACAAGACAAGACAAGACAAGACAAGACAAGACAAGACAAGACAAGACAAGACAAGACAAGACAAGACAAGACAAGACATGACAAGACAAGACAAGACAAGACAAGACAAGACAAGACAAGACAAGACAAGACAAGACAAGACAAGACAAGACAAGACAAGACAAGACAAGACAAGACAAGACAAGACAAGACAAGACAAGACAAGACAAGACAAGACAAGACAAGACAAGACAAGACAAGACAAGACAAGACAAGACAAGACAAGACAAGACAAGACAAGACAAGACAAGACAAGACAAGACAAGACAAGACAAGACAAGACAAGACAAGACAAGACAAGACAAGACAAGACAAGACAAGACAAGACAAGACAAGACAAGACAAGACAAGACAAGACAAGACAAGACAAGACAAGACAAGACAAGACAAGACAAGACAAGACAAGACAAGACAAGACAAGACAAGACAAGACAAGACAAGACAAGACAAGACAAGACAAGACAAGACAAGACAAGACAAGACAAGACAAGACAAGACAAGACAAGACAAGACAAGACAAGACAAGACAAGACAAGACAAGACAAGACAAGACAAGACAAGACAAGACAAGACAAGACAAGACAAGACAAGACAAGACAAGACAAGACAAGACAAGACAAGACAAGACAAGACAAGACAAGACAAGACAAGACAAGACAAGACAAGACAAGACAAGACAAGACAAGACAAGACAAGACAAGACAAGACAAGACAAGACAAGACAAGACAAGACAAGACAAGACAAGACAAGACAAGACAAGACAAGACAAGACAAGACAAGACAAGACAAGACAAGACAAGACAAGACAAGACAAGACAAGACAAGACAAGACAAGACAAGACAAGACAAGACAAGACAAGACAAGACAAGACAAGACAAGACAAGACAAGACAAGACAAGACAAGACAAGACAAGACAAGACAAGACAAGACAAGACAAGACAAGACAAGACAAGACAAGACAAGACAAGACAAGACAAGACAAGACAAGACAAGACAAGACAAGACAAGACAAGACAAGACAAGACAAGACAAGACAAGACAAGACAAGACAAGACAAGACAAGACAAGACAAGACAAGACAAGACAAGACAAGACAAGACAAGACAAGACAAGACAAGACAAGACAAGACAAGACAAGACAAGACAAGACAAGACAAGACAAGACAAGACAAGACAAGACAAGACAAGACAAGACAAGACAAGACAAGACAAGACAAGACAAGACAAGACAAGACAAGACAAGACAAGACAAGACAAGACAAGACAAGACAAGACAAGACAAGACAAGACAAGACAAGACAAGACAAGACAAGACAAGACAAGACAAGACAAGACAAGACAAGACAAGACAAGACAAGACAAGACAAGACAAGACAAGACAAGACAAGACAAGACAAGACAAGACAAGACAAGACAAGACAAGACAAGACAAGACAAGACAAGACAAGACAAGACAAGACAAGACAAGACAAGACAAGACAAGACAAGACAAGACAAGACAAGACAAGACAAGACAAGACAAGACAAGACAAGACAAGACAAGACAAGACAAGACAAGACAAGACAAGACAAGACAAGACAAGACAAGACAAGACAAGACAAGACAAGACAAGACAAGACAAGACAAGACAAGACAAGACAAGACAAGACAAGACAAGACAAGACAAGACAAGACAAGACAAGACAAGACAAGACAAGACAAGACAAGACAAGACAAGACAAGACAAGACAAGACAAGACAAGACAAGACAAGACAAGACAAGACAAGACAAGACAAGACAAGACAAGACAAGACAAGACAAGACAAGACAAGACAAGACAAGACAAGACAAGACAAGACAAGACAAGACAAGACAAGACAAGACAAGACAAGACAAGAAAAGACAAGACAAGACAAGACAAGACAAGACAAGACAAGACAAGACAAGACAAGACAAGACAAGACAAGACAAGACAAGACAAGACAAGACAAGACAAGACAAGACAAGACAAGACAAGACAAGACAAGACAAGACAAGACAAGACAAGACAAGACAAGACAAGACAAGACAAGACAAGACAAGACAAGACAAGACAAGACAAGACAAGACAAGACAAGACAAGACAAGACAAGACAAGACAAGACAAGACAAGACAAGACAAGACAAGACAAGACAAGACAAGACAAGACAAGACAAGACAAGACAAGACAAGACAAGACAAGACAAGACAAGACAAGACAAGACAAGACAAGACAAGACAAGACAAGACAAGACAAGACAAGACAAGACAAGACAAGACAAGACAAGACAAGACAAGACAAGACAAGACAAGACAAGACAAGACAAGACAAGACAAGACAAGACAAGACAAGACAAGACAAGACAAGACAAGACAAGACAAGACAAGACAAGACAAGACAAGACAAGACAAGACAAGACAAGACAAGACAAGACAAGACAAGACAAGACAAGACAAGACAAGACAAGACAAGACAAGACAAGACAAGACAAGACAAGACAAGACAAGACAAGACAAGACAAGACAAGACAAGACAAGACAAGACAAGACAAGACAAGACAAGACAAGACAAGACAAGACAAGACAAGACAAGACAAGACAAGACAAGACAAGACAAGACAAGACAAGACAAGACAAGACAAGACAAGACAAGACAAGACAAGACAAGACAAGACAAGACAAGACAAGACAAGACAAGACAAGACAAGACAAGACAAGACAAGACAAGACAAGACAAGACAAGACAAGACAAGACAAGACAAGACAAGACAAGACAAGACAAGACAAGACAAGACAAGACAAGACAAGACAAGACAAGACAAGACAAGACAAGACAAGACAAGACAAGACAAGACAAGACAAGACAAGACAAGACAAGACAAGACAAGACAAGACAAGACAAGACAAGACAAGACAAGACAAGACAAGACAAGACAAGACAAGACAAGACAAGACAAGACAAGACAAGACAAGACAAGACAAGACAAGACAAGACAAGACAAGACAAGACAAGACAAGACAAGACAAGACAAGACAAGACAAGACAAGACAAGACAAGACAAGACAAGACAAGACAAGACAAGACAAGACAAGACAAGACAAGACAAGACAAGACAAGACAAGACAAGACAAGACAAGACAAGACAAGACAAGACAAGACAAGACAAGACAAGACAAGACAAGACAAGACAAGACAAGACAAGACAAGACAAGACAAGACAAGACAAGACAAGACAAGACAAGACAAGACAAGACAAGACAAGACAAGACAAGACAAGACAAGACAAGACAAGACAAGACAAGACAAGACAAGACAAGACAAGACAAGACAAGACAAGACAAGACAAGACAAGAGAAGACAAGACAAGACAAGACAAGACAAGACAAGACAAGACAAGACAAGACAAGACAAGACAAGACAAGACAAGACAAGACAAGACAAGACAAGACAAGACAAGACAAGACAAGACAAGACAAGACAAGACAAGACAAGACAAGACAAGACAAGACAAGACAAGACAAGACAAGACAAGACAAGACAAGACAAGACAAGACAAGACAAGACAAGACAAGACAAGACAAGACAAGACAAGACAAGACAAGACAAGACAAGACAAGACAAGACAAGACAAGACAAGACAAGACAAGACAAGACAAGACAAGACAAGACAAGACAAGACAAGACAAGACAAGACAAGACAAGACAAGACAAGACAAGACAAGACAAGACAAGACAAGACAAGACAAGACAAGACAAGACAAGACAAGACAAGACAAGACAAGACAAGACAAGACAAGACAAGACAAGACAAGACAAGACAAGACAAGACAAGACAAGACAAGACAAGACAAGACAAGACAAGACAAGACAAGACAAGACAAGACAAGACAAGACAAGACAAGACAAGACAAGACAAGACAAGACAAGACAAGACAAGACAAGACAAGACAAGACAAGACAAGACAAGACAAGACAAGACAAGACAAGACAAGACAAGACAAGACAAGACAAGACAAGACAAGACAAGACAAGACAAGACAAGACAAGACAAGACAAGACAAGACAAGACAAGACAAGACAAGACAAGACAAGACAAGACAAGACAAGACAAGACAAGACAAGACAAGACAAGACAAGACAAGACAAGACAAGACAAGACAAGACAAGACAAGACAAGACAAGACAAGACAAGACAAGACAAGACAAGACAAGACAAGACAAGACAAGACAAGACAAGACAAGACAAGACAAGACAAGACAAGACAAGACAAGACAAGACAAGACAAGACAAGACAAGACAAGACAAGACAAGACAAGACAAGACAAGACAAGACAAGACAAGACAAGACAAGACAAGACAAGACAAGACAAGACAAGACAAGACAAGACAAGACAAGACAAGACAAGACAAGACAAGACAAGACAAGACAAGACAAGACAAGACAAGACAAGACAAGACAAGACAAGACAAGACAAGACAAGACAAGACAAGACAAGACAAGACAAGACAAGACAAGACAAGACAAGACAAGACAAGACAAGACAAGACAAGACAAGACAAGACAAGACAAGACAAGACAAGACAAGACAAGACAAGACAAGACAAGACAAGACAAGACAAGACAAGACAAGACAAGACAAGACAAGACAAGACAAGACAAGACAAGACAAGACAAGACAAGACAAGACAAGACAAGACAAGACAAGACAAGACAAGACAAGACAAGACAAGACAAGACAAGACAAGACAAGACAAGACAAGACAAGACAAGACAAGACAAGACAAGACAAGACAAGACAAGACAAGACAAGACAAGACAAGACAAGACAAGACAAGACAAGACAAGACAAGACAAGACAAGACAAGACAAGACAAGACAAGACAAGACAAGACAAGACAAGACAAGACAAGACAAGACAAGACAAGACAAGACAAGACAAGACAAGACAAGACAAGACAAGACAAGACAAGACAAGACAAGACAAGACAAGACAAGACAAGACAAGACAAGACAAGACAAGACAAGACAAGACAAGACAAGACAAGACAAGACAAGACAAGACAAGACAAGACAAGACAAGACAAGACAAGACAAGACAAGACAAGACAAGACAAGACAAGACAAGACAAGACAAGACAAGACAAGACAAGACAAGACAAGACAAGACAAGACAAGACAAGACAAGACAAGACAAGACAAGACAAGACAAGACAAGACAAGACAAGACAAGACAAGACAAGACAAGACAAGACAAGACAAGACAAGACAAGACAAGACAAGACAAGACAAGACAAGACAAGACAAGACAAGACAAGACAAGACAAGACAAGACAAGACAAGACAAGACAAGACAAGACAAGACAAGACAAGACAAGACAAGACAAGACAAGACAAGACAAGACAAGACAAGACAAGACAAGACAAGACAAGACAAGACAAGACAAGACAAGACAAGACAAGACAAGACAAGACAAGACAAGACAAGACAAGACAAGACAAGACAAGACAAGACAAGACAAGACAAGACAAGACAAGACAAGACAAGACAAGACAAGACAAGACAAGACAAGACAAGACAAGACAAGACAAGACAAGACAAGACAAGACAAGACAAGACAAGACAAGACAAGACAAGACAAGACAAGACAAGACAAGACAAGACAAGACAAGACAAGACAAGACAAGACAAGACAAGACAAGACAAGACAAGACAAGACAAGACAAGACAAGACAAGACAAGACAAGACAAGACAAGACAAGACAAGACAAGACAAGACAAGACAAGACAAGACAAGACAAGACAAGACAAGACAAGACAAGACAAGACAAGACAAGACAAGACAAGACAAGACAAGACAAGACAAGACAAGACAAGACAAGACAAGACAAGACAAGACAAGACAAGACAAGACAAGACAAGACAAGACAAGACAAGACAAGACAAGACAAGACAAGACAAGACAAGACAAGACAAGACAAGACAAGACAAGACAGGACAAGACAAGACAAGACAAGACAAGACAAGACAAGACAAGACAAGACAAGACAAGACAAGACAAGACAAGACAAGACAAGACAAGACAAGACAAGACAAGACAAGACAAGACAAGACAAGACAAGACAAGACAAGACAAGACAAGACAAGACAAGACAAGACAAGACAAGACAAGACAAGACAAAACAAGACAAGACAAGACAAGACAAGACAAGACAAGACAAGACAAGACAAGACAAGACAAGACAAGACAAGACAAGACAAGACAAGACAAGACAAGACAAGACAAGACAAGACAAGACAAGACAAGACAAGACAAGACAAGACAAGACAAGACAAGACAAGACAAGACAAGACAAGACAAGACAAGACAAGACAAGACAAGACAAGACAAGACAAGACAAGACAAGACAAGACAAGACAAGACAAGACAAGACAAGACAAGACAAGACAAGACAAGACAAGACAAGACAAGACAAGACAAGACAAGACAAGACAAGACAAGACAAGACAAGACAAGACAAGACAAGACAAGACAAGACAAGACAAGACAAGACAAGACAAGACAAGACAAGACAAGACAAGACAAGACAAGACAAGACAAGACAAGACAAGACAAGACAAGACAAGACAAGACAAGACAAGACAAGACAAGACAAGACAAGACAAGACAAGACAAGACAAGACAAGACAAGACAAGACAAGACAAGACAAGACAAGACAAGACAAGACAAGACAAGACAAGACAAGACAAGACAAGACAAGACAAGACAAGACAAGACAAGACAAGACAAGACAAGACAAGACAAGACAAGACAAGACAAGACAAGACAAGACAAGACAAGACAAGACAAGACAAGACAAGACAAGACAAGACAAGACAAGACAAGACAAGACAAGACAAGACAAGACAAGACAAGACAAGACAAGACAAGACAAGACAAGACAAGACAAGACAAGACAAGACAAGACAAGACAAGACAAGACAAGACAAGACAAGACAAGACAAGACAAGACAAGACAAGACAAGACAAGACAAGACAAGACAAGACAAGACAAGACAAGACAAGACAAGACAAGACAAGACAAGACAAGACAAGACAAGACAAGACAAGACAAGACAAGACAAGACAAGACAAGACAAGACAAGACAAGACAAGACAAGACAAGACAAGACAAGACAAGACAAGACAAGACAAGACAAGACAAGACAAGACAAGACAAGACAAGACAAGACAAGACAAGACAAGACAAGACAAGACAAGACAAGACAAGACAAGACAAGACAAGACAAGACAAGACAAGACAAGACAAGACAAGACAAGACAAGACAAGACAAGACAAGACAAGACAAGACAAGACAAGACAAGACAAGACAAGACAAGACAAGACAAGACAAGACAAGACAAGACAAGACAAGACAAGACAAGACAAGACAAGACAAGACAAGACAAGACAAGACAAGACAAGACAAGACAAGACAAGACAAGACAAGACAAGACAAGACAAGACAAGACAAGACAAGACAAGACAAGACAAGACAAGACAAGACAAGACAAGACAAGACAAGACAAGACAAGACAAGACAAGACAAGACAAGACAAGACAAGACAAGACAAGACAAGACAAGACAAGACAAGACAAGACAAGACAAGACAAGACAAGACAAGACAAGACAAGACAAGACAAGACAAGACAAGACAAGACAAGACAAGACAAGACAAGACAAGACAAGACAAGACAAGACAAGACAAGACAAGACAAGACAAGACAAGACAAGACAAGACAAGACAAAACAAGACAAGACAAGACAAGACAAGACAAGACAAGACAAGACAAGACAAGACAAGACAAGACAAGACAAGACAAGACAAGACAAGACAAGACAAGACAAGACAAGACAAGACAAGACAAGACAAGACAAGACAAGACAAGACAAGACAAGACAAGACAAGACAAGACAAGACAAGACAAGACAAGACAAGACAAGACAAGACAAGACAAGACAAGACAAGACAAGACAAGACAAGACAAGACAAGACAAGACAAGACAAGACAAGACAAGACAAGACAAGACAAGACAAGACAAGACAAGACAAGACAAGACAAGACAAGACAAGACAAGACAAGACAAGACAAGACAAGACAAGACAAGACAAGACAAGACAAGACAAGACAAGACAAGACAAGACAAGACAAGACAAGACAAGACAAGACAAGACAAGACAAGACAAGACAAGACAAGACAAGACAAGACAAGACAAGACAAGACAAGACAAGACAAGACAAGACAAGACAAGACAAGACAAGACAAGACAAGACAAGACAAGACAAGACAAGACAAGACAAGACAAGACAAGACAAGACAAGACAAGACAAGACAAGACAAGACAAGACAAGACAAGACAAGACAAGACAAGACAAGACAAGACAAGACAAGACAAGACAAGACAAGACAAGACAAGACAAGACAAGACAAGACAAGACAAGACAAGACAAGACAAGACAAGACAAGACAAGACAAGACAAGACAAGACAAGACAAGACAAGACAAGACAAGACAAGACAAGACAAGACAAGACAAGACAAGACAAGACAAGACAAGACAAGACAAGACAAGACAAGACAAGACAAGACAAGACAAGACAAGACAAGACAAGACAAGACAAGACAAGACAAGACAAGACAAGACAAGACAAGACAAGACAAGACAAGACAAGACAAGACAAGACAAGACAAGACAAGACAAGACAAGACAAGACAAGACAAGACAAGACAAGACAAGACAAGACAAGACAAGACAAGACAAGACAAGACAAGACAAGACAAGACAAGACAAGACAAGACAAGACAAGACAAGACAAGACAAGACAAGACAAGACAAGACAAGACAAGACAAGACAAGACAAGACAAGACAAGACAAGACAAGACAAGACAAGACAAGACAAGACAAGACAAGACAAGACAAGACAAGACAAGACAAGACAAGACAAGACAAGACAAGACAAGACAAGACAAGACAAGACAAGACAAGACAAGACAGACAAGACAAGACAAGACAAGACAAGACAAGACAAGACAAGACAAGACAAGACAAGACAAGACAAGACAAGACAAGACAAGACAAGACAAGACAAGACAAGACAAGACAAGACAAGACAAGACAAGACAAGACAAGACAAGACAAGACAAGACAAGACAAGACAAGACAAGACAAGACAAGACAAGACAAGACAAGGACAAGACAAGACAAGACAAGACAAGACAAGACAAGACAAGACAAGACAAGACAAGACAAGACAAGACAAGACAAGACAAGACAAGACAAGACAAGACAAGACAAGACAAGACAAGACAAGACAAGACAAGACAAGACAAGACAAGACAAGACAAGACAAGACAAGACAAGACAAGACAAGACAAGACAAGACAAGACAAGACAAGACAAGACAAGACAAGACAAGACAAGACAAGACAAGACAAGACAAGACAAGACAAGACAAGACAAAAGACAAGACAAGACAAGACAAGACAAGACAAGACAAGACAAGACAAGACAAGAGACAAGACAAGACAAGACAAGAGACAAGACAAGACAAGACAAGACAAGACAAGACAAGACAAGACAAGAGACAAGACAAGACAAGACAAGAACAAGACAAGACAAGACAAGACAAGACAAGACAGAGCAAGACAAGACAGACACAGGGACAAGACAAGACAAGACAAGAAGAACAAGACAAGACATGAAGACAAGACAACAAGACAGACAATAGTACAAGACAAGACAAGACAAGACAAGACAAGACAAGAACAAGACAAGACAAGACAAGGACAAGACAAGACAAGACAAGACAAGACGAAGACAAGA
>OV277351.1:1431435-1468112 GCA_922984085.1 Sicus ferrugineus | reverse complement strand
GCCAAGTATATCCTGGGGATCTTTATAGATTTCAAAGGTGCGTTTGATCACCTTAGCTGGGACGCTGTCATCGCAAGGATTGAGTCCTTGGGATGCCAGGAAGCTGCACTTTGGCGCAGCTATTTCTCTGGCAGAAAGGCCTGTATAGTGGGAAAATTTGATGTGGCTTGGAGGGAGGTCAATCGTGGCTGCCCGCAGGACAGCTATTCATATGGAATCTCATGATGGACTCACTTCTGCGGCGGCTTGGTGAAAGGACAAAGTGCTGTGCTTACGCGGATGACCTCCTGCTTTTGGTAGAGGGTCGTTCTCGTGCACAGTTGGAAAGTTCTTCACTCTCCCCACGAACGACTAAAAGTTCTTGCTACCCTTATGGTATTCAAGAACTCTGCGTCTAAGGCGCTGTTCGTAAAGAACTTTTTCGCGCTTTAGAGTGGCATTGCACCTATTTCTGGCCTGATTGCGCAGCAATTTAGTATCAGCAGTTTTATTTAAACGCCAATTCCTAAATGCTTCCTCTTTAGACCTGACTGCTTGTCTGCAAGTCGCATTAAACCAGGAATTGTCTTTTGGTTTAATGGAAATGCTTTTATTAGGTATGAAAGAGCTCATACCAAATAAAATTATATTTTCTACCAATTTTGCTGCAGCATTTATGTTTCTATCCCTGAAACACAATTGCCAATTGAAACGGCTGAAAAAGGAGTTCAGCGCATCCCAATTAGACTTCTCATAAAGCCACACTGTCCGCTTCGGAGCTGGCTGATGAGCGGATTGAAGACTAGAATATGGGAAGGTAGCAGAAATTGTAGCATGGTCCGAATTACCAAGAGGTGCAAGAACATTCACATCATACTTGCTGTGATGTGAAGTTAGAGAAAAGTCCAGAATATTTTGGTTTTGCCCATCAACGCAGGGAAAGTGCGTTGGTTCCTTCACTAATTAACTGTTCTCCCAATCCGCCTGGCGACACTACGGCTTCTTTCTTCAAAAGTTTCTGGGAAAGAGAGGGGATGTGAGGAGAGAAAAGTCTCCACACATTCTTCAAGTGGAAAGATTTTTTGAAGCCCAAATTCTGTTGGATTCTCGGTTCTTCTTACGCACACAATTAAACAGTTGTCGACCGAACGAGTTCCGACGAGGTTTCCCGAAGATTTGGTTACATTTTTATACTGTGCTTTGGAAGAGAAAATAAAGAGTTAAATAAAGTGAAAGTTGAAAAATATCATTAAAAAACAATAAAGGAAGTAAAATAAATTTTTTTTTTTTTTTTTTTTTTTTATGACAGATGAAACCAAGCTCAGGGGATGCCCCCTATCCTTGCACAGCATGTGTTGGTTCCGAAGGGATGACAGGTTAGTGGGAAGGGGGAAAGAGGGAGTAGTGACGGTTTACACTTCGCTTGAATGTTTCGACGCTGTAAGTGGGCGGGAAGACATTCGCAGGGAGATTATTCCACAATCTAACGACGCGACCGAAAAACGAACTCTCACGGTAATGCGTGGTTCGTTGGAACGGAATCGCGACATAAAAGGGGTGCACCGCTCTGGAAAGCCGAGTAGTTCTGCTAAATACCTGAATCGGAGGAATCAGGCTGGCTACTTCAGAAGAACATTTACCGTGAAAGTAGCGGTAAAATAGTGATACACACCCCACATCACGACGACGCTCCAAGGTTTCAATAGAGCTGGATACCCTACTGTCCCCTATAAGTTTTAACGCACGACATTGGACACGGTCGAGAAGCTGAAGATATGCCCGCGAAGCTCCCGACCATATATGCGAATTGTACTCCATTTTCGGACGGATATAAGTGGTGTAGATACAACGAAGATCGGTTGGAGTGAAGTACTTCTTACACCGCTTAAGAAAGCCTAAGCACTTGGCTGCTTCTTTCGACACGTCAAAGATGTGATCGTTCCAGCGAAGATCGCATTGGATTGACATGCCCAGAACATCAAGAGCCTCCGACTCATTAATATCCACACCACCCATATTTAAAGGTGGAAAGTTGTCGCCCGCCAGACGCTTGTGGGTCAACAAACAGCATTGGGTCTTCCGCGCATTAAAATCGACCCGATTCGCTTGACCCCACTCCTGGATTTTGTTGAGGTCAGATTGGAGTGTGTCATTCATAATTCTGCGCCTTCTATTGATCTCCAGAATAGAAGGACGCCTGGAGAATGAATATGAATGACAAATGCTGCTGTCATCAGCAAACGAGTAGACGGGGTTTGATGTCAATGACAGAAGGTCATTGATGAAAATAAGAAAAAGTGTCGGAGACAGGACCGAACCCTGCGGAACTCCAGCATTAATGGAGTGCTCTTCGGAAGCAAAGCCGTCTATCACAACCCGAATAGAACGGCCGCTGAGGAAACTCGATATCCATCGAGTGAAAGTATTACCGACACCATAAGCAGCCAGTTTAGACACGAGTGCTTTATGCCACACCCGGTCAAATGCCTTGGAGATATCCAGAGCAACAACCTTGCTCTCACCGAACCGGTGAATGCAACTGCTCCACCGTTCTGTGAGAAACGCCATCAGGTCGCCGGTGGAACGGTGAGCACGGAAGCCGTACTGGCGATCGCTGATCAACTCGTTGCTCTCTAGATACCTCATCAATTTAAAATTTACAATGCTCTCCATGACTTTAGAGAGCACTGAGCAGATTGCTATGGGCCGGTAATTTGCAGGATTCGTAGCCTCACCTTTTTTGGGAACTGGCTGCACGTTCGCAATCTTCCAGGAAGCGGGAAAAACTCCTGAAGTAAAAGATAAATTAAAGAGATTGCGCAATGGGCGAGCCAGTGTTGAGGCGCACTTTCTCAACACATGGGCTGAAATGCCATCCGGTCCCGAGGACTTATTGACATTGAGGTCTGCAAGCACTCTTTTAACAGCTCGCGTTCGAAAATGCATCTGAGGCATAGCATGAGATACACCATCAACCGCGGGCAGTGGTTGACTACTCTCAGGAAGAGAGCAGTTTTCAGCAAACATTTTGGCTAATAAGTTTGCTTTATCAACCGAGTGAGTGAAGATCTGATCGTCCTTAAGGAGAGTTGGAATAGACGATTTCGTCTGATTTTTCACCCTCCCCACAAACGACCAAAAGTTCTTGCTACCCTTATGGTATTCAAGAACTCTGCGTCTAAGGCGCTGCTCGTAAATAACTTTTTCGCGCCTTAGAGTGGCATTGCACCTATTTCTGGCCTGATTGCGCAGCAGTTTAGTATCAGCAGTTTTATTTAAACGCCAATTCCCAAATGCTTCCTCTTTAGACCTGACTGCTTGTCTGCAAGTCGCATTAAACCAGGAATGGTCTTTTGGTTTAATGGAAATTCTTTTATAAGGTATGAAAGACCTCATACCAAATAAAATTATATTTTCTACCAATTTTGCTGCAGCATTTATGTTTCTATCTCTGAAACACAATTGCCAATTGAAACGGCTGAAAAAGCAGTTCAGCGCATCCCAATTAGCCTTCTCATAAAGCCACACTTTCCGCTTCGGAGCTGTCTGGTGAGCGGATTGAAGACTAGAATATGGGAAGGTAGCAGAAATTGTAGCGTGGTCCGAATTACCAAGAGGTGCAAGAACATTCACATCATACTTGCTGTGATGTGAAGTTAGAAAGAGGTCCAGAATATTTTGGTTTTGCCCATCAACGCAGGGAAAGTGCGTTGGTTCCTTCACTAATTGAGTCAAATTATTAGACTCAGCAAACAACTCAACATACAAACCCTCAGGTGTTGTGTGACTCGAATGACGTAGCCAATTGGAATTATGAACATTGAAATCACCAGCAACAACAATTTCACTGTTCGGATACGATTCCAGAATTTTAGAGATCGAATCAGAGAGACTGTCCAATTTATCAAAAGTTGGCAGCCTCCCTAGACCCGGGCTTCTATAAACGAAGCAGAAGTGCAGGATGTGCGACTGGATTTTGAACTTAACCCACATGGAGCTAAATTCGGCATCCGACGTGCAAAGGTGTTGCTGACACTGGTACGCAACATCACTGCGAATGTATAAGGCGAGGCCTCTGTGAGGTAAAAATAATGGCAGTAGATGGTACCCCGGCATGTGAAAGTCCAGTGGATCTGCACCCTCAGACACCTGGGTCTCACCCAGTGCCATTATATGCGGTTGGTGAGTACAAATATGCGCATAGACCGCGAAGAAATTCGCCCTTAAGCCACGTACATTAGTGGAGTTTATGCGGAATTTTGTCATCGCCGCCCACTGTAGCGAAGTGTAAGGTCAGCCGTACAAGCAGCCACGCGTACGCCGCAAGCAAAGCAAAACGCGACAAGACAAGTGTTATGCCTTTATCTTGCCGCGCTTCAGCCCACGGTGCACTCACAGCCGCCTGCACACCTAACGGGACCAGGAAGAAGGAGGAAGAGTGAAAACCAACGAAATGCTGAGCTTTACTGCGGAGAGCATAAACAAGCCCCTCGCATGTTTCTCTGCATTGCGTTAGATTGTCTATTTATATGTTATATTTTCATCAGGTTTTATTTATTTGTTAAGAAGTATTGAGTTAAGTAGTGCACTATTTTGTTTGTTAAAAAGTGTTGTATGGTGAGGGGTTATTGTTTTATTTTCGCGGCGTGGGTTTTCACTATTGCTTTGTTTATTTTCGCGAACACTGTTTATAAGCTGAATTGGCGGGCGCACCGTCCGCCTCCATCCGCGGTCACATCACAACTCATATATTTAATATAATAAAGTGTTGATATAAAATAAAAACAAGTAAGTATAAAACTGAAGAACAAAAAAACAACAAACGAAGTGTCCGCTATCATAAAATTGTATGATTGCCATACCGAAGTTCTTTGTAAAAATTCTATTTTTTTAGAAATTTAGTTTACTTATCCTATTTTGGCCACGAATACGGCCGTATTTTGCAACTATGCGATTCATTTTAATTTAAAAGAAATTATACACATAGAAATTCCTTTTTTTTTAATTGTTAATCATCATGCAATATAATTATGGCAACTCTGGCGAACATTCGGAAATTCAGTAAATTTCACTCACACACATTTAGAAATCACACGTATATGAATTTTAACATCAAAGAAGAAAGTAAGTGTCGCCACGCGTTCTTCTCGAAGCCGGCTTTAAGAAGCCGCTTCAAGAAGACAGATCTCGCCATCGCCATCGTAACAGATCTCCTTTCTGCGTTCTTCTAATTTTGTTTACAGCCGCACTGAGATCATTAAGCTTGATGTCAGCTTTGATGCGCCGTACATGCGTGGGTGGGCGCGTAGATACGTTGCGTTGATGCGGAGCTCGTCGACGCAGCAGGGCGTTGATGTGACGTGTAGATGCGACGCGTGGCGTTGACGCGAAGCTCGTTGACGCAGAAGACCGTCCATTCGTTGTGATGCTCTGATGCTACGCGCAGTGTCCTGTGATGCACTGCCGTCGATGCCATGCTCGGGTGCGACGCACAGTGTCCTATGATGCACTGTCGTCGAGGCGATGCTCTGATGCGACGCCCAGTGTCCTGTAATGCACTGCCGTCGATGCGATGCTCGGGTGCGACGCGCAGTGTTCTGCGATGCACTGCCACCGGTGCGATGCTCGGGTGCGACGCGCAGTGTCCTATGATACACTGCCGTCGATGCGATGCTCAGGGTTACGACGAGCAACGGACTTTGTCTCAAGTGACAAGGATGATATAGTGGTTCTGACTACAAGGACACGTGTAGGATGGATCGGGGACACCTATTGCCGGACATGATTGGTGCAATCCGTCACCCGTTGATGGCAAAAGGATTACGGAGGACACACATTTGACAGGATTGGTGCAATCCGTCGCCAGTTGGTGGCAAAAAATGATATGCGGATTGCGCAACTGAGGCGACACACAGGACTCGTTTCTGGCAGGATTGGTGCAATCCGTCACCAGTCGCAGGACTTGTGTTCCTCTTGCGAACGGTGGGAAGGATTGGTATTTCAAGGGGAGCCATTACTACTCTTTCGCTTACCTGGTCACTCTCCGTGGTACTGCTGCGCGGCTGACTGCCGGAAAAACTAATCATCATTTTGTATTGTGCGCTGCTTTTATACATGTTGTCTTCTTCTCTGCTGATTCTTCCAGATGTTGATGGCAACATTATTTATTTCCAGATACGTTGCTGGCAACATGCTGTGTTGCTACGCATTCCAACCCACTTCCACTGCACACGCCATCACTGCTTGTCCCGCTCACTCCTCTCCAGTGAGGCACACTCGCCGTCGTTGCCATACTCTCACATCCTTAAACTATGCCCTCCTTACACTTATCTAATTTGCAAGATGCAGAAAAATCCCATGTGGGTTTAAATATTCCTAAAGCCTTAAACACAATCACGGACGCAGACACAGATTCAAGTTAGGGACGCAAGAAATGGCTCGGATTTAAACCAAATAGCAGAGAAGCGTTTTCGGGAAGCAGAAGTATGAAAGGTCAAAAATTTGACAGTAGAGATTCAATAAATACAATTCAATACAATACCAAATTCTCGAAGTTTATTCTGTCTTTAAATTCTCTTAGTTTAGCTGTTTACAGTAATTTAATAAAATATTAAATATTATTTAATTTTTTTATTTTTAATAATAATAAATAAATAATAATAATAATAAAAAAAGCAACAGAAAAATACAAAAAGAATGTCAACAAACACAAACAACGAAGAAGAACAAGAACGCTTTTGCATCCCTCAAAATTAGAATTAGCTCGGATGCGTGATGCAAAGTACGGCAGCAAAATAGGGAAGCAAAATGGAAAGCAAACTTTTTTCTCGATCTCCATAAGAGCCCGTGTAATTTTGACAGTTAAAAAATGAATCTACGTCTTGCGTCCGTGATTGTGTTTAAGGCATAACTTGAAATATTTAAGTAACCCTGACAATGTTTAAATTGAAATTCACGATATATTAAATTAAAATATTACGTTCTACGTAATTAGAAATAATAAGGTACAAAAATATTAGGAAATATATACAAAATAATAAATGAAAAGAAATAATAATTTGTGGGAGCCTGCAGGCTCCTCACAGCACAAACTATTCGTTAAATACACATGCTGCTGAAAACACAGTAGGAATCATATGCAGCATGTGCGCGACGAAGGAAAATATGTGTAAGCTGAATGCTTGATTCTATTTTTAGATCAATGGCAGCGAAAGTGCAAAGGAAAAGATAAAACGAAAATAAGCTGGTCGCATAATTCTATTTTTAGAATTGCTGCTGCTCTACTTGTACGTATGTTTTATTCTCTAAGCGTATGTATATACTGTCGTGTGTTTTCGGGGGCTTACTTTGTTTTTATAATTTTCTGGTTCAATTCTTGTTTGTTGCTGTTTTAAGTTCATTATTTCTTGTGTATTCCTCATTGTGAACTTATGACTATTTTAATGTTATTAATTCGAATTCATATTGTTATTTACGATATTAAAACTTATTTTAATTTAAACGCTAATAAATATTTAATCCAAGGAATTTCTTCTATATTTTAGTTTAAACAAAATATATATTTGTAGAAACCAGTCGGTTCGCTACAATACATACAAGACAAACAGTTGTTATCTCCACTTCAATCTGGTGTCCATCCTGCACACAGTTGTTCAACTGCAATTGTGAAAGTTCTGGAGGACATTAAGCCCGAATATGACAATGGATATTTTACACTGCTTTGTCTACTTGATTTTTCCAAAGCTTTCGACAATGTAAATCACGGTCTTCTTTGTCATAAGCTAAAGTATTTGTTTTTTTCTGTGATAATGCAGTGCATTTCATAGAAAATTATCTCCGAGTGCGACTTTCTTTCTTTCTTTCTTTCTTTATTTTAATTTAATGTACACTAAGACAAAGTCTTTTATAGTACTAATAAGAGTAAAAGCACATAAACATAAATTGCAACTTAAATTAGATTCGATCCAAATTGGATCTATATACCAACTAAAAAAACTTAACTTAACTAAGAATTTAATAAGGAAGAAAGAAAAAGTGAAAGACAAAAGAAAAGTAGAAGAAAGGAAAAATTAACACATGAGTTTTATTCAGTGTAGAAATACTGCACAACAGCCTGTTTGAAGCGGCTACCCAATGATTTACGTCTTAGATCCAACGGTAAAGAATCTAATCTTAAGTCTAATGGTGCTAACAAAAAAGAATCTACTACTGTTGAGATAATTGCATATAGGAACAATAATATTAAAAGATCTTGAAGACGGACAGAATTGGAGCTTTTCATATAAGTGACGGGGATTTTTAGTACAAGCAACCTTACACAAGAACAGAATACTAAGAATATTCAGGTACTCAAATAAGTCACAGCATAGAAGAGACTTACTCAAAACAGAAATATGATTAAAGTGCGAGACTGCATAAACATACCTTGCAGCACTGTTAAGAGCAACAAGGATTCTATGTTGAGAGCGCGAGTCAAAGCAACCATACACTAAGGCAAAGAATGTAAAATGTGGCAAAACTAACTGCTTTACAAGCCTGCATCTAACATCAAGGGGAGTATAAGGGGCAGAGGAGCGTAAACACCTAAGTATCCCAAATACTTTACCCACAGCACTATTAACGTGGTCTGAAGAAGTTAACTTGGAATTAAGTACAATCCCCAGATTTTTAACCTTGGACACAAACTCCAACTGAGTAGGTTCAATAAACAAGGGCGGAAGAACATCAAATACAATGTCACGCCTCATGATAGGCAAAACTTTTGATTTGGCAGGATGAATGCACAATAAATTATTAGTAGCCCAAGCATTAAGAGCATATAGGTCCAAGTTAAGCCTGTAGTTCAAATTATCAATAAGGTTAATAGGTCCAGATAAATAGATCTGGATATCATCAGCATAGGCATGTATTGATGCATATTTACAAACGAAGAACACATCATTTATATACATGGAGAATAACAGAGGTCCCAGAATATACCCCTGAGGAACTCCAATGGTAACTGCCTTAAAAGAAGAGAAACGGCTGCCGATTTTGACACACTGCGTTCTAACACCAAGGTAACTTGTCAGCAATCTGACATCACTACAACTATAATTGAAGTATCTCCTGAGCTTGTCACAGAGTAGCGAGTGATTAACCGAGTCAAAAGCTTTTGAGAAGTCAATAAGACAAAGAAAAGTTAAAAAATCAAGGTCATAACATAGCCTAATGACCAGTAATTTTCAGTAACGCCGTCGAGCAGCTGTGGCCAGTACGGAACCCAGACTGAAAAGGGGATAACAATTATGTGCATTTAAAAAAGCAGACATCTGCAAACAAATAACCTTCTCCAAGGCTTTACCCAGAGCAGGTAAAATACTTATGGGTCTAAAAATCATTAGGAGAAGTTGTAGAGCTAGATTTAGCTACAGGAATTATAATAGCAGTTTTCCATAAATCAGGAAATTTAGAAATGGTTAGGCAAAAATTAATGATGTGCGTTGGCGGAGCTAAAATAAATGGCAATACTATCTTGAGAAATCTTATTGACAACCCATCAACACATACTGCATTGGAACCTAGATTAGAGACAATACTACCACTCTCAGCTTCACTAACTGTGGTGAAACCAAAGGAAGGGAAGGAACAAATAGGGCCAGAAAAAATAGCCAGGCCACCTTGTCAATAACTCTCAGTTTTTTAGATTTTTCCAGAGCTGTTTCGAACCCAAGTCGGGATTAAGTCGGGAGCTAAAATAATTTATCTTGGCATTTCTCAATAATGAGTTAGCTTCATTACGGTGTTCGCTGTTCCACAATTCTTCAATTTGGAATGAAGTATATTCCTCCTTTTTATGGCTAACAAAACGCTGTTAGTAATCCAAGGACAACCGACATTAGAAGCTCTTACTGACCGCCTCGGGACATGATTATTGAACGTAGAATTTAGATGCGACATGAAAACACCAAGTTTATCATTTACAGACCCAAAATACCAAATATCATTCCACCACACAGATGCAAGTTCACAAAACAATGCATCATAATCAATGGCAGTAAAGTCATAATAACTGAAACTTACAGTATTATTCTTAAATAGATTAAAATTAAAGGCACAAAAAATTAAATCATGGTCAGAAATAAATGTCATATGGTCAATGGTCAAAAGTTGCGAAAGTTCAGACACAAGACAAACATCAATTAAACTAGGTTCACATGCAGGAGCGTACCGGGTAGGCGTGCCAGAGTTTGTAGGGCTGTTTTGGATTGAAAATGGGCGAGATCGGTAAACAGCCACACCTACTTTACATACGGAATGTAAAGACACCTCGTTTCAAAAAATGTTAAAATCTGAATATTTCATGAACCGTATTAAGGTATAATTTTATTCGGGAACATATAGCGTCATTACTAAAACGTTTGAAAAAAATGGGCGTGCCACGCCCACTGGTAACAAAGTTGGAAATATCTAATGAACGGTATAAGATATTGATATGTAATTTTATCAGGATATATAGGGAAGTATTACAAATAAGCTCGCAAAAAATTGGCGTGCCACGCCCACTCATAAAAAAGTTGTCAATATCTTGTAAACGGTATAAGACATTAATACGAAATTTTATCACGAGGTATCTACACGTATTACTAATTTGTATAAATGGGCGTGGGTTTATTTTATTTCATTTTATTATTAGTTTTCCTTTTATTGTTTTAATTTTATTTTATTTGATTCATGCGGTTTTATTTTTATTTCATTATATTTTACTTCATATGTGTTTATTTTATTAATTACTTATTACTTTATTTTAATATATTTTACTATATATTTGTTCATTTCATTTTATTTTATTTTATTATTTATTTATTAATTTATTATTTTATATATTAGAAAGTAAATAAAAAACAAACAAATCAATAAAATTCTATCAAAAAATTCTGTCACAATTAGAAGAACAAACTGAGCTGGACATCGCATATGGACCGAACAGAGGATCGAATGGTAAATATAGGTTCGGAAATAGCGCTTTTGAAATACATGGTGATAAAGTATTTCTACTTCTTTCACACTTACCGGGTCAAAGAACGCGTTATCAAGAAAGGACTCGATGAATAAACTTTCTCCCTTCATAGATCATTTAGGCGTTTTAAGGGTTGGCGGAAGAATTCAGAGCGTAAATGTTTCATTTAATATAAAAGATCCTGTAATTCTCCCACGTAATCATATTTCGGAATTAATTGTTGTAGATATGCACGAAAAATATATGCATGCCGGAGTATCAGTCCTATTTGCTATTGTACGTCAGCACTACTGGATTCTTGGAGCCCGCAATTTAGTACGAGCCATCGTGTTTAGGTGCAAACGGTGTTTTTTGCTGCGTCGTCAAACATCAGAGCAGATGATGGCTAACTTGCAACAGACGAGAGTGCAACGAACACGCCCTTTTCTAAACACCGGTTGCGATTTTGCTGGACCTTTTAGCATCTGTATACTGTATACTAACAACGGAACCAATTTTAGAGGAGCTCATCGATTATTGGACTATATGCGGAAACTCATGCAGGAGGAAATAACAAACGCAGATGTGTACGATACATTGGCTAAAGACGGCACAAATTGGCACTTTATTATAGGAATCCGGAGTGCGTTCTGTAAAATTTCACTTACGTCGTGTTGTTGGCAGTGCTATTCTGTCATTTGAAGAAATGTATACTGTCCTGACACAAATTGAAGCAACAAAAAACAGTCGCCCACTTTGAAAAATATCTGGTACAGAATTAAACCCACTAACCCCTTCTCACTTTATTATAGGTGAACCACTTACAGCTGTACATGAACCAAGTCGCATCGAAATTCCATCATCTCGCTTAGCTCATTGGACTTTAGTGCAGAACATGGTGAGAGGATTCTGTAAGCAGTGGTCCAATGAATATTTAACGTCGTTACAAGAACGACCAAAACGGACTGAGCCTAAGAAAAACTTCGAAGTAGGAAACATTGTCGTCATTAAGAAACCCAACCTTCCACTGTCAAAATGGTTGCTGGGAAAAATAACAGCTGTTCATCCTGGTCAGGATAACCGTATTAGAGTTGTCACAATCAAGACGGGAAAGGGCACTTACAGGAGACCAGTAACCAAAATTGTATTGATTCCTCTTTGCTGAAACAATGTTTGAGGGGGCCCAGTCTGATGAGAAACTAACAATGCACATCTCTCTTTGTAGCGTGCAAAGAGAAAGAGTGCACTCAGTTCATTTGTTATATACTCATTGTTAGTTACTATCTTTGTTCAATTCAGGTTTATACCGCTAATCTTGTAGCACTTATTGTATCAATATGTACCAAGAAACACTTTCTCTAAATAAAATCAAGTCGTGTAAGAACCAGCAAATAGTACAGTCTTCAATTAATTAGTTTAAAGGAATTATTCGTCATCAGTCGACAAGTTCGGTCGTTATTCTGTACATAAAGCATCAAATAATAAAACAAAGAGAAAAATTTTTTAAAAAGTGTTGGGTTTCAGTGTAGATAATGATAACAACTTAAATCTCCGCTGGAAGCGTTTAAAGAATGTTGGCACACCTATTGATGGTTATGACGCAGTAACCAACTCTCTTGTGGAAGATAATATAAATCAGATCGACTCAATAACCAAGTATTTTGTGAAAGATAGTATGAAGCAGATGGACTCAGAATTTAGAAAAGAAAACAAGTAAAAGTCCTGTCTTCGCCCTGGCCGAAGTCTAAATACCCTACACCCGAGTAACTTACAAAAATTATTTTATAATTTCGCAACTTAACAAAAAACTTAATACAAATTGGTAATACCTGTGACCTGTGTACCTGTTAATATCTTACAACATTTACAAGATATTGACAACTTTTGTACGAGTTGGCGTGGCACGCCCATTTTCGGCAAGCTTATTGGAAATGCTTCTGGATACATCATGGTAAAACTAGGCCTCAATATCTTATACCGTTCATGAGATATCGTTAACTTTGTTATGAATGCAAAAGTTTTAGTAATGGCGCTATTTGTTCCGGAATACAATTATACCTTAATACCGCGCACGGTTTATGAGATATTCAGATTATAGTATAACATTTTTTGAAATGAGGCTCCTTTACATTCCGTATGTAAAGTAGGCGTAGTTGTTAACCTATCTCGCCCATTTTCAATCCCAAACTGCCCTACATAACAAATAATATCTCTTTTCGTTCTCCCGTAATCGTGATTTCAACAGACAGACAGACAGGGCTAAATCGATTCAGGAGGTGACGCTGAGCAAGAATATATATAGTTTTCTATACCTACCTTCTCCTTCTATGCGTTACAAACGGAAGTACAAAGTGAATATACATTAAAACTTAAAGCTATCTTGTGGATTTTTTCCGTATATATTTGGTGAATTTTACTCCTAAATATATACATATCACCATAAATTATTCTTTAATTTAATAAACAGTCCTTATAACTACTTAAAATTAAACTATCTAATACTGACTTCTTAACACCTTTAATTTTTTTTGTCCTACTACAATTTTCTACAGTATAGGAATACATTGTGGATCTAAGACCAACAAATTCCTTCATGATCCTTCCCTTATTTTCATCTTTCATCATACCGAGTACTTTGCAATTTGTAAGCGGTATTTTGAAAGAATTATTTAGGGAATATTCTGATGTATCGAATTTTAAATCGATATCATCAACAATACTTTTGTAATAGTCGTCGATTTGTATGCTATATATAAAAGAGTCGGTGTCCATGTAGTTCAAAGTCACGTTTTTAGAAAACTTTGGCTGCATGTAGTCATAATGGAAGTCATACATCTTCCACTTTGATAATTCTAGTATAACAAATTCTAAATAAACAGGTTTGTTGTAAACTACACGACCTCGAGTCAACTGAATAGCGACCATAACTTCAGAGGAATCAGAAAAATCTGGGAAAAATGTTCTATGAAAATATGGGATTGGCAATTACAGCACGAGCTCCTAAGCGTGTTCCTCGACTTTCCCAAGGAGTAACAATTTTCCCATCGTTTCTCTTATCTACATTCTCCATGGCCTTACCATAAACTGCATTATTTAATAATTTGAAAAAATTGTTTCCGAAATTATTTTTAGCTATTGTGGGATGATATGTATTTAAATCAATATACTTATCTAGCTGCTGCTTAATTTTATATCAAATAAAAATAAAAGTGCGCGGAGTTATATCAAATAAAAATAAAAGACAGAGAATTAGAGGCGATTTTAGTGAAGGAAGTGGAAGAGGAAAATATTAGATTGAGAAAGTTGATTGAGAAAAAGGGAGTTTCGGGAAATTTGCTCTCGACAGTTTTAAACCAAAAAAGCAGTGAAAGTTTTGCCTCCTTAGAAGAGACTCATAGGAGAATAGAGGAGTTAAAAGAAGAAAATAGGCTCCTGCGACAGGAAGAATTGTTAGCAGGTAAGATCCTGCCGCACAAAGATCAGTGTGGACGTCTTTCACTACCTGCAACAGGTTTAAAGATCATCAGGAGTAATACAAGCTTAAAAATGAGTATAGAAGGAATTGCAAAAAATGTAAACAGATTAGTACAATTTCGCCTGATTTGAGGAATGAAGTGTATAAATTTATTGATGGATGTGAACTCGCAAGGAGGGGTGTATCGGATTCCGAAATGGTGATTTCTTAGCCTGTGTAAAGCTAAGGTTTCATGGGAACGCTTACGGGTTAATTAGGGGAAAGAAAATAACGAGCGTAGAAGAGTTATACAGTACATTAAAGCTGTCCTATCTGAAGTGTAGATCGTTAGATACGATAATCTCGGAAATACAGACAGTGTCCCAACTCCCAGGGGAGGAAATAGTGGAATTCGGAGAAAGGTTATTAAATCTAAGGACACAGGCGGAAGATATTACGAAATCTCAATATACTGCGGCCCAGGATCATGGACCGCGAATTAAGATTAACAAGTCATTAGCGAGGACATTCGTGTTGGGGTTAAGAGGCCCAACGATAAGGATGAAGATGTTGGGCACCAACGTGATCGACATGGAGAGTCTGATCGCAGAAGCAGTACAGCTAATCGAGAAAATCAGCAGATCTCTCGGAGCCCAACCAAACCTTTTAGCAATCATGAATCCGGTCTGGACGGTAGAAATGAACCAAAGGACTGCAAACCATACACCCATGGATATATGGCGTTTCTGGCTCACAACAACAACAGGTAAAATCATAACTCCACATGTGGAGAATGTGGAGCAAATGTGGTGCACAACAACAACAGGCAAAAGCATACATCCTCACAAGAACAACTACAACAACAACAACAAAAACAACCTCACAGAGTGGCCAGATCGAGGATTTTGGTGGACAGAGTGGCCAGATTGAGGATTTGGTGGACAGAGTGGCAAGATCGAGGATTCTGGTTGGCAGAGTGGTCAGATCGAGGTTTTTTAAATTTTTTTAAAATCTTTTTTTTTAAATTTTTTTTTTTATATCAGAATCTAGCAGTAGCCCTTAAGAGATCAATCTCTTTTTCCATGATTGGCTACTGATGGAAGGGTTGACAGAGGGAGCGGAAGGGAGAGGGAACTTTTCGCATTCTACATACTCCGGCAAGTGTTGCGAAGCAAAGCTTCCTAAAGAACTGCTATTTTGCTTATTTTATTATTGCAAATACTGCCGGAGTCAACGAATGGTCCTTATTTTTCAAACTTGTTTAAAACTTTTTAAACTTTTTTTGTTTTAAAAAATTTTTTTTTATTTTTTTTTTAAAACTTTTTTTTAAAACTTTTTTTGTTTTAAAAATTTTTTTTAAAACTTTTTTTTTCAAAAATTTTTTTTTAATTTTTTTCTTTAAAATTTTTTTTTTAAACTTTTTTGTTTTAAAAAATTTTTTTAAAACTCTTTTTGTTTTTTTTTTTTTGGGAATTTTTTAGGGTGGCAACCCTGGTGGTCGAGGCAGGTGGCAACCCTGGTGGCCTGGCAGACGGACAGACGGACAGGCGGCTAACGGACTGGCGGCTAACGGACTGGCGGCTGGCGGCTGGCGGCTGGCAGCATGCTAAGCAGAGGCTGCCTAAGCAGAAGCTGCGTAAGCAAATTAGTGTTGTAGTTGTTGATTATTACTGCTTCGTTTTTGAGACGCTGCCCCAGAAGTATAGTAAAACTTAATGTAAACAAACATCCACGGTCTGAAGCGCGGAGTTGTTATTTTAAGAAATATGAAACTCGCCTTATTGTTCTTGTTGTTGTTGTTATAGTTTTTATTTTAATTGATTGGTTTCGAATTGTGCCTTGACTCGAATTTGTCAGGAATTAAATTAATGTAAACATTTTCGAAGAATGTGAGAAATCTATGCGGAACTGAACCGAACATTATCGAACACAGAGACGGATCTCTTCGTAATCTCAATTTCAGTTTTGCTGATATGTTCTTTTTTTCTTTTTTCTAATAAGGGTTTCAGCTGGAGTATGAAAGATCTGAAATTTATAATCAAACTGCATTCCGTATCTGAATGTAGCAGTGAACAGTTGTGCTTCGATTTGATCTTCATCATTCATTAAATCTTAAAAGAGTCTAAAACTTAAATATAAAAAGGAAAGTTTTAAAAAGTAAATAGAAAGTATACAGAACATTCAAAAGAGAAAGTGTACAGAACATAAAAAGGGAAAACATTTTAAAAAGTGAGCACAAACAGTAAATGTATAAAATATTTAGAAAAGAAATTTTAAAAATACATAGAAAGTGTACAGGACATTAAAAAGAGAAAGTGTACAGAACATAAAAAACGAAAACATTTTGAAAAGTGAGCAAAAACAGTAAATGTATAAAATATTTAGAAAATAAATTTAAAGAAAAAATAGAAAGTGTACAGCACATTAAAAAGAGAAAGTGTGCAGAACATTATTAAAAAAAAAGCGAAAACATTATAAAAAAGCGAAAAACAAAAAAGTGTAAAACTTAAATATAAAAAGTAAATAGAAAGTATACAGAACATTAAAAAGAGAAAGTGTACAGAACATATATTAAAAAGCAAAAACATTTTAAAAAGTGAGCAAAAACCAGTAAATGTAGAAAATATTTACAAAAGAAATAAAAAAACTTTAATAAAAATTTTAGAAAGCCCACACAATAGTTTACAAAGTGAAGTACTTCAATTAAAAAGTTAAATTAAAGTAAAAACTTAAATTAGAAAATAATTTAATAAAAAAAAATAATTTAATAATTTAATAAAAAAAATAATTTTAAAAAAACAAAAAACCAAAACAACGACAACGCCAACAACAACAACAACAACAATAACGACAAAAGTAGCAGCTTGTGAGGTAAATAAATTTAAAAACAAATATTTATTAATTAATAATTAATAATTAAATAGTAATATAGGCATAAGGTTGAAAGATAAAATTTTGTTTTTCTCTATATATTTGGTATATTGCATTGAATTACCATTTCTGTACTGTGCATAGAAGGTATCAGGCAACAGCTTGAATAAATTTCTTATTAAATCTTGAATCGTTATATAGATATTCCAAACTTTTGTCATAATGTTTTGCGTCGTTTATAGTGAGTTTTGTTCGTTATTTCGTACAACGATAAGGATTATAAGCCTATCGCACGCACAAATAAACAGTCTACTTACGGATATGTAATGAAGAGATCCGTCTCTGTGTTTGATAATGTTCGGTTCAGTTCCGCATAGATTTCTCACATTCTTCGAAAATGTTTACATTAATTTAATTCCTGACAAATTCGAGTCAAGGCACAATTCGAAACCAGTCAATTAAAATAAAAACTATAACAACAACAACAAGAACAATAAGGCGAGTTTCATATTTCTTAAAATAACAACTCCGCGCTTCAGACCGTGGATGCGAGCCACAGCTTGAACCGCTCTCTCAATGTTTACATTAAGTTTTACTATACTTCTGAGGCAGCGTCTCAAAAACGAAGCAGAAGTAAACAACAACTACTATACAACACTACTTCTGCTTACGCAGCTTCTGCTTAGGCAGTCTCTGCTTAGCATGCTGCCACCGCGACCGTCAGCCGCCAGCCGCCAGCCGCCAGTCCGTTAGCCGCCATTTTTTAAAATAAAAAAATTAAAAAAAAAATTAAAAAAAAGTTTAAAAAAAATTTTCAAAACAAAAAAATTAAAAAAAAATTTTTAAAGCAAAAAAGTTTTAAAAAAGTTTTAAAAAAAATGAAAAAAAACCTCGATCTGGCCACTCTGTCCACCAAAATCCTCAATCTGGCCACTCTGTCCACCAAAATCCTCGATGTGGCCACTCTGTAAGGTTGTTTTGTTGTTGTTGTTGTGAGGATGTATGCTTTTGCCTGTTGTTGTTGTAGTTGTTGTTGTTGTTAGGATGTCTGTTTTTGCCCGTTGTTGTTGTTGTTGTGCTCCACATTTGCTCCACATTCTCCACATGTGACGCCATGAGTAATGGCAGATATCAGGCACAATCTGATGAGGTTAGATGGAATACGAATAATAAGGGAAACAAAAGCAGTTGAGATGATATCAAGTGTTTCCGTTGTGAAAAAACAGGACACATAGCAATAAATTGCCCCGTCAAGGGATATCAAGGAACAGCGCAGGGAAACTATCGAGGGCCCAGCCAAGGCCACTAAGCTGGGAACCCAAAAAGATAAGTAACTCGAGGCCACACAGCATGGGGGTGACGCGTCATACATCGAAAACGATTGTTGAACCGTCCTCCTCTGATCGTTGCGAGGAAGTCGATCACGGGCGAATCGATATTGCAGGCGGGAGTGTTGAAAGTGTTGAATCATTCCCGGAAGAAGTTGGCGGTTGTGGGGAGGTAAGCGAAATTGGAGTTAAGCAAGCAGTTGATAACAAACAAACAGTAAAGCCGACGGCCGTTAAGTTAAGGAGTTTTGACTTCATGCTTAAGTGCAAGAATTGCACAAATTTTCGTTTTAATCATATTGTCTCTGGGTATAATAATAGATGTAGTAAAAGAAAAGAAAATAAAAGTTTTTAATTATACTGAGCATTTTTTAAATAACAATAAGACAAACTTGAATTCATGGCAAAAAGACGTAACAAAGATGTTAGTAAATTTTTTGTCAAGGGTAGAAAGTGGGATAAGTAAAGGCGTTAATATAAAACGGAATACAACAGGAAAAAGAGGACAAATTAATTCAGGATTGAACGGGAAGAAGGGTCGCCCAGACACTATAGATGACGTGTTCATTGAAGTATCATGTGAAGGTGCAAGAAGTGGAAAACTCATCCTATTAGAGGATACTGGAGCGATACTGGAGCGGCCACGAGTCTGGTAAAGGAGAGCGCGTTGAGTGGATCATTAACGGTAAACACTAACGACGTAAAAACCCTTAATGGAGCTTTTGGTAGATGTGTAACCACGAAGGTTTCCGTAGAGATCAAACCTAGCGTTATGAATCATCTTGGTTTAACGCTACATATTGTGCCACTTGGAGAGGGAGTGCCAGCGGATGACATAATTGGTAGGGACAATTTGTGGAATCGGTAAATTATAAACTCAGTTAGTAAACGAGTAACATTTATGAACGAGAATAAGAAACATATTGAGTCGCTGGTTATGCGTTCAAGGGGAGAACTTTATCAGATCTTACATAATGAAAGTTCGAAAGTAATGGCAAGAACTATTAGAGCAGTTCCAGTTAGGATTAGAACCAATATTCCGGAAATAGTAGTTCATAAACAGGAAATTGTTCCGGGAGTATATATGGGGGAAACTTTAGCGAAAGTAAAGGGGGCGTAGTTTACGTTCCGATACTGATTTCAACGGAACAAGATGTGGAAATAGACAGTGACTTTAGGCCGGGGTTTTCTAGTTTCAATGAGTTTGAAACACCCCGTGCTAGCATGATAAATAGAGTAGGAGAGATAGATATTAAGGGTAGAATAAGTACTCTGATGAATAAATTAAGTCTAGGTGACAGTTTGAATAAGGAGCAAAGGGGTTCAGTAGGGAGAGTATGCGCAGCTTTTCGTGATACTTTTTCTGCTGGAAGGAGATGAATTGTCCTATGCGCCGGTCTTAAAACACGAAATACCGACCAGGCAAGACCACTCACCGATTAATCAAAAGCAGATTGTTTATTTAAGCCATAAGTGTTCTGAGCAGGGTGTATTGCCCGACCCACAGAAGGTGTAAGGAATAGAAAACCTCCCAGGAACAAAACGGAGGTACAGGCATTCCTGGGGTTAGCCAAGTACTATAGGAAATTTATTGGAGGCATGGCGAAAATCGCTTTGCCAATTAACAAATTACTGAGAAAGGATACCAAATTCCAATGGTCGAAGGACTGCCAGAAAGCGTTCGTCAAGCTGAAGGAGGGAATAGCATCACCACCTGTACTCGCGTATCCGGATTTTTCGAAACAATTTTTGTTAACAACAGACGCCAGCAATGAAGCTCTGGGAGCAGTATTGTCCTAAGGGGAAGTAGACAAGAACAAACCAATAGCTTTCGCCAGTAGGGCGTTGTGTGGAGCCGAGAAACGGTACTCCACAGTTGAAAAGGAATTCTTGGCTATAGTTTGGGCAACGAAGAATTTTAGGGCATATCTTTTAGCCGTTCAAAATATTTACAGACTTTAAAGGATTCTCGTCTAGCCAGGTTTAGACATAAACTATCGGAGTACGAGTTCGAAATTATATATAAACCTGAGAAGAAAAATTTAAATGCAGAAGCTGTGAGTAGAATACCCCAAAATAACAATGAGATCGCGACAGTCCAAACGCGTTCTAAGGCGAAAGAACAAAAAACCCAAGAAAAGGACAAGCCGCAGGAAATTTCCGCATCAGTGGAACCGGATAGTCCGAAGACAGAACAGGATGGTAATACAATTCTTCTCCCAAAGACCCAAAGAAATTGAGACGATAATAAAAGATTTCCATGACAAATCATTAGGAGGCCATCAATGGGCGGTAAAAACCCATTTACGCATTAGGCAAGAATACAGGTGGCCAGGCATGCAAAAGCAGATAAAAGAATACGTTAGAGCATGTCCCAAATGTCAGGTGAACAAAAGTTCAAAATTAACGAAAATGCCCCTGGTATTAACAGACACGCCAGTGCTGCCCTTCGATAAGGTTTATATGGACATTGAAGGTATTTTACCGGAGACCACGAATTCTAGTAACGGATAACGGTACCAACTTCACTTCCAAATTATTCGCCGATACATGTAAATTGTTAGGAATTAAAAAGTTACACAAGATACAGTACCACCCACAGTCCAATGGTTCCTTAGAAGGAAGCCATAGACCGTTGGCAGAGTATTTGCGCAGTTTTTCAAAGGAGGACGGATCCAATTGCGACCAGTGGTTATCAGCGGCAATGCACGTACATTACCACACTCCGCATACAACCACCAAACAAACCCCTTTTCGCACATTGTATGGATCCGACGCGCAGATGCCAACGAATTTGAAGAAAAAATGTGGCCCACTCTATAACGCGAACGATCCCATCAAGGTTCAGAAGTTCCAAATACAAAGGGCCCATGAGATGGTTAGGCAAAACCAGGAACGTGCACAAGAAGCGGCCAAAAGGCAATACGATGACAGGCTAAACCCAGTAATTTTCAAAGCTGGAAATAGAGTAATGCTGAAAAATCAAGCTAGGAAAAACAAATTTTCACCGATATGGTTAGGCCCATATGAGGTGATAGGCATGAGAAGCCCAGTCACGACAGTTATAAAAATTAAGAACAGGGATAAGCCATTTCATAACAATTTGCTTAAACAGGATAACATTTCAAGTAAAATAGAAACAGTCACGGACGCAGTAAATCGGAACGGGAGAACCACGCTGAACACATACAATAGTTTAGCAAAGGATTCAGATTTTAGTAAATAGAGAAAATTACGAACGTAAAATAACATATATTTTGTATATTTCAAGGCGGTCGTAAGTGGGGCACAGGAAAATTCCGTATTTGCCAGGACGGCGAAAAAGAGAGGGCTGGATCCCATTAACTGCGACGCCGC
Organism: Sicus ferrugineus; assembly: GCA_922984085.1. NCBI lineage: Eukaryota > Metazoa > Arthropoda > Insecta > Diptera > Conopidae > Sicus > Sicus ferrugineus. Next base: position 1,446,145 of record OV277351.1, on the reverse strand, counting down.
AAACAATTGTTCAGGGTAATCATCTGCTAAAGTATATTCTGTGCGCTTAAGTAAGTATGTCAGGAATATCCTTATTAACACACAAAACAGACAGATACTATTTTATGATAGGTATTTTTTATAAATAAATTCACTTTCCTCGTAAATAATATGGTTTTTCCTTCTATGTAGTTGTTGTACCTTTTCTTCTTCTTGTTGTTATTGTTGTTTTTATATTGTTGTTAATGTTCTTGTTCTTGAAACAAGTTTTTCGTTTTGTTGTTTTGTCTTTTGTTTAAAGTTTTTTAGAGTTTTTTAGCTCTTTAAAATATTTTTACTTTTTTATAAATTCCTTTATCAATAACTGTTTTTCTTTTACACTTTTTCTTTATATTGTTGTAGTTGTGGTCTATAATCTTTATGAGTTTTCAACTTTTTAAATGTTTTCTAAGTTATTTAACCTTCAAAAATGTAGTCTTCACTTTCAAAATGTTCACTTTTCTAATATTTATTTAAGTTTTCACTTCTTAAAAACTTCTGAGTTGTTTCACTTTCTTTAAATTTTTTCTAAGTTTTTAACTTTCAAAAATATCGTCTTGACTTTCACTATGTTCACTTTTATAATATTTATTAAGTTTTTTACACTTTTTAAAAATATTTTGTTTAATTTTTTTTTGGTTTCATTCACCTTAAAGTTTTCAATTTCATTAAAAATTTGTTGAAAATTTAACAAACGACGAAGACAAAATCAAATGACGAATCCACAACTTTTCGATGCCACGTTCAGATTATACTGCTGCCACGTTCAGTCTGATTATACTGCTACTGAAGCCTTTATATACTGCTAGATGGAATTAAGTATTAATATTTTGAACCGTTTATAAGATATTGACAACTTTTGTATTTTTGAGTGGACGAAAAAAATTTTAGTAATGGCGCTATATGTTCCGGAATAAAATTATACCTTAATATCTCGGACGGTATATGAGATATTCAGATTATAACATTTTTTTAAACGAGATGTCTTTACATTCCGTATGTAAAGTAGGCGTGGATGCTTACCGATCTCGCCCATTTTTAATCCGAACCAGTCCTACATAACAAGGAATATTTGTGCCAAATTTCATCGCGATCTCTTTTCGTTCTTCCGTAAGCATGATTTCAACAGACAGACAGACGGTCGGACGGGGCTAAATATATTCAGGAGGTAACGCTGAGCAAGAATATAAATACTTTTCTATATATTGTATATCTCCTCTCCTTCTCTGCGTTACCACTGGAAGAACAAAGTGAATATACCCTACTCCCTTCGGGTGTAGGGTATAAAAACAATTGTGTGGCATTCATGTTAGATGAAATTCACTATGAGATGAATGGAATGGAGATTGATCGTACACGTCACTTGGGTGTAGCTACAACCGTGAAAATTTACGTCTCTTTGAGCCGACTGAGAGTAATACACTGAAAAATGCTGGTTGGATTGCAAAGAATGCACGTGAAATAAAGGATGGATATTTCAATTTTTGTATACCATTGAAAATGCTACTGGGCTTTGCTGATGACTTTAATAAAATTATCTTAAATGCTAAACATGAACTTGTACTACTGCGTTCGAAATCGGATGAAAATGCTGTTTATTCAAGTTTTGCAACCGGAAAATTGAAACTGATAATAACTAATATCATATGGAAAATTGCCCATGTGCAGGTTGGCTGATTTTGCAAAATTACAACTCTTCCAAATAATTCAAAGCGGAAGACCTTTATCAATAGCATTCCGCATTTGAGATTGTCATTTCAATCCGTTACTAGCCCAAGGAAGCAACCACCTGTGGAACGTTAAATTATCTGCACAGAATGAAGGACCACGCTTTATACTGATTTCTTTTCGAAGGGACATCAAGTTTCAACATTGCCATTTGACTGATGTTAAAGTACATTTAAACTCTGATACATATCCGTATGATGACCTCAACTTGAACTTTGATCGTGATCGTTATGCTCTGCTGTATGATATGTACATAAAATTTCAACAAAGCTATTTTGCTCGTGAAATCTCAACCTCTGTTGCTGCCTGAAGATTTCAAAGATATTGCACCGATAATTATAGTGGATGTTAGTCACCAAAACGAAGCGATTAAAAGTGGACCAATTGATATTAGAATTGAATTTAAGACATCAAAGAATATTCCAGCCAACACATCAGCCTATTGCGTACTCATACACCAACGACTGGTGAAATTAAAAAAGTCGTCTAAGTGCAAATGGAGAAAAAATATGGAGTGTAAAATATTTCGTGAAGCAAACTCTTAGAAATATACCCGTGTACGTTAAGGGAGCTGAAAAATCCAAATGTGTTGAAGAAATTTTAGACGAGCCTGTATTAAACGTTGAAGAATTGGGCTGCAGTAACTTTGAACTTTTACAGCAGACATACTTACTAGAAAGGATGTGCCATTCCCATAATGGCTGTTGTGCGCTTCAAAACGCTATTCTGTTAAGAAAATTCCTAAATTTTTTCAGTAAATAAAAAGAAAATGTTTTTAATTTCATATTTACGTTTTTATTTATAAAAATTCTTGAACCTAACAATTGTAAACTTAATAACTATATTTTATATTGTATTAAAAAAATCCATTTAAAATTAAATTTTTTGTTTAAATAACAGTATATTTAAATTACGGTTTTAATTACAGTATAGATACTATACATAGATTAAAATTTCAAATTATTTATAAATATTTAAAAGTTTAAATTATTAAAAATTTCTTCATCTATGTCTAGTTGCATTTCTAAGTAAGTTTTGTGATGGCCCCACGCATAAGTGCGGATGCCATCACTTCTTATATAACGCTTATCATCACTACAACTTAAAGCTATCTTATGAAATAACTGTGTATACATTTGGTGAATCTTACTTCTAAATATATACATATCACCATACATAATATTCTTATTTACTAAGCAATTTTTATTATCACTAAGACTTTACCTATCCAACACAGACTTTTTAATACCTATAGCCTTTTTTGTTTCTTTGCTATTTACAGTGGCTATGGAGTACATTTTTGAGCGGAGGCCTATGAACTCCCTCATTATTTTCCCCTTACTCTCATCCTTCATCATGCCGAGGACTTTAGCATTCTTAAGGGGAAAATTAAATACATTGTCCTCCGGATATTCTAACATCATGACGAATATCCCCATAAAAATCTAGAGTCTTGATTGAATATATGAATGAATCTGTATCCATATAATTCAATACAAGACCCTGTTGGAATTTCGGTACCATGAAGTCGTAGTGGAAGTTATACATCTTCCACTTTGACAATTCGATTACCGAAAATCCCAAGTAAATGGGTTTATTATAAACGATGCGAATTCTCAATTGAATCACAATCACGTTTTCAGTAAATTGCGAAGAGCTGTGTAAATTGTAAATCGCCTTCCTCGACTTTCCCAGCTATTCACAATCTTGACATGTTTCCGTTTATCCACATTCTCCATTGTTTTCCCATACACCGTATTGTTTAGGAGTTTAAAGAAATTATTTTCGAAAGTATTTCTTGTTAAACTGCGGTGATGGGTATTTAAGTCAATATATTGGTTAAAGTATATATTGTTTTAACCAAAAAAGGACTGCGGTCCTCGGTGGCGTAGTGCGTAGCACACTCGTCAGCGGGCTCCGGGGATGTGGGTTCGAGTACCGCCTACGCATGGTTGTGAACTTCTAAAAATTTGTGTTGTTTGAATCTTTCTTAGCGTACTTAAAACCTCGCCTAGCGCAATTATTGTATAAGAACGAATCAAACTTTGACTCCGGCAGTGTTTGCAATAAAAAAGGGAAAAAAGTTTTTCTAAAGCTGGTATAGCAACACTTGCCGGAGTCGATTGGTATAAATAATAATTCCCTTTCCTTCCCCTCCCTCTGTCCACCAACCAAAGAGCAGCTCGTGCTAAAAAGCATAGGAAAAGAGCAGCTTCTCTTAAGAGAGCTACTGTAAAATCTGTTATAAAAAAAAACCAAAAAGACTGTTTAAATTTCAATGCCTTGTGAACTTTCTTTAAAATTAGTCCATTTTGAAGGCATTGCTGTAGATTTTTTTATAATGTAGTATATAATTAGTCCTGTTGGTTAAATCAACAATCAACTTTTTACACTTGGAGCTACCCACAGTTTTATTTTCAGCGCAAAATGGTAAATCATTATGAGTGTCATATAAACTCTGGGGGTAGTCCAAGTCTACTTCCAAAATGTATCCAGTGGCATTGAAAGAATAATGCTGACGTTAAAATTATTAACATCAGCAACCCATTCAAATCCCCCATACGGTAAATATTGTGACATTGCCCAACCGTATAAGTTATTGGCATCCATATACATTAAGTATTCTGACGGCTTACTTGGATCGTAATCCGCCATATACTTATTATTGGCCTTCGAATGCCTCTTGCTACATTGAACAATGCCACCCCGTATGCCTTTCTGAACGAAAAGATACATATCTTCGTCAGTAAGCAGCTCCAGTTCTATGTTGGTCGTTTGCAACATTGCATCCCAAGACAAACCTGAAGCCGAAGTTTGACAATTGAAAACTTGCCAAACTCTTTGAGCATGCTCATAATCCTCCACTGTACATTCTGTGCCAGTCAATCGACTGAAGAAATCAGCCCGAGTATAAAACATCCCCCAATGGCTGTTCATAAATGAGACAGACATTGTGCTCAGACTGATGTCTGAGTTCTGCCAGACTCAAGGGTGTCATAGGCCTCACGACACTCCAATAATTATTGTAAATTTCTTTACAATCCCCACTAAACTTTGAATAAATTTAGGGGGCGTCCTCACCCGAATATTCAAAAAACTTATTAAAAGTAGAATTATACTGACAAACTATATAGGAACTAAATGCTATAGGTATATGTTTATGTACATTGTTACTATTATTTAAACTTACATCTACACTACTATCTACATTTCTTAAAATACACCCAAAATCGCTATAAACTACAAACGGAACATCTAACTTACGTTCTAAATTCTTAAAACTAAGATATGCCTCCTCTTGCTTAGGCATTACTGTTACCACTTTCTTACAAAATGAATTTGTGCTGCTCTGCAGTAATCGCATTGTGCGAATACTGCAGGCAGCTGTTGCAGAAGAAAATCATGCGACAGTGGTTGGTCTGCTGAGATTTTATCAATCTTAAAATAAAAGAGGCAAAATACGTAATTAGTATTATGAAAATCACTAATCATTAGTTTAATTTAAATTATCTTGAAATATTCTTTATGCACACGTAGTGGGACCGCTACTCCTCCTGAATCAGGAGCAGGTTGATGTGCGTAACCTTCTCCTGCTTGGTGGAGTAATAGGGTCCCACGACGCCACCGACTTTTTTCGTCGTATCCAAACACATTCACACTCACGTCTGAATTTAACTCCTCGAATCGGGAGACTTGTGTAGTGGAAAGTCCACTGACAGTGGAAAATCCACTGCAGTTCAACGTCACCCCATTTACCAATAAAATGCTAGAAGCTTCAATATTATTTACATGATAGCTGGAAGCTCAATCACTGTGAATTGCTGAGGGATATATGGCCGATATTATGGCCCACTTGAAGCAGTATGCGTCGTTATTTTTGACGTTAATGCACGCATGCTTGTCCTGCAGCTTTCTTGGTAATGGGATGTATGACAATCCCTTCAGTGGTGTTGACCACCAGGTGACATATTTTTTTTAATGTCCAGCCACTGTCCCTCTCCTGGAACTCAGACATTTTCTTGCAAATCTGATCGCACATATCAGCATAAGCATTTTCACCTCTTCCTTATGTTGAATTATCATAATTTTTGTTTGAAATGGTTTAATTTCAACTCATACTTAGCATATATTTCAATATTGAATTTATATCCTGAGCGTTTTATTAATAAATTTTCTAAAGCATCCAAAACTGGGTCCTCTGCCTTTTTAAGAAAAGACTTTGGGATAAGTAATCCCTCATCATTGTTTTCGTAAATCAGCGTTTCAATCCTTTTTTTGAAAGCTGATTTTATTGATTTGATGTGCCCATTCATCGGAATGCCAGAATTTTTCTTATGTTTAATATTTCCGCTATGATGAGTCCAGTCTTTCTTCAAGACACTCTCGTGAAATAAAATTATGTGCTTTTTCAGATTGTCATTTCAGGTACATTTTTGCTGACATTTGTTGCACTCGAATGCCTGCTTTTCAGCATGTTTGTTTAAAACATGGCGTTTAAGGCTACGATTTTCGGTGAAACGATCACCACACTTATCACAAATGAAACCCTTCGTTTTGTTGTTGGTGGTCACGGTGGAGGTGTCGGTGGTGACGACGATGGTGGTGTCGGCGATGTTGAAGCTGCTACTTTTGTTGTTGTTGATGTTGTTGATGATGGTAATGGTGTGGGTTTTGTTGATATTGCTGCTTATGTTGTTTTAGTTGCTGTTGATGAAGGTGAAGGTGTAGGTTTTGTTGAATTGTTGATGTTGGTGCTGCTCTTGCCGTTGAAGCTGTAAATTATGGGAATATATTAAACTTACAAATCTACGGACTGCAGAAAAAGAAAATATTAAAAATATTTTTATTATCGTACATTAGTTTTATTATTATTTAAGAATATGAATTTTTAAATAAAATATTGTTTGTTTTATTATTAATATAATTGTAATTATACTTATATAATACTTTCAACTACCAAATATTTATTACTATTTATTAGATACTATTTTATTATAGGAATTTTTTTATAAATAAATTCACTTACCTCGTAAATAATATGGGTTTTCCTTCTCTGTAGTTGTTGTACTTTTTCTTTTTCTTGTTGTTATTGTTGTTATTATATTGTTGTTGATGTTGTTGTTCTTGAAACAAGTTTTTCGTTTTGTTGTTTTGTCTTTTGTTTAAAGTTTTTTAGAGTTTTTTAGCTCTTTAAAATGTTTTTGACTTTTTTAAAAATTCCTTTATCAGTATCTGTTTTTCTTTTACACTTTTTCTTTATATTGTTGTAGTTTTGGTCTATAATCTTTTTGAGTTTCCAACTTTTTAAATGTTTTCTAAGTTGTTTAACCTTCAAAAATGTAGTCTTCACTTTCAAAATGTTCACTTTTCTAATATTTATTTAAGTTAATATTTATTAAGTTTTTACACTTTTTAAAAATATTTTGTTTAATTTTTTTCGGTTTCATTCACCTTAAAATTTTCACTTTCATTAAAAATTTCTTGAAAATTTAACAAACGGCGAAGACAAAATCAAATGACGAATCCACAACTTTTCGATGCCACGTTCAGATACTGAATGAAGTCTGATTATAAATTTCAGTCCTCTCATACTCCGGCTGAAACCCTTACAAAATAAAAAAGAAATATGTCAACAAAAACACAATTGAAATAAAGCAAGTGTTGTCTTCGGCCTGGCCGAAATTTAAATATCATACACCCGAGTAACTGAAAAAATTATAATTTCGCCACTTAACAGGTTTCGTATAAGTAGGCGGACCACGCCCATTTCGGGCAAATGCTTTTGTAATGTCTCTAGGTACTGCTAGATAGAATTACGACCGTATTAATATTTTGAACCGTTTATGCGATATTTACAACTTTTGTATAAGTGGGCGGACCATGCTCATTTTTTGTATACAAATTGGTAATACGTGTAGATACCTTAAGAAAAAATTTCGTGTTAATATCTTATACATTTTACAAGATATTGACAACTTTGTATGAGTGGGCGTGGCACGCCCATTTTCCGCAAGCTTATTGGTAATGCTCCTATATATCCTAATAAAATTACATATCAATATCTTATACCGTTCATGAGATATGGCCAACTTTGTTACCAGTGGGCGTGGTAAGCCCATTTTTTCAACCGTTTTAGTAATGACGCTATGTGTTCCGGAATAAACGTATACCTTAATATCTCACACGGTTTATGAAATATGCAGATTATAAAATTTTTTCAAATGAGGTTCCAAATTCCGTATGTAAAGTAGGCGTGGCTGTTTACCGATCTCGCCCATTTTCAGTCCCACGCAGCCCTACAAAACAAAGAATATTTGTGCCAAATTTCATCGCGATATCTCTTTTCCTTCTCTCGTAATCGTGATTTCAACAGACAGACAGACAGACGGACGGACAGGGCTAAATCGATTCAGCAGGTGACGCTGAGCAGGAATATATACTTTTCTATATATATCACGTCTCCTTTTTTGCGTTACAAACAGATGAACAAAGTGTTCTTCCTTCGAGTGTAGGGTATAAAAATCCGCATATGTTCAATCATGTTCGGCTCAGTTCCGCCTAATTTCATCGCATTCTTTGGAAATGTTCACATTAATTTAATTCCTGGCAAATTTGAGTCAAGCCTCAATTAGATCTCAAGCAATTAAATAAAAACTACAACAACAACAAAAATAATACCTCTGCTTACGCAGCCCCACGCTCCAGATCATGCATGCACGCAAAGCCGCAGTTCGAGCCGTTCACTTTATGTTTACATAAAATTTCTGGCAGCTTCTCAAAAACGAAGCAATTAAATAAACAACAACAACTACAACACTACTTCTTCTCACGCAGCTTCTGCTTAGGCAGCCTTTGCTTAGCAAGCTGCCACCCACGCTCGCACTCGTTCCCACAGCTCTGTATCGTACATGCAAACATTAAAACTACAACAACAACTACAACAGCATACTTCCTAAATTTCCTAAAAAATAACTTCACTTACCAACCCTATTGCGCGACACAAGTCACAGTTCGCCTTCTCCAATAAATAAAACGAACAAAGACCACCATTATTCACACTCACTCTTGCCACTTATGGTCTCTCAATACTCACACATCATAACACACGTCTCTCCCATCCCTCTCCCTGCTTCCTCACCATCTCCCCGACCGACAGTCGATCCGACCGACCGCCAGCCGCCAGCCTTCAATGCTCAACTCCATCCGCCAGGGTTGCAACCTAATAAAATCATATGAAAAATCCTCACAAAAATTCCCTGAAAATCTCTCGATCTGGCAACTCCGCCCTCAAAACCCCCGATATGGCAACTACGTTTACCACTCACATATTCTTTCTCACTCTTACACACGCTAGGCCCACTGTCTCGCTCTTACACACGCAGCGCCCCTTTGGAGGTGCGCTCCTCCGAAATACACGGGAGGTGCTATGGTCCAGAACATACATATTCCTACTACTAACCTGAAATGTCGTATATGGTTTTGATATCTATTTTTTTGAAAGGCTTTTTTCCATACTGAGAAATTGTTGGTACGTTACGGTGCGGGAGTGACCGCGAGCTATACCTTCTGCGAATTTGGGTTTTCTTTCTTTTCTTTCTTTTTTAGTAGTCCTCGCAATATTGATTATTCTGAGAGGTTGGGGTAACTTGTACTTCCTCTTGTATTCAGAACTGCCTTAGTTGAGAACTCAGCTGTTCGTTGGAAATTTCTTTAACTTGGGTCGAGAATGACGACACTTTGGGTGGTAGGACCGCTAATGATCCAACCAAATATGGTCTAGTGCGCCAAAAGTCTTTCATTCGTCGGATTCCTTCTAGAATGATTTCAGGGATCAAATAATTTCCGATCACCATGTCAATTTGCGCGGGCGTGGATTTGGAAAAATTCAGCGAATCTAATAAAAAGATACGCTAATTGCTGTTTTAGAATACCCGTAAGTTTTCTCTTTATTGTATTTTATTGATTTACTAGCTGTTTCCCTTGACTGCTCGCGTGGTCTTCACTTTAATGCGATAATATATTTAGTTTCGAATAACCATAATTTGATGAAGACTGTAATCATAATTGCTCGACTGTTTCAGACGAACAGGCTTGAGCAGTGCGTACTCGAATGGTTTGCAGTCTTGCTTCCCTTTGCTCATCTGTTTCTGAAGATCGTTAAACTCTTTTCTTTCGTGTTTGAGGTGTAGATCGACTAATGTGTAGTTCGATGAATTTGTTAAAGTTGTTTTTTTCACTGAAAGCCTGGTACCATTGCAAAGTCGTGTTCGAGTAATTTTTCGGAAAAGCAAATCAATTTACTTCAAAAATTAAATTGAATCATCAGTTAGATATAAAAAAAATAAAATAATAAAAAAATACAGAACATTCACGACCGTGAGGGTAACAACCCACCAAAGTTTAATCACAATCGGATTAATGATAGGAACGCATCTTTATGTATATAGAAGAAGATATGAATTGCTTTCCAATTTTGGTTCTGCTCAAAAATCATACTTAAGTTTTTTCAGTTTTTAGTTTTTTGTCTAAACAAAAGCTTCATAGGCTAATGAACTATTTAAAAAAGTACTTACTGGTATGAATCCTCATTAACAATAAGTTGCTGACCCCATATCGAAAGCATTGGATCTACAATCCCCTGCTTGCATTTTGTCTGAAAACTAAAAATATAGGAATATTATTTGAATATTTACTTAAATGTATATAAAAAACATAAATGTATATGAAAAGCAGTTTTGCTTTGTCAAGGTGTAGATACAACGTAGATCGGTTGGAGTGAAGTATTTCTTACACCGCTTAAGAAAGCCTAAGCACCTGGCTGCTCTTTTCGACACGTCAAAGATGTGATCGTTCCAGCTAAGATCGCATTGGATTGACATGCCCAGAACACCAAGAGCCTTCGACTCATTAATATCCACACCATCCATATTTAGAGGTGGAAAATTGTCACCCGCTAAACGCTTGTGTGTCAACAGGCAGCATTGGGTTTTACGCGCATTAAAATCGACCCGATTCGCTCGACCCCACTCTTGGATTTTATTGAAGTCAGATTGGAGTGTGTCATTCATAATTCTGCGTTTTTCAATGATCTCCAGAATAAAAGGATGCCTGGAGAATGAATATGAATGACAAATGCTGCTGTCATCAGCAAACGAGTAGACGGGGTTTGATGTCAATGAAAGAAGGTCATTGATGAAAATAAGAAAAAGTGTCGGAGACAGGACCGAACCTTGCGGAACTCCAACATTAATGGAGTGCTCTTCAGATGCAAAGCCGTTTATCACAACCCGAATAAAGCGGCCGCTGAGGAAACTCGATATCCATCGAGTGAATATATTACCGACACCATAAGCATGCCACACTCTGTCAAATGCTTTGGAGATATCCAAAGATATCCAAAGATTGCAAAGAGCTTACGTCGTTTTACTCATTTTGTTGTAAGAAATGTGTATTCCGAAAGACGAAAGCTGACAGTAACAGCTGATAAATGAGACGGTAAAGAGAAGGCTGTCGTCAGGAGGTTTTTTTGTTTTGAATGTGCGGTAACTGAAACGAAATTCATGTGTGGTAACTGAAACGAACCTGCTACGCAGGCTTGGGCAAATTTTAACCAAGTGCTTGCGGTTTATTCGTTTAATTTTCGCTCTCTCGAATCATGAATTAGCCTCACAAGCAATCTTTCTGTCTGAATATGGATATGTAATTAGAAGGAGCGGCATTAGTTCGCCATTAATTATTTCGCGTTATAAGTTTCATTTTGCTGTGTGCAAGGAAGGAGAAGGTAATTGTGAGCAGTAGAAAAATATATTTGTTGAAAAAATTTTGTTAAAAAGGCTGAGGTGGGTGGCGGCCTCTCAATCAAAATGTGCTGACCACTTTGGAGCAAACCGTTGCAAGCATTTTGCTTTTACAAGCATTGGCTTCGCCAATGGTCTCTCCTATGATGTAGGAGGGAAAGCAGTTAGAAGGCAGGAAGACACCACTTAAACCACCAAGTTCAGTAGCACTGCAATCGGAAATGTTGGAGGAAGCATTTTATAAACTTTTAGCAGAGACATCGGCAGAAAAGGTCTATGTATCGGAAGCTAGTACCATAAGCACACAGCTGGTGTTGATGTTTTCAGTGTTGGAAGAAGATAGAATATAAAAATGTAGATAACTCAACCTGAGCGAAATAAATCAGACAACGGGTATATTTATATCTTAAATATTTGTTTCGATAATTTTTCAGTTTTGTTTTGTTCCTACGTCAGATATTTGTACAAAAAAACAAATTTATTGAGTGATAAAAAATTTCCACTTAAATATTCTTAATTCACGACAGTGGCATTACAAAAAAAATCTTTTAACAACACTGAAAATTTGAGATCTATTACCGACAAGCCGTAACTGTTTAACTGCATCGTGAGTGCGACTTAAAGCCCTGACGAGACGAAATCTTCGTCTCTCAGAATGCCGTGGCTATGACGTAGTGACTTGAGACGAAAGTTTCGTTTCACTCACCGTGACTTTTCATAATCTGGCCGTAATACACTGCCGTGAAGTTAGAAACCGATTCGCAGCAACCGACGCTAACCAATCACAACACTTCGCCGCGAAAAAATTTTTGTGGCATACTTTTAGGCACGAACATAATATCCATTTTTTATATACATATACTGCGAAAAGCAGAATTACAGTAGATACATACCAATTAAAACGCAACAGGATAACCCACAAGTACTCAGTGGGGTCCTAGCAACATCCTAAATAAATATGTATAACCAACTGTGCTTCGAAATTTGTGCAATATGCACTTGAATGTAAGTACCAAAATGCGAGCTTATTTGGTGCTAGTCAAACACACCCACAGGCCACAAATATCAATAAGACGTAACCGGACATACCTCACATGAAAGTAGATGGTTCCAGCAATAAAATGAGGTATATATGATTAAAATCCGTTTGTTGAGATTTGAGAAATATGCATTTGAAAAAGGTGTGGGAGTGTAGTAGGTGAAAAATAAAAAACAAAATAGTTATGAAAGCACTGAATAATCTTTACACAATATTAAACTTCGGTTTGAGGCAATACTAACAAAGATTTTAGTAGAGCCATTTGTGTATATATATCTCTGCGCGTCACTTGAATAGGGGCATCATTTTAGCAATTAATTTAAGCTACATGCGCTGAATAAAATTCATGGAATATATTATATTGAGCATTTCCTTAAAGATAGAGCAATTATAAAGCCTTCTGTGAAAAAATAAACCCTGGAAAGGCCAGGGTTAGTTAAAAAGTGATAACGTTAGTTTAAATAAGTGATATTTTTTAAATTTCAAGGGAAAAATGTGAGCAACTTTTCCAACACTTGAATAGGGGCACATTTTGTTTAAAGCCAAAACAAGGAAATAAAGCAGTGTAAACCATTTTTTTACATTAATTTTTATTTAAGGAATTTTCTTGCTCAGCGTCACCTCCGGAATCGATTTAGCCCTGTCTGTCTGTCTGTTGAAGTCACGATTACGGGAGAACGAAAAGAGATATCGCGATAAAATTTGGCACAAATATTCTTTGTTATGTAGGGCTGTTTGGGATTGAAAATGGTAAGATCGGTAAACAGCCACGCCTACTTTACATACTAAATATATAAAGGCACCCCGTTTCAAAAAATGTTATAATCTGAATATTTCATAAACCGTGTGAGATATTAAGATATAATTTTATTCCGGAACATACAGCGCCATTACTACAGCGCAGTAATCAATGATTATCGGTCATCAAATTGGCGACCAGACTCGTACAATTTTCTCGATAACCACCCCCACACGTTTTCCATTATATTAAGCAAGGTAACGTTTTGCTCGCTAATGCAACTTTTTACAATCCTTGCAGTATGTATCGTTTGGAAGCGAAAGCCGTTTGGAGGATTGCTTTGTAGGAGTTAGCAGTCATTTTATTCGTTTTAAACTCCAAATCAATAGCTCCATAATACGATATGGCTCCCCAGACCATAACTCCACCTTCTCGGCTGTGATGACCTCCTCGCAGTGAATATGGTTTTCTTCATTCTCCTCACTAAACTTTCTGAATGTCTATTTCCTATACAATAAAATAATTTACAGTTGATATTACAATTTTTTATTTTGGTTTAAATAAAATCAATAACTGTGATGGCACAGTTAATTTGAAGAAAGAGCTTTTGATCGATTTATTTAAGACTATTCAGTATTTACTCGAAATTAATTTTAATTAACTTTCTTACCTTCATTGTTTGAGCTCTTTCATTATTTTTCTGCATTTCAGTGCCGTTGGGAGATTCAGCTACTTCCTAAGAGATATATATATATATGTATATAACACTCTGCATCTTCAAGGCTTTTCGTATTTATAATAACTTACACGTTCCATTAAGTAGTTTGCCACAATTTTTAATACCAGAATTCTATTTTGGAACAAATTATTTTTCACTTCTAGTTTTTATCGAGGTAACAAATTAAGATGCGAAATAGAGCTTTTAAAATGATGCCACTTTTCAATTTAGTGCTCAATGTTACAATGTCATACAATTAACATTTAATTGTTTTATAGCACAAGTATTATTCAGAAAATTGAGAAATATTCGAAATAAATATATTAAATGTGTAATAAGAAAAGGATCTTAATTGCGTTCAAAACCACATATGCTACCAGTTTGTATACACTTAAAAATAACGGAGTAATGTAACAAATTTCTTGTAAAACTTTTTCACCAAACGTTGTGGAAATAATGTGTTGTGTTCTTCATTCTTCTCACCAAAATTTTTAAATGTATATTTCCTCTTTACAATGAGATAATTTACAGTTCATTTTAAGATTTGTTTAATGATTTCTTTTCAAACAAGTAACAATGTTACAAATTAGAAATTAACTTTAAAAAACTTTAAAATTTAAAAATAAAATAAAAGGTTAAAAATAACTTAAATTTATTTCATTTCGGGCTGC
>OV277351.1:1123935-1426435 GCA_922984085.1 Sicus ferrugineus | reverse complement strand
CGACGAAAAGATTTGTGCTTCCTATCTTGAAAAAGCAGTGTACTTTTGTGATTTCTCGGATGTTTATCTGGGGATTCAAAAATTAAAGTTTGTTGATAAAATAACTAATCATGGTTATAGGATTAATTCCAAAGTCACTTGTACTGATATTACTTCTCTTGTCCGTCAGATCTACCTGGACATAATCAGTTATCTTAATGCTAGAAACTGTATTTTCCTGCACAAGCTTATCTACAAAAGGACACCTATTTATTTGTTTGACAAATTCAGAATTGGGTACTCCCACAGAAGTATTCTACTTATTAATCCATCCTTCAAATCGCTGAACGCTTCGAGGTTCTTTTTCAGCAATGCTGTTAGGCTTTGCCTAATAGCCTTAAGGCAATTTCTTCGACCGAGACCTTTAAGAGTGTCATTTTAAATAATTTTTCTTCCTGATCTGGTACTTTAATTAAATTAAATTACTTTTCTCTTTTCTCTTTTCTCTTTCTCTTTCTCTTCCTAACATTTAATTTCGATGCATTTATTTCACATTTAAAACATCAATTTAAACTATCCTCCTCTTCTCTTCACTCCTACTCTTCTTCTATCCTCTAATTACACCTTATCTGAAATGTATCCTTTCAATTTTCTTATGCCGCGTTTTGTACTATAAAAGAAAATTTTTTCTTATTGTACTGCCAATATATTTTTAATTGAAATAAATTGAAATTAAAATTGATGTAGGATATTAACACGTAATTTTATCACAAGGTATCCACAGATATCACCAATTTGTATACCAAAAGTGGGCATACTCCGCGCACTTATAAAAAAGTTGTCAATATCCTATAAACAGTTCAAAATATTAATACGTGATTCTATCCAGAAGTATCCAGAGACATTACAGAAATATTTGCCAAAAATGGGCGTGGTCTGACTACTTATACAAAAGTTGTCAAGTGGCGAACTTATAATTTTTGTTATCTACTCGGGTGTAGGGTATTTAGACTTCGGCCGAAGACAACACTTTTACTTGTTCTTTCGTTTTTTTTTATTTGCTACAGAATGTTGGTTTTTTGTTATTTCTCTTTCTTAAAAATTTATTTTAATTTATGTAATTTTTTTTGGTTTTTAGTCTTGTATGTGTGTGAAATTTTTCAAGCGATTTTAAACATTTTGATGAGTTATAACAGAGACATGTGGTAAACCTGCAAAATGATTTAAAAAAAATTTTTACTTATGGTTTCATACAATAGATGAACTTTAAATATTAGTAAATGTTTTAATATTACTTTTTTAAAATCTAATAATCTAATTGTATTTTCATTTGTCCCATCACTAATTATGCGCTCAATGAGCCTATTTATAGAGCTCTTGCTTGTAATAATAATATTTCCGTTGACTTTTCCATGCCGAAAGACAATTTTTAAAAAAATTGTAATTAGCTTACTTTATTCTAACTCGTACAATTAGTTGTATATTATTTAGTCAGTAAGGTCTATACCATTCACATAAGTAAAAACCATGTAAAGATGTTGTCTTCGAGTAGTAGGGATAGGCCGGTTCTGGACCAATAGCACCACTCGTGTATTTCGGAGGTGGCACCTCCAAAGGGGCGCTGTGTGTGAAGAGCGAGACAGTGGGCGCAGTGTGTGTGTGTGTAAGAGTGAGATAGACTATATGAGTGGCAAACGGAGATCTCATATTGGGGGTTTTTGTAGCGGGGTTGCCAGATCGAGGGTTTTTGTCGGTCGGTCAGACCGACTGATCGACTGATTGTCTTCATTCTTCAAATAAATTCATTATTTCAATTTCGCTTGGAACTGTGGCTTCGCAGCCATGACTATGTTTAAAGAAATTTCAAGGTCACCTTGTTGTTCTTATTGTTGTTGCTTATTGCTTGGGTTCGAATTGTGACTTGACTTGAAAGAATTGGAAATCTTTTTTTTTTTTTTTTTTTTTTTATATCAGATTCTAGCAGTAGCCCTTAAGAGATCAATCTCTTTTTTTTCATGATTGGCTACTGGTGGAATGGGGGACAGTGGGAGAGGAAGGGAAAGGGAACTTTTCGCATTCTACTAATTCGACTCCGGCAAGTGTTGCGAAGCAAAGCTTTCTAAGAACAGCTATTTTGCTTTATTATTGCAAACACTGCCGGAGTCAACGAATGGTTCTTAATTTCACAACTAGCGCTAGGCGAGGCCTTAAGTACGCATTAGAAATTGAGACGTCACGATAAGAAAAGTTAACACCCATGCACACGGCGGGACTCGAACCCACGTCCCCGGAAAATCGATGGCTAGTGTGCCACACACTAAACCACCGAGCCACCGAGAACATCTTACACAATTTAGGGGTGCATGAGTATGCATGCATAGATTTCTTTGTCACAATTTAGGATTGCATGAATGTGCACGCATAAATACAAATCGACGACTATTACAAAAGTATTCTTTATGATTTCAATTTAAAATTCGCTACCTCAGAATATTCACCAGACGATCCGATTGATAAAGGACGTTATAGAATAAGGCTATAATATTTACATCCAACTATAAATGAAAGCACCCCGGCACTTTCATACTAGTATGCAAACAGCCTTAGAACTGACCTGATCTAAAAGCTGATAGCTGTTGCACCTGATCTGATCTGATAGTTGATACATCTGATCTGCTGATTGAAGACACTGAAGATGAATATTAAACTATTAAAAGAACTTGTAAAAACTACACGAGAACTGAAACAAAAATTTAGGGCTTTAAAGTTAAGAAAAGCCGATTTAGAGAATCAATTTAATGATACTTTTAAACCGGTTACAGTACCTTTGAAGGAATTAGTGGGGATATATAAAACAAAGGATACAACTGAAAGAAATGTTAACAAGGAAGACCCAGAATTTATGCATGATAAGATAACAAACAAACATTAAACTAGTACCCCAGTTAAAGCAAAGAAAGAGATTGATTCTACAGACGAAACTCTTACTAAGAGCAATGATGACGATGATAATGATGATGATGGTACTTTTTTCTCTGAAATGGATGTTTCAGAGGAAGATGGATGTTTCAGAGGAAGATGCAAATCAACTGAAGATATGGATTTATCTAAATTGAAGCAGCACAATGAGCTGGATACAGCATACAGACTGAACAGAGGATTAGATGGTGAATGGAGATTCGGAAGTAGCGCTTTCAAAATACAAAACGGCGAAATATTAATATCCGACAAACCGTTTGACACCTCATCCCCCACCTCTTTCAACCTTACACCCGGTCTCTTCCAATTACTGTTCCACAGGACACCATCAAATTACAACGAAGCAGATCTACAAGTTTACAAAACAATTCTAATCAATACTAATGCTCACAAACGTAACTATGATGAAAATAAGCAAATTAAGGGAACTAAAGCATACAAGTTGTTAACGCCAACTGCCGCTCGCCAGAGGTGCTCCCTCAGCGATCGGTAGGGTGTCAGGAGTGAGCAGTGCCGTCTTTCTCTTGTCTGCCTGCTGGTCATGAAATGCGCCTCTCTCGTGAGAGTAAGCTCGGCTGCGGGCTCTCCCCGCGGCAACTGGCGCAATTTGACCGCCCTCCAGCGACCGTCGCTGGAGCCACACAAGTCTCTTACTTCAAAACCACGAACGCGTTCAGAGGCGAATACAGCGAGTGCCATCAGCGGATAACTAAGGAATATATACTATTATTGAGAAAATACATCAGCCTGGACAAGTTTTGTTTACCTATTGAACTTACGGAATTATTCTAAATTCTTAATTTTAAATTGTGAACTGAGGAAATATGAATTGTGAAATCTGTGCTAAACACTAATGCTTACAAACGTAACTATGATGAAAATAAGCAACTTAAGGAAACTAAAGCTTACAAGTACACCAACATCATAAAGGGATTATTCAGTGATAAATCTTTATTGACGTCCACACCACTTCACCATAAAAAAGGAACGGGTGTGATGAGTTTACACCCTCAAACACCTAATTATATCCATCAGAATGATACTAAGGCTATGCATATTGTAAAAGCACTAACCAATGATAAAGAATCATAAACGACATACAAAGGAAATGGTTTAATGCAAGTAAATTCACAAAAACCCGAATTTATTTATTGGAATGATCCCAATAAGCTGGTAGATAGATTACGCATTTGGTTATTATCTGTCTCGGATGAAGATAGCTTCTATATTAACGAAATAATTTCCATTATCGAAGAATTACGAGAGCCGACATAATTGAGTAACCTTTACATACATATTTTGCATACCAAAAGAACATCTTATCAGCAGATAATCGACATAACCACATCATTTTTATGAAAATATAAATCGAAATTAGCTTTACAATTGTATTATTGGAATTATTGCATTTTTATTAAAATTAAATGCATACATGTGTATATGGACAACATATATAAGCGTTTGAGTTGTTTAATTTTTTTCAGTAATAAAATCTATATAAATACGGTCGCTTACATGATATGTACGACCTTTGTGTTTCTTCAATTCTTCACAATTTCTTCTACTTCACAACTGATTCAGATGGCTGATCTGATATCAGTTGTAACTGATCTGATCTGATAGTCAATACCCTGGTCTGATCTAATCTGATCTGATAGCAGTTACACCTGATATATCTTATCTTATAGCTAATATACATGATCTAATCTAACAGTTGATATACAGGATCTGATCTAATATGACAGTTGATATACAGGATCTTATCTAATCTGATCTGATCTGATAGCTGTTATGATAGACCAGATAGCCGCTATGATGAATCATCAACGGCTTACAAAGGAAATGGTTTAATGCAAGATAGCTGCGTGTCTCATCTGATAGATGATATAATCCATGCGAAAGGTGATATAAAGACCACGAACGAAGCGATATCAGAGATTTTTACTTGTTTTGAGTTATTATTTAGAACTCAAAGCAGTTTATACAATTCATAAAAACCTGCGACTACACAAACTATGTTATGAGTTAAATAAAATAAAATAAAATGGAATGAACAAATATAAAATAAAGGTTACTCAATTATGTAGGCTTCTCGTAATTCTTCGATAATGGGAATTATTCCGTTGATATAGCAGCTATCTTCATCCGAAGCAGTTAATAACAAAAGGCGAAATCTATCTACCAGCTTATTAGGATCATTCCAATAAATAAATTCGGGTTTCTGTGAATTTACTTGCATTAAACCATTTCCTTTGTATGTCGTTGATGATTCTTTATCATTGGTTAGTGCTTTTACAATATGCATAGCTTTAGTATCATTCTGATGAATATAATTAGGTGTTTGAGGGTGTCAACTCAACACACCCGTTCCTTTTTTATGGTGAAGTGGTGTGGACGTCAATAAAGACTTATCACTGAATAATCCCTTTATGATGTTGGTGTACTTGTAAGCTTTAGTTCCCTTAATTTGCTTATTTTCATCATAGTTACGTTTGTGAGCATTAGTATTGATTCGAATTGTTTTGTAAACTTGTAGATCTGCTTCGTTGTAATTTGATGGTGTCTTGTGAAATAATAACTGAAAGAGACCGAGTGTAAGGTTGAAAGAGGTGGGGGATGACGTGTCAAACGGTTTGTCGGATATTAATATTTCGCCGTTTTGTATTTTGAAAGCGCTACTTCCGAATCTCCATTCACCATCTAATCTTCTTTTCAGTTCGTATGCTGTATCCAGCTCATTTTGTTTAATCTGTCTGTTTAAATCACGATTACGGGAGAACGAAAATAGATATCGCGATTAAATTTGGCACAAACATTGTTTGTTATGTAGGGCTGTTTGGGATTGGCGAGATCGGTAAACATCTACGCCTACTTTACATACGAAATGTAAAGGCACCTCGTTTAAAAAAATGTTATAATCTGAACCGTGCCAGATATTAAGGTATAATTTTATTCCGGAACATATAGCACCATTACTAAAATTTTAACAAAAGTTGCCAATACCTAGTCAACGGCGTGGTCCGCCACTTATACAAAAGTTGTCAATATCCCATAAACGGTTCAAAATATTAATACGTAATTAATATAAGACAGTATAACACTTAATTTTATCACGGGGTATCTACAGGTATTACCAAATTGTATAAAATGGGCGTGGTCCGCCCACTTATACAAAAGTTGTTAAGTGGCGGAATTATAATTTCTCTAGTTACTTGGGTGTACGGTATTTAGACTTCGGCCAAGCCGAAGACAACACTTCTACTTGTTTAACTTTTCGGTAGTGGGTTTTAGTATGGTCAACGGCAGTTACGTGAGGACAGCCACTGTGTTTAATTTTTAAATTTGAGGGCATTGGAATAGATTCATAATTTATCAATTTTTTTAATAACCACACTTGGGAGAAGACTGTACTCATAATTAGGATCGTAATGGAATGCACCAAGATCAGCGTGCAGTGTTCGTCTGGATCGAGAATTGCAAATATTTGGCAAATATTTTTGTAATGTCTCTAGATACTTCTGGACAGAATCAAGTATTAATATTTTTGAACCATATATAGGATATGGACAACTTTGGTATAAGTGGGCGGAGTATGCCCATTTTTGGTATACAAATCGGTAATACCTGTAGATACCTTGTGATAAAATTAAGTGTTAATATCCTATACCGTTTACAAGATATTGATAACTCTTTTATGAGTGGGCGTGGCACGCCCATTTTTGGCAAGCTTATTGGTAAGCTTCCGGATACATCGTAATAAAATTACGTCTCAATATCTTACACCGTTTATGAGATAATGCCAACTTTGTTATTAGTAGGCGTAGCACGCCAATTTTTTGTTATTTTTTAAAATTTTAGTAATGGCGCTATATATACCGGAGTAAAATTATACCTCAATATCTGGCACGGTTTATAAGATATTCACATTATAAAATTTTTTAAAATGAGATGCCTTTACATTCCGTATGTAAAGTAGTCGTGGTTGTTAAAAGATCTCGCCTATTTTTAATCGCAAACTGCCCTACATAACGATGTCATTGTGAAAATAAAAACATGTGTGCTTCTGTTTAAGGTTCAACTTTTACTATGTATACTATAATAAGGAAATAAATATAAAAGCATGAATGTAAGGAATTGATAAATTAGTGAAAAACACCTCCATTCTCTACAGTTTTTTCAATTTGTATGTCAAGTGGTAAATTGTTCATGATTTTGTTGTATTTGAGCAACTTGTTGAATTAAACTTTCTTGTACTGGGCGTTTTATTCTTTTATGTATAGGTAACTTATCACTACGGGGAAATGTTATCCAATGTTTCAAAATTTTATCCGTAGTCTTGCGGGCGTTAAAGCGAGTACGGTCTTGCAAATTGCACTTAAAAGTTATCCACTCGCATTATCGCAGAAAACGGTAAGCTACAGCATTCTAAGGAATTTTCTATAGTTATTTCCCAAAGCATTACAAACCAGCAATTGCAGTTATAGCCATGGCCAATTTTGAAGTGCTACGCAGAAATAAGCCAGAAAAATTTTCAGAATAATTATTATATGTATTTACCTCAGGTCCATAAGCGGCAAAAAATCGACATCCAAAAGAATCCTTAAATTTGGAACAGTGTACACCACTATATGACCATTGGAAAGATATGCTGCCAAACAGCAAACATCTAAAAATCAGAAAAATTAATTCGGGAAAATTCGGGATATATATATACTCGTATATATATATATATAGAGTGTGTATGTGATTCGTGACACAGAGTGAGTGTGTATGTGATTCGTGAACATATCGAGTTGAAGCGTTGTATGCATGGTCTGAAGCGCGGAGATGTTATTTTAGGGATTTTGAAGCTCGTCCTGTTGTTCTTGTTGATTTTAGTTAGAACCGAAAAAAGTGTTGTCTTCGGCCTGGTCGAAATCTAAATACCCTACACCCGAGTAACTAAAACAATTATAATTTCGGCACTTAACAACTTCTGTATAGGTAAGCGGACCACGCCCACTTTCGGAAAATATTTTTGTAATGTCTCTAGACTCTGGCGGATAGAATAACGTATTAATATTTTGACCGTATATGGGATATTTATGGCTTTTGTGTAAGTGGGCGGACCACGCCCAATTTTGGCAATCTTATTGCTAATGCTTCCGGATCCATCGTATTGTGACGAATTTACAATGAAACTTTCGCGAAAGTTCTGGAAACCATTCAAATCGCGCATAGATAGCTAGTTTCACAACCTTTCACATCTTTGTACGGCGACATCTAGCGCGAGATAGTTCGACAATTTGCTAGAAAACTCCACGATCTTTCACAACGACATCTAGCGCGGGATAGATAAATAGATAGATCGAGAATTTGCTACATAATTCTAGAACCTTCCGCAGCAGTATCAACTGCCATATAAATAGACGCAGGGCGTCTCAGAGAGTTAGTTCGAATTTGGTTATTGAACAGAACACAAAGACACCTTGTGAGCATAGCATCAAGTAATAAGTGTTAATAAGTGCAATAATAGAAGAATAAAATCTGTGAAATTAAGAACAGCAAAAGTTCAAAAAGTTTTGAGTTTTATTAGATTATTCACAATCCAGAGATCGAACCTAAGAGAGAGTCGTACCCGTAAATCTAAATTTACGTAACAGTATTTTATTTTTCCGTAGTCTGTAGACTTGTAAGTTTAATATACTGTGACGAATTTACAATGAAACTTTCGCGAAAGTTCTGGAAACCATTCAAATCGCGCATAGATAGCTAGTTTCACAACCTTTCACATCTTTGTACGGCGACATCTAGCGCGAGATAGATCGACAATTTGCTAGAAAATTCCACGATCTTTCACAACGGCATCTAGCGCGAGATAGATCGACAAGTTGCTAGAAAATTCCACGATCTTTCACACCGACATCTAGCGCGGGATAGATAAATAGATAGATCAAGAATTTGCTACATAATTCTAGAACCTTCCGCAGCAGTATCAACTGCCATATAAATAGACGCAGGGTGTCTCAGAGAGTCAGTTCGAATTTGGTTATTGAACAGAACACATCGACCCCTTGTAAGCCTAGCGTCAAGAAATAAGTGTTAATAAGTGCAATAATAAAAGAATAAAATCTGTGAAATTAAGAACAGCAAAATCTTTGAGTTTTATTAGATTATTCACAATCCAGAGATCGAACCTAAGAGAGAGTCGTACCCGTAAATTTAAATTTACGTAACAATTGGTGTCAGAAGTGGGATTGCTGAATAATCCTAAATTATGGTGAAGTTTGCTGAACTGAGAATACCCCAGCTGAGGGAAGAGCTGGAGGCTAGAGGTTTGCCTGTGACAGGGCATAAGGCAGATTTACAAGCACGGTTGCGTAAAGCAATGGAGAGTGAGGGCATCGATGTTGAAGAACATGAGTTCTGTCATGATGTTTCAGGAGCTTCATCTAAAGTCGAGGAGCAGTTGGTAGAGCCGCAGCCAGCTCCAGCATTTGACATGAATGTGCTTTTAGCAGCAATGGCGCAGCAGACTTCTCAATTGCAGGAGCAACTGGCACAAAACACTTCTCAATTGAAGGAGTAACTGTCCTCACGTATGGAGGAGCAGCTGGCACAAAACACTACACAACTGCAGGAGCAACTATCGCGCATAGAAGGGAATTCTTCCATATTGCAGGCGAGGCAGGACAAAATGGAGGATGAATTACACAGACTAGAATCAGAAATACAGCGGCTGGATGGTCATGTGCGAGAAATACAGTCTAGTGATCCAGTTACAGCAGTTAGCGCAACGAAATTGCAAGCGCCAACTTTCGACGGAACTATACCGTTTAAAATTTTTAAACTACAGTTCGAGACCACAGCCCAAGCCAATCACTGGACTACGGCGGATAAAGTGGCAGCTTTGGTAGTATCATTGAAAGGCTCCGCCGTCGAAGTTCTGCAAACAGTTCCTGAAATTGAGCGTGGTAATTATGACGCGTTAATGGCAGCGATTGAACGACGATATGGTAGCGACCATAGAAAACAAGTGTTTCAAATGGAGCTGATGAATCGTTACCAAAAAGCAAACGAGTCGTTACAAGAATATGCAACGGAAATAGAGCGGCTCGCGCATTTGGCCAACGCAGATGCACCAGCGGAAGTAACTGAATTACTTAAAATTCAGGCGTTTATGAGTGGTATACGAGATGCGGATACCAAACGTGCAGTCTACTCCATGCCAAAGAAGACGTTTGCCGAAACAGTGTCATTTGCCTTGACGCAGGAAACAGCATGCCTTTTAAGCAATAAGGCACATAGAGTTCATCGGCTGGAAGTTGAGCCAAGTGAATCCCTAGAGAAAACCATAAGGGATCTCATCCAGACTATTTCTCAGAGGATGCCAACCTCGCGCAAGGGCTTTGAACTAAAGTGTTACAGCTGTGGAACATCAGGACACCTGGCACGGAATTGTACTGCGTCTGGTAAGAAAAACGTAGATGCAAGGAAAAGAAGCAACGAAGATGTAAGTGGCGCTTCTGAAGAGAAACGATCGTTAAACTAAAACGGACCAGTTCAAAGGGGCGTGAGCTGGTTCCCACAACTGATTCGATCAGACCTAGCAGGGGATAACGTTGAGCCGCTGATTGGTTGCAAGCTACGAACAGTTACAGGGGAGGAAGCTGCGATTTGTGGAAAACTGGTGTGCAAGGTTCAGATTGGAACGTTAGAAGTGGTTCACACCTTCTTAGTGGCTGGAATAATGGACGAGGTAATAATCGGCGTGGATTTTATGCTAGCCCATGGTCTTACTCTGGATCTGAAGAAAAGAATGCTGACGTGCCAGAACATGGAGATACCCCTAAGCACTGGGTATGAACGGCCTCAGATCAGGAACGTAAGTGTAAGTCACCGTCAGCAGATTCCACCAAAGTCTGAAGCAGTACTGTGGGCATGTGTGGAGGGAGACTGTGGAGCAAGCAGGCTGTGGGTAGTAGAGGCATCAGAAAGGACTGCAAATATATTGGTTGGACGAACCTTGGTACAAACGGGAAATAATAAGCGGATCCCAATTCGAGTGATGAATGAGTTCAGGTCACCGATATTTTTGGAGAAAGGAGAGATAGTAGGACAATGCCAAGCTGTGGAAGCCGTGGTTAATTGTGACAATCCTCCTCAGGAATGCAAAAACGAGGTTCTCAAAGATGGCATGAAAATTCCTAACATCGTGAATACCTGGTTGAATGAGGTGAGCGGGCCAGAAAAGATGAAAGCATAACGGCTACTAGAGAACTATAGCTCCATATTTGCCAACGATGGCAATAAATTTGGAAGAACTGCCATTGTGCAACATCGAATAGACACTGGCGATGCAAGACCGTTTCGGCAAGCTCCACGCAGAGTCCCACTAGCAAAACGAGAAGAAGCGGGACAGATAATAGACGAAATGCAAAAAGGAGGAGTTATTGAACCATCAATTAGCCCATGGTGTTCACCGGTCGTGTTAGTTAAAAAGAAAGATGGAAGCACCCGGTTTTGCGTTGACTATCGGAAGCTGAACGATGTCACTAAAAAGGACAGCTACCCACTGCCGCGAATAGACGACACCTTGGACACGTTATCCGGTGCGAAATGGTTTTCAACGCTGGATTTACAAAGTGGTTATTGGCAAGTGGAGATCGAGAAATCCGATCGCGAAAAAACTGCTTTTAGCATCGGGGATGGATTGTGGCAATTCTCCGTGATGCCATTTGGATTATGCAACGCTCCGGCAACTTTTGAGCTTTTAATGGAACACGTACTAAAAGGGCTTCACTGGAAAACATGTTTGGTGTATCTTGGTGACATTATCGTCATGGGCCAGAGTTTTGATGACCACCTCAAAAATTTAGAAGATGTCTTTCGACGAATTGCTTCGGCTGGATTACGGTTGAATCCAAAGAAATGCAATCTATTTAAAACCGAAGTAACTTATTTGGGCCACAAAATCACCACTAGAGGAATCCACACTGATGAAAACAAAATAAAATCGGTACGGGATTGGCCTCGACCAACGAATGTTCATGAAGTGCGTAGCTTCCTTGGGCTCTGTACATATTACCGACGCTTTGTACCCGGATTTGCCAACGTTGCGAGAAGTTTGCATAATTTGACGAAGAAAAACTGCAAATTTGTGTGGAAAGAGGAGGAAGAGAATGCCTATCAGCAGTTGAAGGAATTACTATGTACAGCTCCAATGTTGGCTTATCCAGTTCCTGGCGGAAAGTTCGTCCTAGATACAGATGATAGTGCACATGGAATAGGAGGCGTACTCTCACAGGTTATCGATGGTCAGGAAAAAGTAATTGGGTACTATAGCAGAGTCCTTGGAAAACCGGAAAGGAACTATTGCGTTACGAGGCGGGAACTCTTGGCAGTGGTCGAATGCGTGAAACATTTTCATAAATACCTGTATGGACAGCATTTCCATCTAAGAACAGATCATGCAGCAGTCAGATGGTTACTCCAGTTTAAAAATCCGGAAGGACAGATTGCGCGATGGATAGAAAGGTTGCAGAATTTTGACTGTGAAATACAACATCGGAAGGGTGGGCAACATGGAAACGCCGATGCACTGTCTCGACGCCCATGTGCATTGGAGTGTAAGCATTGCTCCAAGGCTGAAAGAAGCGAAGGTATCGTCGACATCCGATTAACAAATCTGCAACCTGATGATGAATGGGAATCCATCGCTGTAAGGAAAAGTCAACTGAAGGATGCGGACTTGGTTAAGGTCATGAAAGCGAAAGAAACGGATAAAAGACCAACCAAGGAAGAAATGGCATCAGAAAGTCCGTTAGCCAAGGCGTATTGGGCGCAATGGAATAGCTTGAAGTTGATAAACGGAGTTCTGCATCGTTCATGGGAAAGTGAAGATGGTAAACACACTCGCGATTTGGTTGTCCTACCAAAGTCTAGAATAGCAGCTGTATTAGAAGAGTTTCACAATGGACCAAGTGGAGGGCATCTTGGCATCACGAAAACTCTGGAAAAGATTAAACAACGGTTTTACTGGGTGAATTGCCAAGAATCAGTTGCTGAATGGATTAAAAACTGCGCGCAATGCATGGCAGCTAAGGGTCCGAAAGTTAGAAGCAGAGGAAGGTTGCAGCAGTACAATGCGGGAGCACCATTTGAACGCGTTGCGATGGATGTAGCCGGTCCATTCCCTATTAGCGACTCTGGGAACAAATATGTGTTGGTGATCATGGACTATTTCAGTAAGTGGCCAGAAGTATATGCTATACCAAATCAGGAGGCTAAAACTGTAGCCGAAGCTTTTGTGCAGAATTGGGTCACGCGATTTGGAATACCAATTGAGTTGCATTCAGATCAAGGGAGGAACTTTGAGTCTGCTATATTTCGAGAAATGTGCTCATTGTTGGGTATCAAGAAAACTCGAACGACAGCTCTACATCCACAATCGGATGGCATGGTGGAAAGGTTTAACCGTACATTAGAAGAGCATTTACGAAAAGTACTGAGCAAATGTCAGCGCAATTGGGACAAGCACATTCAAATGTTTTTATTGGCTTACCGATCAGCAGTCCATGACACTACCGGCCATCCACCTGCGAGGATTATTTTCGGTACAGATTTGAGACTCCCATCAGATTTGAAATATGGAAAGAGCAATCAACTTACTGAAACTGGAGGCAGCTATTGGGAATTGCTTCAGTCCGAAATGGATGAAATACATCAACATGTGAGGCAGCGAACACAGCTAATGAGCAATAAAATGAAGGATCGTTACGACCGAGCTATGAATTCAGAAGGATTTCAAGAAGGCGACTTGGTGCTGCTGTACAATCCGCAACGGAAAAAGGGTATATCTCCAAAGTTGCAAACATCGTGGGAAGGTCCATACAAAGTCATAAAGCGACTGAACGATGTTGTGTATCGCATACAATCCCACACGCAGAGACGAGGTAAAATTAAAGTCGTTCACTTGGAGAGACTAGCCCCATATGGATCAAAGAATTTGGAGTCTGATCGGGACGATCAGACTTAAGTGGAGGGCAGTGTGACGAATTTACAATGAAACTTTCGCGAAAGTTCTGGAAACCATTCAAATCGCGCATAGATAGCTAGTTTCACAACCTTTCACATCTTTGTACGGCAACATCTAGCGCGAGATAGATCGACAATTTGCTAGAAAATTCCACGATCTTTCACAACGGCATCTAGCGCGAGATAGATCGACAAGTTGCTAGAAAATTCCACGATCTTTCACACCGACATCTAGCGCGGGATAGATCAAATAGATAGATCAAGAATTTGCTACATAATTCTAGAACCTTCCGCAGCAGTATCAACTGCCATATAAATAGACGCAGGGTGTCTCAGAGAATCAGTTCGAATTTGGTTATTGAACAGAACACATCGACCCCTTGTGAGCCTAGCGTCAAGAAATAAGTGTTAATAAGTGCAATAATAAAAGAATAAAATCTGTGAAATTAAGAACAGCAAAATCTTTGAGTTTTATTAGATTATTCACAATCCAGAGATCGAACCTAAGAAAGAGTCGTACCCGTAAATTTAAATTTACGTAACAATACTATATGTATTCCAATAATTTACGGCATCAACAGCAGGAGCAACACCAACAAGACCAACAACAGCTCATGTTAAAATGACTGCTGAGATGGAAAATAGGATTATTGAAATAAAATCATTTCAATCTAAAATGGTAATAATTCAGCATAAGGAAGAGTTGAAAATGCTTATGCTGATATGTGCGACCAGATAAGAAAAAATGTCTAAGGGACAGTGAATGGTCACTGCCAAAGAAGTTTCTGGACAAGCGTGCTTGTGTTAACTTCAAGAAACGAAGATGACAACTGTTTCATGTGGGCTATAATATCAGCCATGTATCGCTCAGCACATCATACCGAAAGGAGTTCCAGCTATCATATAGCAAATATTGAAGCGTCTTGCATTTTATTGGTAAATGGTGTTACGTTGAACTTCGACGCATTAACGTTCCCACTACCTGTCACATAAATCTCCCGATTCGAGGAGTTAAGCCCACACATACGAGTAAATGTGCTTGGGTACGACGAGGAGATCGATGGCATCGTGAGACCGTACTACTCAACCAAAGAAGAGAAGTTCTCCCACATCTACCTCTTATTAGTCCAGGAGGAGGAGCGGTGGATTAAAAATATATCAACGTGTGGATTAAAAATATATCAAGGTAATTTTAATTAAACAAATTACTACTACTTTTCATAACACTAATTTTGTATTTTCCCTCTTTTCTTTTTAGATTGATAAAATCTCAGCAGACGGCGCACAAAGGAAGATTGTTCTTCTGCAACAGCTGCCTGCAGTATTCGCACATGGCGATTACTGCAGAGCAGCATAAACAACTCTGCAAGAATCTGGTGACGGTGATACCTAAGGAAGAGGAGGCATCGCTTAGTTTTAAGAATTTAGAACGTAAGTCAGATCGTAAGTTGTATAGAAATTTACAATAATTATATTAGTGTTGTGAAGCCTATGACTTCCTTGAAACCGGCAGAACTCAGACATCGCCCGAGCACAATGTCTGCCATATTTGTGAAGAGGCAATTGTAGCAGGTGTAGGTCTCTATCTGAAAACAGGTGTAGTTATTTTGGCAGACATTTTTGAAAATTTCTGAAACGTCTGCAAAAATATTTACTATCTGGATCCCTGTCAGGACTACACAGCTCCAGGTTTGTCTTGGGATGCAATGTTGAAGACGACCAATATAGTACTGGAGCTGCTTACTGATATAGATATGTATCTTTTCGTTCAGAAAAGCATACGAGGCGGCATTGTTCAATGTATATTCTGGAGGTAGACTCATATATATATATATATATATATATATATATATATATATATATATATATATATATATATATATATATATATATATATATATATATATATATATATATATATATATATATATGTATATATATATATATATATATATATATATATGAGTCTATATATATATATATATATATATATAACCTAACTTACACTAGATAAACTAAAAAAATTTTAAACCTAAAGTTATACATCGAAGTACTCATTGACTTTTTTAAGGAATTCTATCTTCAACGAAAAGAAATTGAATACTAAAGTAAATTTGTGAATGGGTTCACGCGCATTATTATAAAACAAGGCATGAAGAAAAGAAAAGAAAGAAAAAAACGCCCCGCACCTTTCGCCTATTTGAAAGGTGTTAGTAGTGGAACACACTACTGGAGTTCTGGAACAAAGGACAATATGGCGCTCTTGTGGTGCTATGTGTAACCTGTTAAGAGTGAGACAGAAGATGCGAGTGGCAAACGTAGTTGCCAGATCGAGGGATTTTCAAGCTAGTGGTAAACGGAGTTACCATATCGAGTGATTTTTCACGCGAGTGGCAAAGGGAGCTACCAGATCGAGGGATATTGTCAAGTAGCAACCCGGGCAGCGGGCGGCTTGCGGACAGACGGTCAGTCGGTCGGTCGGCCAGTCGGCCAGTGGGGAGAGAGGGAGACACATGGTATGTGTGTATTGGGAGGTCATAAATGTAGGTAGGGGAGATGGTGAGGAAGAAGGGGGAGAGGGGAGGGGAGAGGCGTTTGTATGGTATGTGAGTATTGGGAGAGCAGCAGCGGCAAGGTGCTTGATGTATGGAGAGGGAGGGGAGAGACGTGTGTGTTATGGTATGTGAGTATTGGGAGAGCAGCAGTGGCAAGATACTTGCCTTTGGAATTGTTGTTGTAGGATATAATTTTAAGATTTTTATGATTCAAGCGACTGTGAGAATGTGTGTGGTCGCGGGTGGCAGCTTGCTAAGCAGAGGCTGCGTAAGCAGAGGAAAAGATTTTGGAAAGTGCACACAACACTGTGAAAGTCAAGACAATATTTTGAAAGTGAAAACTTGGAAAAACATTTTAAAAAAGTTAAAAACATTTTAAAAAGCGAAATAAAACTCTAAAACTTTAAATGAAAGTCTTCAACAAAAACTACAACACCAACAACAACTACAACACCAACAACAACAACTACAACACCAATAATAACTACAGAGAAGGAAAACCACATTATTTTCGAGGTAAGTAAATTTATATAAATAAATACCTATAATAAAATAATATAATACGAATATATTTAATATTTTCTTTTTCTGTAGTCTATAGATTTGTATGTTTAATATATTCCTTTAATTACAGAAGAAAAAACAGAATCTACAGCAGAAACAACAACAACAACAACATCAATAAAACCAACAACAACAACATAAACAACATCAACATCGCCTCCACCGTCACCGCCACCACCACCGTCACCACCACTACTACCATGGCTGACAACGACACAGCAACAACAGTATCAACAACACCACCATTTCCAATATTATGAAAGACTCTATTTGTAGCGAGTGTGGTCAGATGTTTTCTAAAAAGCGCAGCTTAAAACGACACATTGAGTCGAAACTCGAGAAGCAGACATTCGATTGCAGCGAATGTGATATAAAATTTTCTCGACGCGATGCCCTTCAGAGGCATAAGACAAAATTTCACTCTCATTCGTCATCATCGTCAGTAGCAGCAGCAGCATATCTAACCAATCCTCAGCCTTCAACATCAACAGCATCATCATCATTACCAACTCATATTCGTTGCCCCAACTGCAACGAAAACGTCTTACAAAAAGATTGGGCCCATCATGTTCGGAACAATAAACATAAAAGAATTGTTGGGTCCCAATAAACGGTTATCTAAAATTAATAAAGTCTGCCTTTAATGGCAGAATTGAGACACATGTGTTGGAGAATGATGATGAGGGTTTGCTAATACCGGAGCTGTTTTTTTAAAAAGGCTGAGGAGGCAGTTTTGGCTGCTCTGCGAAAGTTACTAATGAAACACTCAGCATATAAATTCAGTATGGAGATATATGCTGAGTATGTGAAAATAACTAATGATGATGCAATGATTGTTGAAATTAAATCATTTCAATCGAAAATGATAATGGTTAATCGGGCCGAAGAGTTGGCAAACATATACAATGATATGCACGACCAGCTACGGAAGAAAATGTCCGAGTTCCAGGAAAGGGACAGTGGCTGGTCGTTGATTAAAATATGCCACTTGGAGGTTAATGTTAACCGATATCGGCCTCTGAAGGGATCGTCGTACATCCCACTCCCGAAGAAGCTGCAGGAGAAGCATGCGTGTGTCAATGTCAAAAATGACGACGCATTCTGTTTCAAGTGGGCAATAATATCGGCCTTAAACCCATCAGATTGCAATCCACATAGGAGGAGCGGTCCCACTACGTGTGGATAAAGAGCCTGTCGAGGTAATTTACATTAAAACTAATGATTAATGATTTTCATAGCACTAATTTTGTGTTTTTAATCTTTTTTCTTTACAGATTAATCAAAAGTCAGCAAACAAACCACCGTCGCAAGATCTTCTTATGCAACAGCTGCCTGCAATAGTCGCATTGTGCGAGCAGAACAAGGAGAATTGTAATAAGGTAGTGACGGTGATGCCCCAACAGGAGGAGGCATCACTTAGTTTTAAGAATTTAGAACGTAAGTTAGATGTACCGTTTGTAGATTATAGTGACTTTGAGTGTATTTTAAGAAATGTAGATAGTAATGTAGATGTTTATGATAAAAGTTTAAATAGTAGTAGTAAGAATGTAAATACACATATTCCAATAGCTTTTAGTTATTACATAGAGTGTAAGTATATTAGTAATTTAAATAAGTTCGTTGTATATACGGGTGAGGATGCCCCACTAAATTTATTCAGAAGACATGATTGCGATTCAAATGAGTAGGATTCGCTTCGTTTACAACAAGCCCATTTATTTAGGATTTTCGGTGCTTGAATTGTCAAAGTGGAAGATGTATAACTTCCACTATGACTTCATGCTACCGAAATTCCAACAGAGGCTTGCGTTGAATTATATGGATACAGATTCATTCATATATTCAATCAAGACTCTAGATTTTTATAGGGATATTCGAGATGATATCGAATCAAAATTCGATACATCCGAATATCCGGAGGACAATGCATATAATTTTCCCCTTAGGAATGCCAAAGTCCTCGGCATGATGAAGGATGAGTGTAAGGGGAAAATAATGAGGGAGTTCATAGGCCTCCGCTCAAAAATGTGCTCCATAGCCATTGAAAATAGCAAAGAAATCAAAAAATTAGTATTAACTAGGTTAAGTCTTAGCGATTATAGAAATTGTTTAGTTAATAAGAATATTGTATATGGAGACATGTATATATTTAGAAGTAAGATGCATAAAATTTATACACAGTTAGTTCATAAGATAGCTTTAAGTTCTAGTGATGATAAGCGGTATATTAGAAGTGATGGTATCCACACTAATGCGTGGGGCCATCACAAAATAGATTTAGAAATGGAATAAGATATAGACAATGATATTTTTAATAATTTAAACTATTGATAATTAAATTTAATTTTAATAAAAGTATATTGTAATTTCAAATATAGACAAAAATAATTTAATGATATAAATAAATTTTTTATTAATTTATATGTTTATTGCTAACGGCTTGGGTGGTCTCCGAGCATAAATCCGGCTCGAAGGACCAATTGTTTATTTGAAAATCAATTCATTTTTGTTTGTTTATTTGAAATTCAATTTCACCACAGTTATAATACAACGCAGATATAAATTTTATAAAAAACGGTAGTAAGGTGCACTCCGCATGCGTCAACGATTGAAACGGAAGAGAGTTGTGTGGGTCCAGCGACGATCGCTGGAGGCCGGTCAAACAGCGCCAGTTGCCGCGGAGAGAGCCCGCAGGCGGGCTTACGCTCACGAGAGAGGCGCATCTCATGACTGCAGGACTGCAAACCTCCAAACCCCGACAACTGGCGTCGTGCCTTGTCTCCGGCCTAGTGGAGGAGCGTGTGGTGCGCCTCCCCGGACTTGCGGCACGCATGGGGCTCCGGCACTCAGCCAATCTGTGCGACCGCGCCAAACAGTTGCGGCACATGTGCCGCGAGTGTGCCGTCAAGTTCCCCTGCGCTGGTGTCTGTTGCAGAAACAGCCGACAACGGCTCAGCACATGCCGCCCCGTACACAGGGGACAGCACAGCTCGCGCTCGCGGCCCTCCGTAGGAAGCCGCTGGGCTGGCGGGTACCAGGCGTGCCGCCTGGCCGGCATCACTGGCTCGCGTCGAGGGCCGGACGACCTGGAGGCGCGTGTCTTGGGGCCGATGGTGCTGATGGAGCCGGCGGTGCTGATGGAGCCGGCGGTGCTGGTGGTGCACGTCGCGGCACCGGTTCTGGTGGGGCAGGCCGCAGACGTCTCGGGGCCGGTGTGGGTGGTGAGAGCGCACGTCTCGGGGCCAGCTCTGGTAGTGGACGTTGCTCGTGGCGCGGCGGATACCGCACTGACATCGTGCGAACTCGCAGACTTCCGCGATCTCGGAGGTCTTCGTGATAGATGGGCATCTGTGCTTGGGCCGGACCGAAGGTGGCTTCCTCAGGCCGGACGAGAGAACTCCGGAAAGCTCGGGTTGGCGGTGTGGGGGAGCGTCGTGTCGTGGCAAGAGCTTGTGCCTCGTCGGCCGAGACGTCGAGCACCAGGACGTCAGCCGTTGGGGACAGCTCCCGAGGACAGTGGGCAGCAATAGGCGGCGCGGCGGCGCAGATGGGCATCGCCCCGGGTGGTGGCAGCAGACGCCCTCTTCTGGTCCGCGCATTTTGCCAGCGGATTAAATACATGTGGGCTCTGTAATGAAAAATGTGTTAATAATGGGCTGTCATGTACAGGGTTCGTTGCTTGTTCCGATGTAGGATGCAAGGCTTGCAGGTATGAGTCGTCGTTTTGATAAGGTCGTAACCTTGGGATCCAGAATTGGGTACGGACCAGACGAAGAACTAATTGGTTGCCTTCGTGTAGAGATATTTCGTGTATAAAACGCATGAGCAATCGCGAGAATTGGCAGTCATATGGCAGAATAATCGGGTGCCGCTCGTCGAAAGGCAAGTTGGGACACGAGGACAACCGCCCGCCAACATGCATCGTGTTATCCGTGTGGAGAAAAGGGTTCAACGAAAGTAAGCTGCTTTTAGATCGCAGCATCGTGTGGTTTTCGAGAGCGGCGTACTCGTCCGCAAAATGAATCTTCTGGCAGGAGATGGCGAGGCAGCGTTTAGTTTCCTTTATTTCTCCCGGTGGGAGGTGCAGGTTGGAGTGCGAGTGCAGGTGACGCTTAGCTGGATGAGCGTTGTGGAGAAATCGATATACGTATGAGTATACACGTAGGGCTCGTGGCAGCGACGAAAATCGTTCTAGCGGATCCTCCTTGGGAGCGCAATGGGTGTGCAGCGTTTTGACAGTCTTCTGCTCGTTTGGTGACATATTCGTCGTAGGCGTGGAATTCGGGCCAGCGATTGTTGTCGTTTGCGGGCCAAGCAGGTCCATTCCACCAGAGGGTGCTCTCAGCGAGATCTTGGGGCATGGCACCGCGACTGGCTAAATCCGCGGGGCTGTCCTGGGAATCCACATGAAACCATTGCGACTGTGGTACCTTCTCGATGATTTTGGCAAATCGGTTTGCCACGAATGTCGCCCAAACGCACGGGGATTTCTTCAGCCAGGCCAAAACAATGGTGGAGTCGCTCCAACCGTGGATCGTATAATGGGGCAGCTGCAGCGTAGGCATGAGAGTGTCGATCATCTCAGCTACTAAAGTGTCTCCGCACAATTCTAACCTGGGGAGAGACAAAGTTTTAATCGGGGCTACGCGAGTTTGGGAGTACAAAAGAAAAACTTGGACTTCCTGAGCGACCGTGATGCGGGCATAGATGACTCCTGCGTAGGCTTTTTCTGAGGCATTGCAAAAGGCATGGAGTTCGACTTCGCTTTCTGGGGTGTAACTCACCCATCGCGGGATGCGGATGGCGCGGATGTGCTGATAATTCTGGAGAAAACTTAACCAGTTAGCGTGAGTTACCTGAGGCAGAGTGTCATCCCAGTCGACTTTGTCCAACCAGACTTGCTGAATCAGAATCTTCGCTGCAACGATGATCGGAACCAGCCAACCGGCTGGATCGAACAGCTTGGCGACCAGAGACAACATTTCCCATTTTGTGTACGCAGCTTTTATGACGATAGCTTGCACATCGAAGTAGAAGTCATCATGGGTCGCGTTCCAGCGAATTCCCAGCATTTTAGCGATGCTGGAGTCTTGTAGCGTCAGGAAATCGGTATGGAGCAGATGGGATTCCGGCAAGTCTGCCAGAATGCCTTTATGGTTCGCAGTCCATTTGCGAAGGGAAAAACCTGCTGAGTCGAGAGCCGCTATTAGTTAGTCACGGGTCTGGGTAGCTGTCACCAGGTCATGCGTGCCTGCTAACACATCATCCACGTACATGGAATGCTGTAGAATGTGTGACGCAAGCGCAAACTTGTGCTTCACATCGTCTGCCAATTGAAGAAGGGTGCGTATGGCAAGGAAAGGGGCGCAATTAACTCCAAACGTTACCGTTTGAAGCTCGAAGTCGGTAAGTTCGAACTTGTGAGAGTCTCGGAAGAGAATGCGCTGATATGGTGTGTGCTTTGGGTCGACCAAGATTTGGTGATACATTTTCAATGTCTCGAGGCCCCTGAGCGGAGCGTGTCTGGAAAGCCGACTGTAAAAGGCAGTGACACGAGGTAGCGGCCGTCATCTCGTCTTCGCGTATTTTTCTTCGCGAAACTTTTCGGAGTGGGATAGCAATCTAGTTTTGGGAAGTTCCTCCACCTCCCAAAAACGTTCGAACTGTTGTTCGAAGGTGACTTCGTTGTGTAAGCCGCTTTGATGCGTGCAGTGGCAGATTGCATGGTGGGAACCGGGCCGGTTAGGATCCAACCGAACACGGTTTGCTGAGCCATGAGAGAGCCCAGTACTTGGCGGCGGACGCCGTCCAACAGGAATCCTGGGTATAAATCGACTCCGATGAGGACGTCGACCTGCTCGCTTTTGGAGAAGTTGACATCTGCGAGCTCGATGTCTTGAGGGAGGCCACTTAGAAGTTACCTGTCTAACGAGTGTGAAGGCAACCGCCCTGTGATTTGTGACAGCACGAGCGCCGTCAAATTAACTTGAAAGTTGGGATCAAGTGGCGAATTCAGCAGAAAATCGCTCGATCTTGATATTTTTGCAGCAACAGTCTCGTTGAGACCTGAACCTACAGCTGTAGTTGGCTGCACTGGGAGCTTTAAGAGCTTTTGTATGCGCTCAGAGATGAACGACACTTCGGATCCAGGATCAATCAAGGCGCGCGCGATGTAACATGTACCGTGATGGCGTATTGTAACCATAGCAGTCCCTAACAGTACCTGTTTTGGTGATTTCGCGAAGCACACCTGATGCGTGTCCTGTGGATTTCGCTGTTGCGCGGTGGGAGGAATGGACTGTATGCGTGGGAGGCCGCATTCTTTCTTGCTGGAAAGCATGCTGAGTCGAACCTGGAATAAAGTTCGAATAGGCAGGGGCTTGAGTACGCGGAGCGTTATCATACCGTTGCTCTTGAGCTCGTTGCTGTGTGGGTGGAGGAGTGGACTGTATATGCGTGGGAGGTCGCATCAAAGAATGCGGCCTTTCTTGCTGAAAAGCATGAT
The DNA here is from genome assembly GCA_922984085.1 of Sicus ferrugineus. Taxonomy (NCBI): domain Eukaryota; kingdom Metazoa; phylum Arthropoda; class Insecta; order Diptera; family Conopidae; genus Sicus; species Sicus ferrugineus. The sequence continues at coordinate 1,402,837 of OV277351.1, read as the reverse complement.
GAGTCGAACCTGGAATAAAGTTCGAATAGGCAGGGGCTTGAACCCGCGGAGCGTTTTCAAACCGCCGCTCTTGATGTGAGGCACGTGGGGTCGAATCTGATACAGCATTCGAGGAGGATGGAGCATGCCCACGATGCAAGAGGGTGTGATGCCTGCCATTACATTTGACGCAATTGAATCTGCTTGGACAGTTTTTCACGGAATGAGATCTGGCCAAGCAGTTGCTGCACAAGCGGCATATATATATATATATATATATATATATATATATATATATATATATATATATATATATATATATATATATATATATATATATATATATATATATATATATATATATATATATATATATATATATATATATATATATATATATATATATATATAATATATATATATATATATATATATATAATATATATATATATATATAATATATATATATATATATATATAGAATATATATATAAAAATGGAATCAGTATGGCCGGACGGGCTCGGGGCTAATAATGAGGCTAACGTAAAAGGTGTGTGAACTCACCGTTCCTTACTCGACTCACTTGATTAGGCGTCGGTGACGATGATTTGGGCGTCGGTGACGGTGGTTTGGGCGTCGGTGACGGTGGTTTGGGCGTCGGTGACGATTGTTCCTGGGCGTCGGTGACGATGGTTCCTGGGCGGCGGCAATCCGGCACGTCTGGACCAAAATGTTTATTGCTAACGGCTTGGGTGGTCTCCGAGCATAAATCCGGCTCGAAGGACCAATTGTTTATTTGAAAATCAATTCATTTTTGTTTGTTTATTTGAAATTCAATTTCACCACAGTTATAATACAACGCAGATATAAATTTTATAAAAAACGGTAGTAAGGTGCACTCCGCATGCGTCAACGATTGAAACGGAAGAGAGTTGTGTGGGTCCAGCGACGATCGCTGGAGGCCGGTCAAACAGCGCCAGTTGCCGCGGAGAGAGCCCGCAGGCGGGCTTACGCTCACGAGAGAGGCGCATCTCATGATCGGCAGGTTGACAGGAGAGAGACTGGAGTGCTCACTCCTGACACCCAACCGATCGATGAGGGAGCACCTCTGGCGAGCGGCAGTTGGCGTTAACAGTATATATTGTAAATATTGTAAATATAGACATTAAGTGTACAATTGTTAGGTTAAGAAATTTATGAATTAAAAAAGTGTAAATATGAACTTGTAAACATTTTCTTCTTTATTTATTGATGGAATTTAGGAATTTTCTTAATAGCAGAGCATTTTGAAGCGCACAACAGCCATTATGGGAATGGCACATCCTTTGTAGTAAGTATGTATCTCGAAGAGTTTCAAAGTTGCTGCATCCGATCTCTTCAATGTTAAATACGGGCGCGTCTAAAAGTTCTTCAGCCAATTTAGATTTTTCAGCTCCCTTAACGTACACGGGTATATTTTTAAGATTTTGCTTCACGAAATATTTTACACTTCAATAGTCGATGAAGCCATCATTCCATGTGAAACCATGATGATTATGATATAACCACTGTACTTGTTTTTGGAACTGACGTGTTAATTTGTTAAATCTGTATGGCGGTTTTATAATAAAATTCTGATACTAAAGCTGAAGGTAACTGCCAACTCTTTGACGATAAATTCATTAAAATTGCCTTTGAAGCCCTGCACATCCAGAGTAATAAATTTGTCATTCTCCATTTGCACTTAGACGACTTTTTTAATTTCACCAGTTGTTGGTGTATATTCAATTATTTTGTCGTGTATGAGTACGCAATAGGCTGATGTGTTGGCTGGAATATTCTTTGATGTCTCAAATTCAATTCTAATATCAATCGGACCACTTTTAATCGCTTCGTTTTGATGACTAACATCCACTACAATTATCGGTGCAGTATCTTTGAAATCTCCAGGAAACAACAGAGGTTGAGATTCACGTTTAAAATAGCTTTGTTGAAATTTTATGTACATATCATACAGCAGAGCATAACGATTACGATCGAAATTCAGATTGAGGTCATCATACGGATATGTATCAGAGTTTAAATGCACTATAACATCAGACAAATGACAATGTTGAAACTTGTTGTCTCTTCGAAAAGCTATCAGTATAAAGCGTGGTCTTTCATTCTGCGCAGATAATTTAACGTTCCGCAGGTGGTTGCTTCCTTGAGCAAGTGATGGATTGATATGAAAATCCCAACTGCGGAATGCTATTGATAAAGGTTGTCCGCTTTGAATTATTTGAAAGAGTTGTAGTCTGGCAAAATCAGCCAACTGCACATGAGAAATTTTCCATGTAATATTTGTTATACTCAGCTTTAATTTTTCAGTTGCAACACTTGAAGAAATAGCGTTTTCGTCTGATTTCGAACGTAGTAGTACAAGTTCATGTTTAGCATTTAGGATAATTTTATTAAAGTCTTCAGCAAAGCCCAGTAGCATTTTCAATGGTGTACAAAAATTAAAATATCCATCCTTTATTTCAACTTCATTCTTTGTAAACCAACCAGCATTTTTCAGTGTATTACTCTCAGTCGGACTCAAAGAGACGTAATTTTTCAGTGTTGTAGTTACACCCAAGTGACGTGTACGATCAATCTCCAATCCATTCATCTCATAGCGAATATCATCAAACATGAATGCCATACAATTGTTTTTTAATTTTGCGTTTGAAGTTGCATCTCCATTTTCCAAGTTGACTCTACCTTCAATATAAATTAAACTCTCACTGGGTAAAACGTATAGATCTTGGTTTTGAACTGCAATCTTTATCTCATCATTGCTTTTATACGATTGTAGATATGACGAGTAGCTATGGTATTCCTTTTTAATGATGCTTTCATCATATAGCGGTTTTTGTACAACATCAAGTATTTGACTCATTTTAATTTAGTTTCTCTTTAGTTGAAAACCCAAAGATTTTAGAAACTCTTTATTAGCAAATGTGAACTTTTTGCGTTGTAGAGCGTTAGGTGTTGTCTGTGACCTTGTTACTTCAAATGGCAAAGTATAAGTGAATGCAGGTACACCCATGTAAGCGCTTTTATTATAGATAATCATTGTTCTTGGGGCTTTAAATGCAGCCTGAGGGTTACAGTTTCTCCACAAAAATTAATTAACAACATCAAGTATTTGACTCATTTTAATATAGTTTCTCTTTAGTTGAAAACCCAAAGATTTTAGAAACTCTTTATTAGCAAATGTCAACTTTTTGCGTTGTAGAGCGTTAGGTGTTATCTGTGACCTTGTTACTTCAAATGGCTTGGGGTTTTAAATGCAGCCTGAGGGTTACAGTTTCTCCACAAAAATTAATTAACAACATCAAGTATTCGACTCATTTTAATTTAGTTTCTCTTTAGTTGGAAACTCAAAGATTTTAGAAACTCTTTATTAGCAAATGTCAACTTTTTGCGTTGTAGAGCGTTAGGTGTTGTCTGTGGCCTTGTTACTTCAAATGGCAAAGTAGAAGTGAATGCAGGTACACCCATGTAAGCGCTTTTATTATAGATAATCATTGTTCTTGGGGTTTTAAATGCAGCCTGAGGGATACAGTTTTTCCACAAAAATTAATTAGGTTACCGCTTTGATCAACAATTTTTATTGTAATTGAACTTATCTGTCTAGTGTTTACTGGCAAATAAATGACATTTTTCGGAATCTCATCTATTTTATACCCGGGGCTGACATTCAGTGCAAACATGTGAATTGTATGCGCCGGTGTATTGTTAATATGAACCGCTTATAATGTCACACTCAATGTGTACAACATTGATGTTTGTTATGGTCACAGGAAAGTCGGAAGTGTGCAGTTTTCCTGCTTCCAATACTTTTCTACTGAAGCCCAACAGTGAACCAATGCTTCGTTCTTTATTAAAGAAAATGTTATGTTTACTGGACCCTACGATTGCTTGCAGTGTATTTGGGTTGGCGGCTATTTCCAGTTTCTCATGCAGCTTCTCATGTGGCACTATACCAAAATATTTATTTTGAATGTACTCGGCAATATCGTCGAGCTCATATGAACCAACAGGAATTTCAATTGTATGGTCTGCGATGTGAAATAAATTATTTTCATGGTCAATGTTTGGTATGGTGTTGTAGCTATGAAAATCAACGAGACCGCATACATACTTCCCATCTAAATCTATAGGCGGAAAGTAATCAGCCGATAAAATGGATTTGTTTCCACTTAGGGTAAGGGTTATTGACATCTTGAATGTTGACTAACTAATGAAATAAAAAACACACAAAGGAATCTTTTTATACAAGAAAATTTATTTACAAAATTTCATTACTATAGATCCAAGAATTATGTTTATTGGAAAACCCTAGCCACTTGACAAAGATTTTATTCCCTTTAGTTTTAAAACCTTTTCTACAAGGTATGTGCTGGGATATTTTGTTTTCAATAGTTCGCTTTCGTAAAATCCTCCTCCAATTGTGTTTCCCTGGTAGTCTTCAAGAATATACGTCGGTGGGTTTGTAATTCTTATATTTTTAATTTTAAAAATTTCTGTAGTCCAATTCGGTGTGTAGCCTTTTTCAAAAACGTGTTTATGTTTACTGATGCGAACATAGTGTCCTATCCGGAACTTTGGCTTTCTAAATATTTTCAGATTGTTATAGGCTGTATTTAATAGCAACTTTTCATTAGACGGCTTCACACCAATGGGAGGCATATTTATTGTTCTATGCTTTTTCTTATTGTATTTGTCGATCAAATTTTTATAATTATCAATCCATCTATACGATCCATGGTAACTAAATTCCCTCCACATCATTTGTTTTAGTGTTCTATTGAAACGCTCAACAATTGATGCCTTCAAAACACTGTACGAAGAGTAATGGTTGACATGGAATTTCCTCATTAAATTTTGAAATTGTCGATTAAAGAATTCTTTACCATCATCGGTTTGTAAATTTCTGGGTATCCGACCCAAATTGAATACGGTTTCCATGGCTTTGGTGACATCAGCAGATGTTTTCGATTTTATAGGTACAGCCCAGGCAAATTTTGAAAATGTATCTATTACGGTGAGAAGGAAGCGAAATCCGCTGTTATCTGTGGAATAGCTTCCCATTTCTACTAAATCCGCTTGCTAGAGGTCTGTTGGGGTATTCCTGGAAAGTCCTTGCTGTGGGCTACTCCAAAGTCCACAGTCCGTCCGAATGAAAACACTATTATGCAAGAAAGTGGGTCACTAGTCCACGGTCAACGATGTTTAATGGAAACGAAACCGCGGCCTCAGTGACCTGCGATCATTCGACAAATTGCTCTAGAAACGGCAATGCGGAATTAAACCAACAAGCACAACGTGCAAAAGTGCTCAGTGTGATGTCATAATTTAAGTATCGCCTGAAAGTATGCCTAGCGGAACCAGGGACTCACAACATCCCTCCACCCCTAGGGAAAGGAAAAATTAATATCGTGAAGCGATGTTAATTTTTCCTTTTATTACAATGTTTCTACTGGGTGGTCAACTGTTTGATATTATTCTTAATGTACTATACTACAAATTTCTTAAGTAAATACTATAATCGCTTCTTGTCTGGCTCTCCTCGGACATGCTGATTGTAGATGAAGATAATGGTTCCATCGAATCATGCTTTCGCTGCTACGAATGGTGTGTAACTGTGTGACAGCACCGATTGGACATGCTGCTCGTAGTTCTGGTCTACTTTGAACGGAGTGATGTGGCCTTCGGTGTTTCTTTCTCGTTTTCTCGGACTGCTGGGGTTGTGTGCTACGTTGTTGACTGTCTGGTGGACCTCCCATCTTACTTGACGCTAATTGATCGTAGCTCATTCTCGACTGTGGCTTCACGATTCCCTTGTCTCATTTCGGGACGTTAGCTCTAATTTGCGACTATGATTTGTAGTCAGATGATTTGCGGGGATGGTCCAAAGAAAAATATTTTAGCACGTCCACCCTGTTGACTAATGCTAGCGAGAAAACATCGCCATGGCCGTCTTTGTTGAACAATGATGTCTCTTATTTCTGTGATGGTGCCGTACAACGTGATGGTTCGGACAAGCAACTTCGATGTATCGCTCGTATCTTGGAGTCCATAATTAAATTGAAGCTACCAGCTACGTGTTGATGCTGTTGGTGGCTTATCCTATTTATTTTCAAATACTTATACTACGAAGTAATTCAATGACATTTGTTATTTCATGAGTATCTTATGCTTGTTCTGTAATATTTATATACCTATGACTATGTACAACTTGCGTTCGTATTCGATTATCGAACTAAAATCAATATATTCATCAAATGAAACCATTAAATTTTAGGTGACATTTTTTACACTTTTCGTTATGTGTCCTTAAAAATATTTTCCTAGTGCCTTATATCTAGTTTCTTTTCTTTTTTCATTCTCATTTTCTTTTCCTTTCATTTTAAAATTGTTGTTCTTTATTTTTATACATTTTTCAGAATGTTTTTTCTTTCTTCTTTCCCCCTTTGTTTTCTTTTTTTTTTTCTCTTTGATATTTATTTTTTTTTTTGCTTTTTCCCCCCTCTTTTTTTCTTCTTCTCTCTTTTTCTTTCTTTTTCCCCTTTACTCAAAAGTTTTGTCAGTTTGTTTTTTTTTTATATATGTACAACTTTTCCCTTATTGCTATACACAATTATTAACTCTACTTAAATTAACTTAACAATTAAAATTACTTAATTCATTAAATTTAACAATTATTAACTTCATTTAATTTAATTCTTTAGCAAGCTAATTTTAAATTCTATTTTACTTGCTCCCTTTTCTTAAAATGTGATACCACACGCTTGTATATCAAACGTATTCATTACACGTAACGTTGAACTGATTCGCGATGCCACGTAATGACATGGCGCCCCGACACCATGTGACAAAATCGTCTACGAACTCTCTACCCCAAAATTATTTCAACTTGGACTTCTGTTAAATAGAATTAGGTCCAAGCAGGAATTGAATTAAAACTAAGTTTATATTGTTTCAACCATATACATGCACTTGGAAACAATGTAAACAACATAATAAAGCAATAAAACAACATTAAAAAAAATATATTGCCTTAACCAAACCTAGATATATGGTTTAAACAAATTCTATAATTAATTAATTGTTAGTAAGCAAAATTAGTAAGTGTCCGGTTAGCTATAGAAAATTCCCCTTAAAAATATACTAGCCAAAACGGTTTTATATGGATGAGCAACTTCGGGCGTACTTACTTATCAATTTGCGGCGTCGCAGTTAATGGGATCCAGCCCTCTCTTTTCCGTCGTCCTTGTAAACATGGAATTTCCCCTTGCACCACCTACGACTGCCTTGAAATATACAAATATATATATATATTATTTACGTTCGTTATTTTTCCCTATTTACTAAATTTTTTGTTGAATTGTATGTGTTGAGCGTGGTTTTCCGGTTCCGATTTACTGCATCCGTAGCTGTTCCTATTTTTATTGAATTGTTGTAATGTTTACGCAAATTGTTATGGAAGATCTTGTCCCTGTTCGTAATTTTTAGAACTGTAGTGACCGGACTCTTAATGCCTACCACCACATATGGGCCTAACCATATCGGTGAAAATTTGTTTCTTCTGGTTTCATTTTTCATTAAGACCTTGTCACCTAACTTAAAAACAACAGGATTTAACTTGCTATCATATTGCCTTTTAGACAACACCTTCGCCTTCTCCTGGTTTTGTCGAGCTATTTCATGCGCTTTTTGGATCTGATATTTCTGAATCTTCGAGGGATCGTCCGGATTATACACCGGACTGCACTTACGTCTCAAGTTGGTTGGCATTTCTGAATCAAAACCGTATAAAGTACGGAAAGGTGTTTGCCTAGTGCTAGTATGGGGCGTATGGTTATGCACATGCATCGCTGCCGACAACCATTGGTCCCAATTGGATCCGTCTTGTTTAGCGAAGCTGCGCAAATATTCCGCTAGCAGTCCGAGAATATTTTGGAAATAAAATTAATACCATTGTCCGTTACTAACACTTTTGGAACTCCGTAGCGAGTTACTACCTCGTCGAAAAATGCCTTGGCTACTGTGCTCGCTTCCGCATCCGGAATTGCTACGCACGCCATTAGTTTTGAGAAGTCATCCTGAAAAGTGAGTATGTATTCTTTTCCTGACACAGTCTCCGGCAAAATACCTACTATATCCATATACACCTTGTAAGAAAAAATATTTTTTCTTACACCTCCGGGTGTAGAACCTGGCCTGCATCCCAACCGAGCCCGTTTTTAGTAAACGTAAACAGAAAACGCGTTGACCTGGGTTGTGCGGACCCAACTTCAGGTGGAATAAATTCTATCAACAACAATAAAAAGAAAAAAAGGCAACGTAGCAAAGGCGAAAATATGCAAAGCTAACAATAACAACAACAACTACATTAACTCGCTTGCTAACAAAGGGATAAAAAAACAACAGTCACACAGAATACATGAACCACATACTGTTTACAACAACTACAACACAGACTGAGACGCGTAACCAGCAAGCAAAAATTAAATTAGAGCGTGGGAAGCTACCAACAAAACCACAAGAAATATTTCTAGAAATAAGCACAGCAACATCAAGTACGTTGTGTGCCGCTATGCACATTAGAAAATTCTGGAATGTGCACAAGAACTACCAATAAAGTCACAAGAAATATTTCTAGAAATAAGCACAACAACAACAAGTACGTTGTGTGCCGCTATGCACATTAGAAAATTCCGGAATGTGCACAAGAACAACGACTGCAGCGGAGTTGTTTTGATCGGTGTATAAAAGGGCCCACCGCGCTGAATTCGATCTCTTTTGGAATCTCGTGCTCCAAGTGGTAAGTCGTCAAACCTTGAACCTCTAGTACCTCGTAGTGGCTGAGTGCTCTTAAGCGGACGCCAATCCCAATTCCAAGTAAATTTTAGTACCTCGTCCTGGCAGAGTACTCTTAAGCGGACGCCAATCCCAATTACAAGTAAATTTTAGTACCTTGTCCTGGCCGAGTGCTCTTAAGCGGACGCCAATCCCAATTCCGAGTAAATTTTAGTACCTCGTCCTGGCTGAGTGCTCTTAAGCGGACGCCAGTCCCAATGCCAAGTAAATTTTAGTACCTCGTCCTGGCTGAGTGCTCTTAAGCGGACACCAATCCCATTTCCAAGTAAATTTTAGTACCTCGTCCTGGCTGAGTGCTCTTAAGCGGACGCCAATCCCAATTCCAAGTAAATTTTAGTACCTCGTCCTGGCTGAGTGCTCTTAAGCGGACGCCAATCCAAATTCCAAGTAAATTTTAGTACCTCGTCGTGGTCGAGTGCTTTTAAGCGGACGCCAATCCCGAATCCAAGTAAATTTTAGTACCTCGTTGTGGCCGAATGCTTTTAAGCGGACGCCAATCCTGAATCAAAGTAAATTCTAGTACCTCGTAGTGGCTGACGCCGACAATCATAAAACCTCGTATTCTAGAACTCTGTGTGTATATAGATTTTGTATTTTTACGGACTGAGTGCTATTCAGCGGACATTAGAATTAAAGGAACTAGTTTTAAGAAATACTGTTAGCAATAAAATACCGAAAAATAAAACTTTGAATTACGGTAAATAAATAGTCGAAAAACTGTGAAAAGAAAACCGAAAGCTTTTTATTTAAGTGTTCGGTACGGGACTCTGGCGAGACTGAGTATACCCCGGCAAGAAACTTCGTTACAAAATGGCGCCCGAACAGGGACAATAGTTTCCGAGAAAAATCAAGAACTATAGTGCAGTGTTGTATCGCGAAAAAAACGGTACTTTAGAAAAAACGGTATTATAAACAGTTACGCGAAGCGAACGGTAAATCGAACAAATAATTGAACGCTAAACTGTGCTAACGGCGAATTCAAATAAAAAAAAAAAACATTGTGCAAAAAAAAATAACGCGGTATTTCAAAGGAACAGTTACACGAAATAAACGGAACAAAATAGAAAAACATCGTGCAAAGAAATAACGCGGAAACTGTTACACGAAATAAACGGAAAATCGAAATGGGTAAACGGTGGATTTATAATGTTCCAAAAGAGAATCTGCAGGAGATTCTACGCGAATTCGGCGTGGAATCAAAAGGCGCGGTCGACGAACTTCGTAAAGTGCTCTCCGGGTTTTTGATGTCGCCTGATCTGACCGACGAGCTGATCGACAGGTTACGCGAACTTGAAGTGCAGTGGAATCGCGGTGTTTCTCCAAGTGCGCGACCGGCGACGCCATCATTGCAAGGTGCGGTTCCGAAACACAGCGAACAGAGGGCAAATCCGACAGAAGTGCTTAACATGAACCCCGGCAATCAAGTTTCCATGTCAACAGGTGGTTGCATAGCAGCGAGGTGCGAGACAGAGAGTGTGGCCCATGGTAGGATATGCTACTCTGAGGTAATTGACAAGGTACGTAAATGGTCTTGTAGGTACGACGGTGGTAGGGACCCAATAGGCTTCATCGAGAGAGTCGAGGAGCTCACAGAGGCATATGAATTGCCTAAGCATATGCTGCCACGAACCATGCCGGAGTTGCTGAAGGACAAAGCTCTTTGTTGGTACAGGAATAACAATAGGAGCTGGTCAAGATGGGAATTGTTTAAAACCGATTTCCTGAAATTCTTCTTGCCATCGAGATATTTCGAAGAACTGGAGGACAACATTAGGAAAAGGATCCAAGGGCCTCGCGAGAAGTTCAAGGACTATGTGCTGGCCATGCAGACATTAATGCGACATGTGAACTATACAGAGGAGCAAAAACTACAGAGGATTTACAAGAATTGCCATAGGGATTATCTTCTTTACATAAAGAGGTCTGATTTCTCTGCGTTGGAGAATCTCATTGAATTGGCTGAAGATTTTGAAGGCATACGAAAGGAACCCGAACCTCCACGAGAAATTCATACTCAGCACCGACAATTATCAGGGTCGCACAGGATGATGACCATAGAAAACACAGGAAAACAGCGAGACCTTCGAACAGCCTGTAGAAAATGTGGCGAAAGCGGACATTTTCAACGAGAATGCCGAAACTCAAGAAAACTTTTCTGTTGGACTTGTGGAAAGGAGGGGGTCCGGACGATTGAATGCTGCAAGAAACCTTCGGGAAACGCGCAGGGTGTCCAGCAGGGACGAAGGCTGCTGGAACCGAACAAGATAGACTATACTCGTACCCCACAAAGTGCTTAAACTACAATCGAGACCGGATTTACGCCAAGGTAGCCTTAGGAAGGGAACTCGTCACAGCTACTCTAGACACAGGAGCCTCGTGGAGCTTCATTAGCAACGCGGCGGCTGTGATGACAGACGGAAAGCTGATGGAGGTGGACGTACGAGTAAAAATGGCCGACGGCACCGTGCGTACCGTGAAGGAAGCCTTCAAAGTCTGCGTGCGTTTGGGGACTGCAGAGTGTAAGCTCCCACTTCTGATTCTACAGGATGTGACAAACCATGTGATCCTGGGTTTGGACTTCCTTACAAGCATAGGAGCTTCTATTAGCTGTGGTGGTGAGACGATTACGCTGGGAGACTCGAAAGCCGAACGAGCGACTTGCTCGACAGTTTACACGGATTGCGCCCAAGTTCCTGAGGCAAAACCATTGGAGAAGACTGATGTGGAGAACGAACAACACTCTGAACCAGGCGCAGAAACCAACAACTCGCGAAAAGAAGACCAACACATCATCAAGGAATTCCTAAAAACAGAGCATGAGAAATTCGAGATGCTGGAAGGACCTTCCAACATAACGACCCATAAAATCGTCATGAGAGATGGTAGGCCAATAAAGCAGAGGTATTACCCTAAGAACCCTGCAATGCAAGCAATAATCAACAAGGAGATAGACGAGCTGCTGGAAAAAGGCTGTATCGAGCCCTCACATAGCCCTTACAGTGCACCAATTGTTCTTGTTAAAAAGAAGAATGGGCAATGGCGACTTTGCGTGGATTATCGTTAGCTAAATGCAAGATCAGTGCCTGACGCATACCCACTTCCGAGGATACAACATATCGCGGAGTCGATCCGCGACGCGCAATACATTAGTACACTTGATCTCAAGAACGGTTACTGGCAAATACCCATGAGTCCAGAAAGCAAGCAATACAACGCGTTCACAGTACCAGGAAGGGGACTCTTTCAATGGCAGGTTATGCCGTTCGGCCTACATTCGGCACCCGCGACGTTCCAAAGGGCATTGGACCAAGTCGTTGGACCGGAGATGGAACCACACGCGTTTGCTTACCTGGACGACATCATTGTAATAGGAAAGACGCTGGAACAACACATGAACAATCTACAGGAAGTATTTCGACGTTTAAGAGCGGCTAATTTAAAAATCAACAAGGAGAAGTGCGAGTTTTTCCAGCAAGATTTGAAATATTTAGGTCACGTCGTGAGCCGCAGAGGAATTCACACAGATCCAGACAAGGTAGCGGCTATTCAGGAACTGACGGCCACAACAAATGTCAGAGGAGTTAGGCGATTCCTCGGGATGGCATCCTGGTATCGGCGGTTCGTACCGGACTTCGCCAAATTGGTAGTCCCACTCACCAGCCTTCTTAAGAAGGGCAAACGCTGGCAATGGACCGACGAGCAACAACAGGCGTTCGAGAACCTCAAGGAAAAGCTCACGAAGGCACCAGTACTGGCATGCCCAGATTTTTCCAAACCATTTACGCTGCAGACTGACGCGAGCAACCACGGGTTAGGAGCTGTTCTCAGAGAAGGTCATCGCCTACGCAAGCCGCCATTTAAACAAGGCCGAAATCAACTACTCAGCGACAGAGAAGGAGTGCCTCGCGATCGTTTGGGGAATCAGGAAAATGCGACCGTATTTAGAAGGCTACAGGTTCTGCGTCGTCACAGACCTCTCACTGAAGCGGTTGAACTCTTTGGAAAATCCTTCAGGGCGTATAGCAAGATGGGCGCTTGAGTTACAACAGTACATGTTCGACGTGAAATACCGCAAGGGCAATTGGAACGTGGTCGCAGACGCGCTTTCCAGACAGCCAGTAGAAAAACGGAGCACGGTTACGACTAACGGGGAAAAGTCCAACTGGATAGAAACCAAGATGGCAGAAATTAAGAGGAATCCAGAGAAGTTTGCCGATTATACTATGGAAAACGGTCAACTGTATCGACATATCCCAGGGCAGGTAAACGACGAGGACTGTGCCGCATGGAAGCTCTGTGTTCCGAGGTATCTTCGTGCCCGAGTCCTTAAGGAAAACCACGATGACACCAGCGCTGGACATCCAGGCATTAGAAAAACCGTCACCAGGATAGCCAACAGATACTACTGGCCAGGCATGTTCAGGGACATAAGAAAACACGTGCGCTGCTGTGAATCGTGTCAGCGATATAAACCATTGCATAGCAAAGCCGCCGGGAAAATGCTGACACAGTTACCAGAGGAGCCTTGGTCAGTAGTCTGTGCCGATTTCATTGGACCATTACCCCGAAGCAAGCACGGCAACACGATGATTTTAGTTTTCTTTGACAAATTCTCCAAGTGGACCGAAATCGTACCACTGAGACAAGCAACCGCAGACAGTGTGAAGAAGGCGTTTCGAGAAAGGATTCTAGCGAGGTATGGAGTTCCAAAAGTTCTCGTCACGGACAACGGCGTTCAATTCAACAGTAGGACACTGCAGCGATTTCTTCAAGATTTAGGAATCCGACAACAGTTTACAGCACCTTATACCCCCCAGGAGAACCCAACAGAAAGAGCCAACCGAAACGTAAAAATAATTCTTGCACAAGTGGCCGATAATAGGCAAACCCAATGGGATTAGCTGATCCCAGAAATTTCTTTGGCAATCAACAGCATGGCATCGGAGACGACAGGTTTCAGCCCCGCTTTCCTCACACAGGGACGAGAACTGCGGCTTCCAGGATCGCTTTTCGATGAGGTTACCATAGGTACAGGGTCAGCACCACAGAGCCCCGAACACAAGGGTAACCGGCTGCAGGAGATATTCAACATCGTGAGGAGGAACATCGAACGAGCATCCAAGGACCAAGCCCGACACTATAACCTTAGGCGAAGACAATGGAACCCGGCAGTAGGAACGTGGGTATTATTGAGAAGCCATCCCCTATCGAAAGCAGTGGACAAGTTTACCGCCAAGCTGGCTCCAAAGTACGACGGGCTATACCAGATCCAGAGATACACATCATCGGTTATCGTCGAGCTCAACTCCCAGGGAAATACGAAAACTCGCACGGCTCACATTGGGGAGCTCAAAGAATACCACCATGCAACCGAAGTATCGCGTGACACTGACCCCTAAACGGATCACTGTCCTGCTATCCGAAAGAAAGGGGGGAGTGTAAGAAAAAATATTTTTTCTTACAACTCCGGGTGTAGAACCTGGCCTGCATCCCAACCGAGCCCGTTTTTAGTAAACGTAAACTGAAAACGCGGTGACCTGGGTTGTGCGGACCCAACTTCAGGTGGAATAAATTCTATCAACAACAATAAAAAGAAAAAAAAGGCAACGTAGCAAAGGCGAAAATATGCAAAGCTAACAATAACAACAACAACCACATTAACTCGCTTGCTAACAAAGGGATAAAAAAACAACAGTCACACAGAATACATGAACCACATACTGTTTACAACAACTACAACAAAGACTGAGACGCGAAACCAGCAAGCAAAAATTAAATTAGAGCGTGGGAAGCTACCAACAAAACCACAAGAAATATTTCTAGAAATAAGCACAGCAACAACAAGTACGTTGTGTGCCGCTATGCACATTAGAAAATTCTGGAATGTGCACAAGAACTACCAATAAAGTCACTAGAAATATTTCTAGAAATAAGCACAACAACAACAAGTACGTTGTGTGTCGCTATGCACATTAGAAAATTCCGGAATGTGCACAAGAACAACGACTGCAGCGGAGTTGTTTTGATAGGTGTATAAAAGGGCCCACCGCGCTGAATTCGATCTCTTTTGGAATCTCGTGCTCCAAGTGGTAAGTCGTCAAACCTTGAACCTCTAGTACCTCGTAGTGGCTGAGTGCTCTTAAGCGGACGCCAATCCCATTTCCAAGTAAATTTTAGTACCTCGTCCTGGCTGAGTGCTCTTAAGCGGACGCCAATCCCAATTCAAAGTAAATTTTAGTACCTCGTCCTGGCTGAGTGCTCTTAAGCGGACGCCAATCCCAATCCCAAGTAAATTTTAGTACCTCGTCGTGGCCGAGTGCTTTTAAGCGGACGCCAATCCCGAATCCAAGTAAATTTTAGAACCTCGTTGTGGCCGAGTGCTTTTAAGCGGACGCTAATCCTGAATCAAAGTAAATTCTAGTACCTCGTAGTGGCTGACGCCGACAATCATAAAACCTCGTATTCTAGAACTCTGTGTGTATATAGATTTTGTATTTTTACGGACTGAGTGCTATTCAGCGGACATTAGAATTAAAGGAACTAGTTTTAAGAAATACTGTTAGCAATAAAATACCGAAAAATAAAACTTTGAATTACGGTAAATAAATAGTCGAAAAACTGTGAAAAGAAAACCGAAAGTTTTTATTTAAGTGTTCGGTACGGGACTCTGGCGAGACTGAGTATACCCCGGCAAGAAACTTCGTTACAACCTTTCCAAAAGGACGCTTCGGTGTATCAGTTAACACCATCGGCATTTTCGTAAGTCTCGAACTTTTATTGGCTTGGCACTTCGGACAATTCCTGAGATAATCCTTAACTTGTCTTTGCATACCAGGCCACCTGAACTGTTTTCTAATGCGCAGAAATGTTTTCACCGCGCCTGATGGCCCCCCAAAGGTGAATTATGGAAATCTCTCAAAACCGTTCTTATTTCCTCCGGCCTTGTTAAAACTGCCACCTTGTCAACCTCTAGACCGCTTTCACTGTCCATATCGCCTGTGGTTGTCTGAGTGTTTCTTGGCTCCACTTGGTCCTCAAGCTCCTGCGCTTTAGCCTTAGAGCGAGTCTGTACGGCAATAATACTCTTGTTTTCTTGTGGGATTCTGCTCAAAACGTCTGCATTCAGATTCTTCTTGCCGGGCTTATAAATAATCTCGAATTCATACTCCGACAATTTATGTCTAAACCTAGCCAGGCGTGAAGTCTGATCCTTCAAATTCGCTATCCCCTTCAAGGGTTGGTGATCCGTGTACACTTTGAATGGCCTGCCCAAGAGATACGCTCTAAAGTTCTTTGTTGCCCACACTATAGCCAAAAATTCTTTTTCAATTGTGGAATACCGTTTCTCGGCTTCATTCAATGCCCTACTGGCAAAAGCTATTGGCCTGTCTTGGCCTACTATACCTTGGGACAACACCGCGCCCAGAGCCTCGTTGCTGGCGTCTGTTGTTAATAAAAATGGTTTTGAAAAATCAGGATAAGCAAGTACCGGTGATGAAATTATCGCTTTCTTCAAACTTTCAAACGCCTCTTGACATTCATCGGTCCATTGGAATTTTACTTCTTTTCTCAATAATTTGTTTATTGGCAACGCGATTTTTGCTGTATTTTCAATAAACTTCCTATAGTAATTTACTAACCCTAAAAATGCTTGCACTTCCTTTTTACTCCTTGGTGGCTTTATATTTTTTACACATTCCACGTTCTGTGGGTCGGGGAGTGCACCCTGTTCTGAACACTTATGACCTAAATATACAATTTCTCGCCTTAAAAATTGACACTTCTCTGTGTTCAATTTTAAATTATTCTCTCTAAGAACCTTAAATACTTTACATAACCTATCCTCATGCTGTTGTAGGTTTCTACCGTAAACTACTATGTCATCTAAATAAACAAAACAGTCTATACCCTGAAGTCCAGTGAGAATATGATTCATTATTCTCTGGAAGGTTGCAGGCGCTCCAGTCAACCCGAATGGCATTCTGTTAAACTCGAAATGTCCTAGACCCGAGCTAAAAGCAGTTTTCTCCCTGTCCCTTTCGTCAACTAAAACTTGATGGTATCCACTAGCAAGATCTAGAGTCGAGAAATACCTGCAGTGTCCCAACTGCTCTAGAATTTCCTCAATTCTTGGAATCGGAAAGACTTGCTTTATAGTTACATCGTTCAATTTTCTATAGTCAATCACAAGTCGCCATTTTTTCTGTCCATCCTTTGAGGCTTTTTTTGGCATTAGTAGCAAGGGCGAATATCAAGGAGATTTGCTGTGGGAGACAATCCCGTCATCTAACATTTTCCCCACCTGTCTATTAATCTCCTCCCTATGCACCTGTGGAAGCCTATACTGCTTCTGATTAACCGGAGGCTGATCCTGCAAGGTTGGTATCTCGTGCTCCAAAACGGGCGTGTAAGACACTTTATCCCCTTTCAGAAGGAAAATATCAATGAATGCTGCGCACATTCTCTCTATTGAGCTTCTTTCCTAATTATTCAAATTTTCATCTAATCGTAATTTACCTATAAGTGTGCTTATTCTATCCCTAACGTCTATTTCCTCTATTCCACTTACCGCACCGGTACCCGGTGTTTTAAACTTATTGAAATCAGTAAACTTTGGTCTAAAGTTACTTCTAATATTTACATCCTTATCCGTTGAATTTAACACTGGCACATAAACTGTATCCTCTTGTACATTTACCAGTGTCTCTCCCATATATACCCCTGGCGTAATTTCCTGTTTATGTACTACTACCACTGGAATATTGGTTTTAATTCCAACTGGAACTATTCTTATTGTCCGTGCTAATACTTTGGCTCTCTCTCTGTAAAAGTCTTCATCTATTGCTTCCTTTGACCTCATAATTAAAGTCCCAACACTCTCTTTGTCTCCTCTTAAGAATGTTACCTTTTTAGTAAGGGTATTTATAACGGATCTATTCCACAAGTTATCCCTTCCAACTATGCCATCCCCTGGCACTCCTTCCTCTGAAGATACCACATGTAACGCAAACTTAATGCGCTCATTGTCATTATGGTGAACGAATACCAAACCTCTGGTGGTCACGCATCCACCGAATGCCCCACTAAGGGTTTTAATTTCGCTAGTGTCCACTTCTAGCGAATGACTTAGCGCATTTTCCTTAACCAGGCTTGTGTCCGCCCCTGAGTCCACCAGTAAAATGAGTTTTCCATTTCTTGCACCCGTACACGGTACATCAATGAACACATCATTTAAGGTGTCTGGCCGGCCCTTCTGCCTGTTGTACCCCGAGTTTATTCTTCCTGCATCCCTTCCTGCTTGTAGTCTTATATAATTTTTGGCATTTGAAATTTTCCTGCCGCCAACTTTCGAGTAAAAACCCTTCAACGTTTTCATTGCGCTTTTTTGCAACGTATGTGAAAACGTCTTGCGATTGTTCCATAACCTGCCACAACAATTAAAGACCAATATATTTAATTCCCCAATAATGTCTTTTATTATAGTCACGAGCAACAAAACCAGAATGAAAATTTGTGTAATGCTTGCATTTAAACAAGAAGCAAAAACTCCAAACGTATCCACTGACTCAACGGCCGTCGGACCTACTGTTTTGTTGTCATTTACTTTTTGTTTCACTTCCGTCTCCAATATCTTGCTGCCCGCATCAACTTTCTCATCGTTCATTTCTGGGAAAAACTTATTTAACATTTCTTCTTCAACTTCTTCTATATTTTTTATGCTCTTTTTTGGTCGACAGTCCTCAACCTTCTTACAACAATCAGAGGAGGACGGTTCAACAATCGTTTCCGACGTCTGACTCGCTGTCCCCATGATGCGTGGTATAATTTTCCTTTTCTTTTCGGGTTCACAGCTTAGCGGCCTTGGCTGGGCCCCTGCCAGTTTCCCTGAAACGTATCCCTATTTCGCTTAGCTTGGCAGTCCATCACAAAATGTCCTGCTCGGTTGCAAAAATGGCATCTCAAATGATTGGCAGACTCGTCTGTAGGTTTCCCGCGCTGGTTAAACCTACCTGTGTTCCCGATATTCTCCGATAATTGTCGGTATCCATTCATCTGATTTCCTTGCCTAAGTCTTGGTGATTGCATGAATTCCCGTGGTCCCGTCCGGTAATTATTCCAGCCCGTATCGCACTTCCCTTCTGACGAACTTGCACACCTTCGGCTCGTCTCATGTCCATATATTTTACACTCCTGGCAGAAAGGCGTGTTCTTTCGCGTGATGCAGTCTTCTCTGGTGTGTCCCTTCTTATTGCAGAAACTGCAGGTCACGTTAGCCTCTAATGATTTCTTCCCAGTATCATTTTTGTTCCTGAACTGTGCCGGCGGGCTCGCAGTTTTCCGCTGCGCGAAAGAGTTAGCGTCACCGCGAAATGCTGCCTGTTGCAGTGTTGGGTCCACCCTGTTGTTACCCCGCAGGAGCGCTATATTACTCATCTCTTGCGCTTGCTCTCTAATCGCATATTGATGATTTAGCTGCCTCAGGTTACACTGGTGAATTTCATGGCTAAACCTCACTACCGAACTACTCTACCGAATCCTCCAAGCAATTTGCTTTTGACCCTAGCATGTGTAAGCTTAGCGTCGGTTCATTGAGACCCATTTTGAAACACTGTACTGCCGATCTTTCCAAATCCTGCATTAAGCCCGTGCCAGCTTGGTCTTTGTACCTGATCCCTATAATTTCTTCCGCTTGCGACTTTAACGCGTACAACCTCTCTGCATATTGCCTCACATTTTCCCCTGGCAATTGACAAACCTGTTGCAGTTCTAGCCGCACTGTGTCTAACGAACTAATCTGCAAATAACTTTTTCGTATCGTCGCGCAAAATTCCTCAACTGTACTGAATTTCCTAGATCTGAGCAAACTATACGCGCTTCCATGCAATCTCTGCTTAATGCAAGGTATCAAATATTGTCTGTTTCCTTCCTCAACACCTTGAACCGCCAATTCGCACCCGTCAATGAATCTATATACTTCATTGCGCAAATCTGGGGAGGGTGTTCCCGAGAACAAAGGTACTAATTTGTTCACTACTTTGGCCACTGCTTCTATACCCATATCTACGCCGGTTTTACCCCTCGGGATCTTAAAATCTGTTGAAACTACTGACGGGCGTCCCACTGGATTCTTGTGAGGGAGAGTTGTGTCTGCTAAAAAATTTTCCTGCTGAAGGAGTCTATTCTCTTCCTTCAACTCCTCTATTCTCCTGTGGGCTTCTTCTAGAGAGTCAAAATCTTCCCTGCTTCTTCGGTTTAGAAATTTCGCGAGAAAATTTTCAGAAATACCCTTTTCTTCCACCAACCTTCTCAATTTCTCGTTTTCCTCTTCAACTTCCCTTACCGAACCGCTTTCTATTTCTCTCTCTACTAATAAGTTCTCGTATCTGTTTTTAATGGCTTGAAATTCGTTCCTCCAATTTTCCAATTCCTTTCGCGCACTTTTATTCTTACTATCTATAAAGTTTAGTAACTCTTCTAGAAATGCATCTGCTTTTTCTACCTTAGAAAGCCTGCCTAAGCCACGAAGTTTTTCCTTTATCAGTTCTAAATTCTCTTTATTACCTACAGTACACGCAAGACTACCCCAAATTTTTTCTACAAATCTATCCAATTCTCCCACCAAGTTTTTATGATCTCTGCTTAATTCCCTTAACTGAATTTCTATGTCATATGAGGTATCCATAAAACTTGCACTGTAATTGCTACTATTTCGTGTGCTTGCCTTGTTTTTTCTCTTTAGGTATTTTTAGGTACCAGCCTTCACTGAACTAAACACAACACTTCTTTGTTTTTTTCCACTTCCTTTTGTGCACGCGACAAAATAAAAAGAAGAAAAAACAATCGACTGAATGTTCGCGCACAGAAAAACGAACCCCAAGCAAGCGCCAGTAGCTGAATTACGAAACTGGAAACAAACAGAAAAATTCGTGTACTAATTGATTGCGCTCGCGTCTTAAACGTTTTGTATCTTCATAGCAAACACAATTACTTTTTTTCACACTTTTTTATTTAATTTACCCCAATAATTTCAAAAACTCACCTGTGCGAACGATTTTCGGTTCGTAAAAACCGGCTGCGCCATTTATGTTGGGGTACTCCTGAAAAGTCCTTGCTGTGGGCTCCTCCAAAGTCCACAGTCCGTCCGAATTAACACTATTATTTCACTTTGGGCACTTTATTGTCTGGAATACGTTTTACACGTTCACTACTCACTACCGACTACTATTACTACTGACTTCACCCAAAACCATGCCCTACCACTATTTATACACTTAAACCCGGAAGCTTAAACATGGAAAAAATAATGCGCTGACTGTAGCGGAAAAGAGCCGCCTCACCAAATGAGCGCAAGAAAGTGGGTCACTAGTTCCACGGTCAGCGATGTTTAATGGAAACGAAACCGCGGCCTCAGCGACCTGCGATCATTCGACGAATTGCTCTAGAAACGGCAATGCGGAATTAAACCAACAAGCACATCGTGCAAAAATGCTCAGTGAGATGTCATAATTTAAGTATCGCCTGAAAGTATGCCTAGCGGAACCAGTGACTCACAACAGGTCGTCGATCCCTTTAGTAATTACACGTCTTCGTTTAAAATTTTTTCGAGCTTGAGTGTACAGTTCATCAACTAAACCCCGCTTTTTACTCATTTTAGCATTTCTTTTAGAATTTTGTCCTCCAATGCGGCTATTGATTTGGGTTTTTGTGCTTGTTGAAATAGATAGCTCTCAATTCGTTCAAATTGTTCACTAATATATTTTGTGTAATCTTGAATATTACTGTCTACGTATTCTTTAGTGTCTTGAAGTTTTGTTTAGACTACTTCAATGTCACCTTTTATTCTTTCCTTTAGTATTTGCCTTTATTTTTAAAATTCTGTGTTAATTTGATTCATACAATTTTTCACAAAAGATTTTGTTGCAGCATCATTATTTTCAACAGGCTCACCAAAACTTTTTGAACGCTTCCAGTGCAGATCTAAATGGTTATCATTATCCAAATTAAATCCCAACACTTTGGAAAAATTTCTTTTTAATTTATTATTTGATGCTTCTCGCATGGAATGACGACCGAACTTATCGACGCTCATTGTCAATTAGGCTTAGAACTCTATTAATACAGCATATTTATACAATTATATTAGCTTCTCTCAACTCCTCAATAATGGAAATAATTTCATTGTTGTGATTGTTGTGTCCAGCTGACTGTGAGGATAATAAAAGTCGTAATCTATCAACTAATTCATTCGGATCATCCCAGTAATTAGGTCTTTGTGGATTGACTCTCATCAAACCGGTTCCTTTTTTGCGTTTATGGTGTAGATGTCGATGAAGATTTATCACTAAATAATACCTTTATGATGTTGATATACTTGAAAGCCTTGGTCCCCTTCATTTGCTCATTTTCATCGTAATTACGTTTGTGAGCACTAGTATTGTTTAAAATTGTTTTGTAAACTTGTAGATCTGCTTCGTTATAATTTGATGGTGTCTTGTGGAACAATAACTGAAAGAGACCGGGTGTAAGGTTGAAAGAAGTGGGGGATGAAGTGTCAAACGGTTTGTCGGATATTAATATTTCGCCCTTTTGTATTGTGAAAGCACTGTTTCCAAATCTCCATTCACAATCTGTTCCTCTATGCAGTCCATATGCAGTATACAGCTCATTTTGTTGTTCCAGCTCAGATAAATCCATGACTTTAGTTGATTTGTTTACAGCTTCCTCTGTATCATTTATTTGAGAGAAAAAGGCGCCGTCTTCATTACTATTGGCAAGAGTCTCGTCTGTAAAATAGATCTCTTTCTTTGTTTTATGTGGTGTACTTGTTTTTAGTCTGAGTGGCATCTCATTATGCGTAAAATCTAGAACATTCTTGTTATTTGTTGATGTTGTTGGTATTGTAGTGTTTCGAACCAATTCCTTTAGAGGTTTTGTGATTGGCTTAAGTGACTCTGCTATTTGATTTTCTACATCTGCTTTACTCAGTTTTAGGTTGCGAAATTTCTGTTTCAAAATACGTCTGGTTTTTACCAGGTCTTTTAATATTTTTTCATTCATTCTTAGCATCTGCTTAAACAGCTAACATATCAGACCAGGTGTATCAGCCATCAGATCAGGTGTATCAGCTATCAGAGCAGGTGTATCAGCTAACAGATCAGGTGTATCAGCTATCAGATCAGTTCAAAGGCTGTTTTCATACTAGTATGTTTGACATAAATAAAAGCAATCGATGCATTTGTGTCTGCCCATACAAAAGTATTCTCTAATGTTAGTTTGCTTCTCACAAGCAACATCATCGAATATCATTATTGAGTTGGTTTTAGCTTTATCTGGTTTGAGAACTTGTTCGTTGTCGGAAAATGTAAATATGTAAATAGTCTAATATTTTGATTGGTTTCATTAATTGTTTTAAATATTCATATTTAGGTTGATACAACGACTTTGAATATAAGTATATATATGCAAAATTCAGTCCATTAGGACTTTCTATTAAACTCAGCACGACGATGGTCTTTCCACAATTTGAAGGTCCGACAATAAGACATCTTATTGAATTCGGCAGCAGGGAGCCGTGTCGGGATTTCGATACGTTGTCAGTAACAGAATCCAGATTTTTTTACAATAATATTTTTGTCTTGCTTAACGAAACGCATTTTAGCAATTAATATAAATATACAATAACCACACGTTTATATTAATTTTCATTCAGTAGTAGAGTAGGTGAAAAGATATAAAATGGCTATAATTTACAAGAAACATGTCAGTAATAATCAGTCAGTAACCGGAAGAGGTTTATTAAATGGTGCAATAAATTCTCTACCAATTGAACTTCATTTACCGGGTTATCAGTTATGTGGACCAGGAACTAAACTAAACCAACGCTTGGCAAGAGGCGATAAAGGAATCAATCCCCTGGACGCCGCATGTAGAGAGCACGACATAGCTTATGATAAAACACGAGACTTGAATAAGCGCCACGAAGCAGATAAAATATTAATTGAAAGGGCGTGCCAAAGAGTAAAATCAAAAGACAGCAAATTGAGTGAGCGAATAAACGCACGATTAGTTACAAACGCAATGACAGCTAAAGTAAAATTCGGTATGGGAAGCACGATGAGTAAAACTCTTAAGAAAATTAAGAGAAAAGTCAAAAAGAAATGTACCAAGAAAATATTCACTAAAGCAGTTAAAAGCGCTCTGAAAATTATTAAACAACGAAAACCCGAAGATATTCCCAGTGCTATAAAAATCGCGCAAAAGGTTGTAAAAAATTCTTTCGGACGGAAGAAATCCACGATTGACATTCAACGCGTTATACCCGTTGTAGAAGAACGCCCATCTTAATTTTAGTGAAGTGTTCAGCCCTGCCGCAGTTTGCTCTCCTCCTCTCATTCGCTCGTTATTCTTCATTTCGTTGGTTTGCGAAATTTGTTCAGTGCGAAATTTGTTCAGCTCAATTCATTCGGTCATTTCGTTTGATACCGCCGAGAGGAGAAAACTGCGGTAAGGCACTTCGGTATCATATTAGTTGTAGTTTATTAATTTCCATTTTCTAGAACAAATGTTGATGTTGTTGTGTTTATTTCAATAATTAAAAACGCATCCTCTTTGTATCAAACATCTTTGTTCGCATTTGATATCTTTGTTCGCATTTGCACGGTGCGAGTGTGAGGCTAATTCTCTTGTCGCAGCCAGCGATTAAAGCCGATAATCTGTGTGGATTATGTTGAGTCGCACACCGCCGAGAAGAAGCCCCCGCATCAACGCCATGGATAGTGGAACGTCAAATGCGACAGTTGCAGCCAGCAACCAGGAATCGTCAATTTCTAAAACGGTCGCCGCAGTACGTATAACGGGCTCCGCGCCCAACGAACCGGTTTCAGCCAGCGTCGCTGCCAGCGCAACAGACAGCCAAACCGCTATTCTGCAACAAGTTCAGGGAAAACTTATTGCTTTGGAGAATGAGTTGGGAAGGACAAAAATGAAGTTGCAGGACAGTGAGCTCCGGTATAATGCATTGAAACACGAGGTGGAGGTTCGAGCATTATCAGCCACAACAGCCGCGTCGACTTTGCCGATCAGTTCGATAGCAGAGAAAAGAGTACCGTTAGCCGTTACCTCGCTCTCCCCGTCATTCGCAATTACGTCGCCTTTAGCCATCGCCACGTTCGTATCCTCATCTTTAGCCCAACCGCCGAATTTAACAAATTCATGCACCAGTCCCTTTTTGCCGACTTTAAACTCGCAAGCTGTTCCCAACGTCACGACGGTGTACCAAAGACAACAACCAAGCACAGAACAGTTTGCAAGTGGTTCGTGTATGTCGAATCAAATATTAGATTTTTTGCCATATCGTTCAGGCAACAACTGTCCAGCGCCAGTTCCGGTTTCAGCAATGGCGCCGCGGAAACTCCAGGATTTGCCGGAGTTTTCTGGCCAGCCAGAGGACTGGCCAATGTTCTCAACAGCATACACGCAAACTACAGCCGCATATGGGTACTCAGCTTTAGAAAACAGTCAGCGTCTACAGAAATGCCTCAAAGGTGAGGCCCGAGAGTGTGTGCGTTCATTGTTGATACACCCGGAAAATGTTCAAGCAGTGATGGAACAGTTGAAGTTCCGGTTCGGGCGCCCCGAACAGTTGATACGCAGCCAGTTACGACAAATAAAAGAAATTCCGTCCATTTCGGAGGCAACGATCGATAAGCTAATTCCATTTGCCGTCAAGGTTGCGAACCTGGCCGCATTTCTGCGATCAGTGTACGGGCAACAGCACCTGTCAAATCCCACTTTATTGGACGAATTGATAGCTAAGCTCCCAATGGGCAGGCGAATGGAATGGGCAAGATTTGCTCCACCGATACGACCGTATCCAACAATATCCGATTTTAGTAGCTGGCTTAGTGAAGTAGCTAGCTTGGTATCCGCAGTGCAAGGGATTGGGCACAATTCTACGTCGGAACAGAAGCGAAGGGTCGTTTTGCATGCAGCTGAAGGTCAGTATATACATAAAAATAGTTGCCCAATTTGCGACGGCAAGCATGATGTCACTAAATGCAAGAAGTTAGAGGAATGCGATGTCGACGAAAGATGGGTGTTAGTGAAACGAAACCGCTTATGTTTTGCGTGCCTACACTACGGGCACTCCATGCGAAGCTGCCGGCGTAGGAAACCATGTTCAGTAGATGGATGCCAGCGTCGACACCACCACTTGTTGCACGAACAGCGGCGTCAAGTTACCAGAAATGCACCCCAGCCGTGTGCATCTCAAACTCAACAACAAGGAAGAGCACCTATGCCGCGTGCACTTCCACCAGAGGCGAGCGTGCCTAAGCCGAGCGTGTCACAGCAACAACAAAATGAGCCGACACCATGCGCACCTCAAAATAATATAGGCAACGCCGAGGGAGCCATTTTTAGCTGCGCAGCCAACGGGTCTGAAGGAAGCAATTTATTGCTACGAGTGCTACCGGTTACACTGTATGGCCCAAATACACACATTGATGTTTACGCGCTGTTTGATGAAGGGTCCACGATTACAATGTTGGACGACAGTGTGCTAGAAGAATTGGGTCTTCAAGGCCGACGGTGTCCCTTAAATGTACAGTGGTTTGGAGGACGGGCTGTTCGAGAACCGTCAACCGTTGTGGACTTATTTGTAAGTGGCACAGGTCTCAAGAAAAGGCACAAGTTAAATAATGTGTACGCCGTCTCGAATCTGAGTTTGCCGGTTCAGAGCTTCGACAGCAGCTGTTACGATGCCGAGTTATATAAAACGTTGCCGGCGAAGCCTTATGCAAAGGTGAAGCCAAATCTATTGATTGGCTTAGATCATTGCCATTCGGGGTTATCCTCCGAAACCATTACTCTACATAAAGGCGGTCCATACGCTAGCAGAACGGAAATGGTTGGGTTGGGTTCGGTCCAAGTAAGGGAGCTGCTTCGTCACCTTCGTGCCTGAAGATAAGCGCAAGCAGCGAGAGTGAGTATAATCTACATGAGTTAGTGTCCGAATATTTTGAGTCAGAGAGCTTCGGGGTGAGGCCAGTCACCAGTCGTCGAAAGTGAAGCAGATGTGTGAGCTCGTAGAATACTCCAACAGACAACCACGAAGATAGGCGCAAGATACCAGTGTGGACGCCTTTGGGCGTCGGCAAGAGTAGAATTGCCGGATAGCTACCCGATGGCAAAGAACCGACTTTTGGGCATCGAACGTAAGATGAAAAACAACGAGCAGTTTGCGGCAGCTTACAAAGCGATCTTGAGAGCTTATGTAGACAAAGGGTACGCGAGCAAGCTGCCACCAAGCGAAGCTGCTGTCCAAACACCAAGGACGTGGTATCTGCCCCATTTTGGAGTCGTCAATGCCAACAAGCCTGGAAAGTTACGGCTAGTTTTCGATGCTGCTGCCAAAGTTGATGGAGTGTCCTTGAATTCGCACCTGCTGAAGGGACCGCAGCAATATCAATCGATGCCGTCAGTTCTTTTCAATTTTCGAGTCGGCGCTGTAGCTGTCTGCGCCGATATAAAGAAAATGTTCCACCAAGTGCTGGCGCGTCCGGAAGATCGATGTTCCCAGAGGTTTTTGTGGCGGGACGGCGATTCAACACGTCCAATAGATGTGTACGAGATGAATGTGATGACCTTTGGAGCTGCTTGCTCACCCTGCGTGGCCCAACACGTCAAAACAGTAAACGCAGAAGCGCATCGCGCGTATGATCCACGAGCCATCGAAGCCATATTGCAGCACCACTATGCCGACGATTTCGTCGATAGCTTTGATTCCGTGGGTGGCGCCGTTGATATAGCCAGACAAGTGAGCTTAATACACAGCGACGCAGGCTTTGAGTTGCGCAACTTCCGCTCTAATTTGTCTGAGGTCGTCGAAGTTTTGGAAGGCAGTCCTGCGCAACTAAAAGACCTTTACGAAAATGGCTTGTTGACAGAAAAAATATTGGGAATGTTCTGGCAGCCTTGCAGTGATGCTTTTCGATACAAGCTGGAATTTCATAACACTGACGCCGCCGTAATTTCAGGAGAAAAACGCCCGGCAAAGAGGCAACTGCTGAGCATCGCGATGTCGGTTTTCGACCCTTTAGGATTTTTAGGCAACTTTACGATTGTCACGAAGTTGATTATGCGCGAAACATGGAGACACGACGTAGGATGGGACCAGCCTCTCCCAGACCATATATGTGCTGCCTGGGACAGATGGCGTCAAGATTTGCAGAAGGTGGTTAACCTACAGATTCCTCGACACTATTTCAGCAAAGGTTCGCCGAAGGAACTTCAATTCCACACGTTCGTAGACGCCAGCGAAGAAGCGTTCGCCGCAGTCTCATATTGGAGATCCGTAAACGAAGACGGAAACGTAGAAGTTGCATTCGTGTGTGCAAAAACAAGGTGCGCGCCGTTGAAGATGATGACAGTGCCTCGCCTTGAGTTACAAGCTGCAGTCCTAGGGGTCCGCCTGATGCAATCGGTGCTTGAAGAACGTAACCTCAGAGTTACGCGTCGTATATTTTGGAGCGACTCCAAGACAGTTCTTAAGTGGATCGCTTCGAAGCACCGGCGGTATAAACCTTTCGTAGCTCATAGGATAGCGGAAATACTTGCCGCCACAGAGGTGTCCGAATGGAGATGGATACCTACAGCCGCGAATATTGCCGATGAGGCGACCCGGGCGAAGCACCGTGTGGTACTCGAACCTTCATCACGATGGCTAAAGGGTGCCGAATTTATGCGAAAGGGCGAGGAGTTCTGGCCGTCTCAGATAGTCGATGTCAATGAATGCAGTGAAGGGCAGGAAGAAGAGCTGCGTAGCAACTTCTCGTTATTAGCCGTAAGTTGTAGTATGATACGATTTGACCGTTTTTCGTCGTTTAGAAGGCTTCGTCGAGCTATAGCATGGGTCGTATGGTTCGTCAACCGATGCCGAAAGCTGCACAACGAGAGGGAAACCGCTTGCCTCACAGTCGCCGAGTTGTCAGCAGCTGAATCTATATTGTACCGCCAGGCTCAATTCGAAGCGTATTACGACGAGATAACGCAAATTCGGAACCACGGCTGCTTAAAGAAAGGTAATGAGCTTTTCACACTGTTCCCGTATATTGATGCGGAAGGTATTTTGCGGGTCAGTGGTCGCATCGATGCAGCCAGTTGGCTGCCATACGATTCAAGACGCCCGATTATATTATCGCCGAACCACCCGCTTGCAAAATTAGTTGTCCATCATCACCACTGCCTAATGAAACATCAAAATCACGAGGCAACGGTCTGTGAAGTGCGTCGTCGGTTCTGGATACCGCGTCTGAGGCGTCTTGTACGGAAGGTCACAGCAGAGTGCAACGTGTGCAAATTGGCGCGGGCTACGCCGGCTCAACCTATAATGGGGCCCCTTCCTGAAGATCGGTGCAAGCCATTCGTGAGGCCCTTCTCATACGTTGGTCTGGATTATTTCGGCCCGCTCACGGTTACAATTGGCCGTCGCACAAAGAAACGTTGGGTGGCGCTATTCACCTGTCTCACTGTCCATTTAGAAGTTGCCGCTGACCTTTCGACAGATGCGTGCATTCTGGTTCTCAGGAACTTTGTAAACCGTCGAGGGATTCCCGTGCGCATACGGAGTGATAATGGAAAGAATTTTGTGGGCGTGGAACAGGAAACGCGGCGCTTCGCGGATGTATTTGACTGTGCACGACTTCAAGATGAAGCATCATCTAAGGGCATAGAATGGCTATTTAATTGCCCCTGCAACTCCTCTGAAGGTGGAGTATGGGAACGGATGGTGCGGTTTGTCAAGTGTGTCTTGCGTCATACGCTAAAGGAGGTGGCCCCACGTGAGCATACCCTGCAGTCTTTTTTAATCGAGGCCGAAAACATCGTGAACTCTCGCCCGTTAACACATTTGCCGATATCGCCGGAACAAGAGGAGCCGCTTACACCCAACCACTTTTTATTAGGAGCGCCCAGTACAGCTCAAACGCCAGGAAAGGGTGAAGCAGAAGAAGCGAGAGTTCTGCGGAAGCAATGGCGTATTGCTCGTCAATTGAGGACCGCATTTTGGAGGCGCTGGGTCGAGGAATATTTACCCACGTTGACGCGTCGCGTCAAGTGGTGCAAGCCAGCCACACCGCTAAAGGATGGCGACATGGTGTTTATATGCGACCAGAATATGCCGAGAACTCAGTGGAGTCGCGGAAGAATACTACGAGTCTACCCTGGAGCCGATGCAGTCGTCAGGAGTGCAGATGTGCAGACGAAAAATGGAATCCTACGCCGTCCTGCGTCTAAGCTGGCCGTTCTATACGTGGATAATAGTGATTCGAGCCAGTCGATTCACGGGGGCGGGGGTGTAGAAGAACGCCCATCTTAATTTTAGTGAAGTGTTCAGCCCTGCCGCAGTTTGCTCTCCTCCTCTCATTCGCTCGTTATTCTTCATTTCGTTGGTTTGCGAAATTTGTTCAGTGCGAAATTTGTTCAGCTCAATTCATTCGGTCATTTCGTTTGATACCGCCGAGAGGAGCAAACTGCAATAAGGCACTTCGGTATCATATTAGTTGTAGTTTATTAATTTCCATTTTATAGAACAAATGTTGATGTTGTTGTGTTTATTTCAATAATTAAAAACGCATCCTCTTTGTATCAAACACCCGTTCCTAAGACAGGAGGGTTTCTACCATTAGTACCGATTTTAAATGCTCTGGGAGCTGTTGGAGGCTTAGCATCTGGAGGAGCTGCAATCGCAAAAGCAGTTAATGAAACAAAAGCCGCACGACAACAATTGGAAGAAGCAAATCGACATAATCAAACTATGGAAGCAATCGCTATGGGAAAAGGCTTATACCTGAAGCCATACAGAAAAGGATTGGGCTTGTATTATAGTCCGCAACCAAAAAACTTTTAAAGAATCTACCCAAAAGAGCCCTCACAGACGTCGACTTGATGAAACATGCAAAGAATTTACCTCATTTCAGAGGTATTTTTATGCGAGACAGTCTCCCGAAACGACCTCGTCAGCAAGAATGTGGAATCGTTAATCTGGATACATCATAGGGCCCTGGTACTCATTGGGTAGCATATTACAAAGACAGGCACTGCAAAGAATATTTTGATAGTTTTGGAAACTTGCAACCACCGCATGAAATAATAAATTATTTGGGAGATGACGTAAATTACAACTACACCCAACACCAAGACTATAATTCATACAACTGTGGTCATTTATGTCTAAAATTTCTTTATAATTCAAACAAAATAAACAATAAATATAGTTTTGAAAAGTAATAGTATTGACTTTTTATTGAACTTTTAATATAAACATTATTTAAATTTTTTATATTCTATGTTCGATTTCGATGATGCTGAAGTTAATGATGAAGGTGAAGATGATGAGGAGGATGAGCTTTTCCATTCCTTATCCGACTTGAACGGGTTTTTCACTACTGTATACTGCAACTTCTTTGACCATGATTCTTGCATTTCGATGTCTTTCTTCTTATCCATTGTACTGCTCTTTGTTGTTGTTGTTGTTGTTGTCTTTGTAATTCAAATTCCAAGATGCGACTAAAGCTTTTTGATGATTTTCACCACTATTAATACTTATTTTAATATTTAGCTATGTTCGTTATAGCTATGATATATAAATACTGCATTTTCAGTTTTGGACAGTTAGTCTCTGTGTAGTTTTGAATCGGTTAGAGACAACTCAAAAAATTCACTAAATTGTTTGTTTAAATAAATACAAAAAATAATAAGAATACTAAAATGAATCAACTGTACCAAGATGATTGCACGTCTCCCTCATTTACTGCTGTGAAGGACTTTAATGGAAAAAGCTTTAATCAGAAAAATATTCTGTATGTCAAGGACATGGAACCCAGCAGATTTTATACAATAAAAAGTGTGCGCAGGACAAAAACCAAATATGGGGATCGAATCCTAATGGAGCTGGAAGATTGCGTAATTTTTCTGCCGCACAAATTCAAAGATATTTGTGATGCGACTATAGCAGAGTTCAACAACGGAAATTATTACATAATAAAACTGATGGAGGAAGATTAAGAAGATTTTCGATTGCAGGTTCAGGTCGACTTTCCCCAATCGCAACCCCTGCTCAAAACATATACAAATTGTCAAAAAAAATTTAATAAAAAAATAAAGAAATAATTTAATTTTGTCGTCTTTTATTTATAGATTCTTGTATAAAATGTTATCAATTTATTTATTCTGGCAATAGTTAAATTTATAGTGCAGCAGATGCAGGTGTCTGGTCCATCCACAGTTTCACTAGAAGCCCAGCAACATGTACCATAATGACGTCCATGTTTGGAAATAATAACTGTTAAAATGTAATCAAAATGCTCCTCCAGTATATTTTCCCTGTGAGTTACTAAAAACTCATGAACTCGAATTAAAAATGTTGTCATGTTTACGTGATTCATCTTGTTTAGTTAATAGTTGATTGTTGACTGATTTCTATTTGTTCTATTACATAATTTTATAAAGTGAAAACTCGCACTTTACTTACGGTTGTATACCGTATTTTTTAAGAATTAATTAAGCTAATTCCAAGAATTAAGAAAACAATAAAATGTTAAATTTATGCATATTCATTTTCATACTCCCAGCTGAACCCTTCTAAAATAAAAAAAAAGAAGAAGCATGCCAACAAGAAAACGAAATTGAGATAAAAAAATCTGCATATGTTCAATCATGTTCGGCTCAGTTCCGCCTAATTTCATTGCATTCTTCGGAAATGTTTACATTACTTTAATTCCAGCAAATTCGAGCCAAGCCGCAGTTCGTTCCCGAGCTATTAAATAAACAACTACAACAGTACTTCTGCTTAGGCAGCCCCACGCTCCAGATCACGCGAAGCTACAGTTCGATCCGTTCACTTTATGTTTACATTAAATTTCACTACGCTTCTGGGACGGCGACTCAAAAGCGAAGCAATTAAATAAACAACAACTACAACACACTTCTGCTTAGGCAGCCTCTGCTTAGCAAGCTGCCACCCGCGACCACACACATTCCCACAGTCTCTTGAATCATAAAAATCTTAATATGATATCCTACAACAACAATTCCAAAGGCAAGCATCTTGCCGCTGCTGCTCTCCCAATACTCACATACCATACACACGTCTCTCCCATCCCCTCTCCCCCTTCTTCCTCATCATCTCCCCTACCAACCGACTGATCGTCTGTCCGTCCGCCAGCCGCTAGCCGCTAGCCGCCAGCCGCTGGCCTTCAATCTCCTTTCTCACTCTTACACACACACAGCGCACCCTTCGGAGGAGGCACCACCGAAATACACGGGTGGTGCTATTTGTTTTAGAAGGTACATATTCCTACTACTGTGAACGTATCGAGCTGTAGCTTTGTATGCATGGTCTGAAGCGCGGAGATGTTATTTTAGGGAATTTGAAGCTCGTCCTGTTGTTCTTGTTGATTTTAGTTAGAACCGAAAAAAGTGTTGTCTTCGGCCTGGTCGAAATCTAAATACCCTACACCCGAGTAACTAAAACAATTATAATTTCGGCACTTACTATAACAACTTCTGTATAAGTAAGCGGACCACGCCCATTTTCGGAAAATATTTTTGTAATGTCTCTAGACTCTGATGGATAGAATAACGTATTAATATTTTGACCGTATATGGGATATTTACGGCTTTTGTGTAAGTGGGCGGACCACGCCCACTTTTGGCAATCTTATTGCTAATGCTTCCGGATACATCGTATTTTATTTTTCCGTAGTCTGTAGACTTGTAAGTTGTAGCATATATACTATATGTATTCCAATAATTTACGGCATCAACAGCAGGAGCAACACCAACAAGATCAACAACAGCTCATGTTAAAATGACTGCTGAGATGGAAAATAGGATTATTGAAATAAAATCATTTCAATCTAAAATGGTAATAATTCAGCATAAGGAAGAGTTGAAAATGCTTATGCTGATATGTGCGACCAGATAAGAAAAAAATGTCTAAGGGCAGTGACTGGTCGCTAATTAAAATATGTCACCTACAGGTCAACGTCAACCAATATCGACCTCTAAAGGGACCGTCATACATATATCCCACTGCCAAAAAAGTTTCTGAACAAGCGTGCTTGTGTTAACGTCATGAACGAAGATGACAACTGTTTCATGTGGGCTATAATATCAGCCATGTATCCCTCAGCACATCATACAGAAAGGAGTTCCAGCTATCATATAGCAAATATTTAAGCGTCTTGCATTTTATTGGTAAATGGTGTTACGTTGAACTTCGACGCATTAACGTTCCCGCTACCTGTCACATAAATCTCCCGATTCGAGGAGTTAAGTTAAGCTCACACATACGAGTAATTGTGTTTGGGTATGACGAGGAGGTCGGTGGCATCGTGAGACCGTACTACTCAACCAAAGAAGAGAAGTTCTCCCACATCTACCTCTTATTAGTCCAGGAGAAGGAGCGGTGGATTAAAAATATATCAACGTGTGGATTAAAAATATATCAAGGTAATTTTAATTAAACAAATTACTACTACTTTTCATAACACTAATTTTGTATTTTCCCTCTTTTCCTTTCAGATTGATAAAATCTCAGCAGACGGCGCACAAAGGAAGATTGTTCTTCTGCAACAGCTGCCTGCAGTATTCGCACAACGCGATTACTGCAGAGCAGCATAAACAACTCTGCAAGAATCTGGTGACGGTGATACCTAAGGAAGAGGAGGCATCGCTTAGTTTTAAGAATTTAGAACGTAAGTCAGATCGTAAGTTGTATAGAAATTTACAATAATTATATTAGTGTTGTGAAGCCTATGACTTCCTTGAAACCGGCAGAACTCAGACATCGCCCGAGCACAATGTCTGCCATATTTGTGAAGAGGCAATTGTAGCAGGTGTAGGTCTCTATCTGAAAACAGGTGTAGTTATTTTGGCAGACATTTTTGAAAATTTCTGAAACGTCTGCAAAAATATTTACAATCTGGATCCCTGTCAGGACTACACAGCTCCAGGTTTGTCTTGGGATGCAATGTTGAAGACGACCAATATAGAACTGGAGCTGCTTACTGATATAGATATGTATCTTTTCGTTCAGAAAAGCATACGAGGCGGCATTGTTCAATGTATATTCTGGAGGTAGACTTGGACTACCCTCAGAGTTTACATAACTCGCATAATGATTTACCATTTTGTGCTGAAAATAAAACTCTGGGTAGCTCCAAGTGTAAAAAGTTAATTGTTGATTTAACTAGCAAGACTAAGTATATAATCCACAACAAAAATCTTCAACAATGCCTGCAGAATGGGTTAGTTTAGAAGAAAGTACCTAAAGTATTGAAATTAAAACAGTCTTGCAAAAAATACTTTTGAAAAGAATTTCTTTAAACTGCTAAATAATGCGGTGTATGGGGAAAACAATGGAGAATGTGGATAAAGACGATTGGGAGCTCGCGCAATAATTGTTATAATTTTACATGATGAAATTGCGTACTGAAAAAATAAAAGTTAAAAACAAGAAAAAGTGTTTTCTTCGGCCTAGCCGAAATCTAAATACCCTACACCCGAGTATCTAATATAATTTCATCACTTAACAACTTTTGTATAAGTAGGCCTTGCCCATTATAGTATTGGCCAATATTGTTTGTAATGTCTCTAGATACTTCTAGTATTCATATTTTTTATAGATAAAATCACGTATTCATATTTTTTAACCGTTTATGGGATAATGACAACTTTTGTATAATTCGACGGACCACGCCCATTTTTGGTATACGAATTGGTAATACCTGTGAATATGATAAAATAACGTATCTTTTATATCGTTGTTATCTTATACCGTTTACAAGATACAGGCAACTTTTGTATAAGTGGGCGTGGCACGCCAATTTTTGGCAAGCATATCGGTAATGCCATACATTGTGATAAAACTACATCTCAATATCTCATACCGTTCATGAGATATTGCCAACTTTGTTATGAGAGTGGAACGCAAATTTTTTGCAAGAATTTTAGCAATGGCGCTATGTGTTCCGGAATAAAATTATGCCTTAATACATAATTACTATACTTACACCTACATGATGAAATTGCGTTGTGAAAA
The DNA here is from genome assembly GCA_922984085.1 of Sicus ferrugineus. Lineage (NCBI taxonomy): Eukaryota > Metazoa > Arthropoda > Insecta > Diptera > Conopidae > Sicus > Sicus ferrugineus. The sequence goes on along the minus strand of OV277351.1, from coordinate 1,366,862 downwards.
AATAAAAGTTAAAACCAAGTAAAAGTGTTGTCTTCGGCTTGGCCGAAATCTAAATACCCTACACCCGAGTAACTAAAAAAATTATAATTTCGCCACTTAACAACTTTTGTATAAGTAGGCCATTCCCATTTTTGGCAAATATTTTTGTAATGTCTCTAGATACTGCTAGATAGAATCACGTATTAATATTGTTACGTAAATTTAGATTTACGGATACGACTCTCGACTTAGGTTCGATCTCTGGATTGTGAATAATCCAATAAAACTCAAAAGTGTTGTTGTTTTTAATTTCACAAATATATTCTTTTCTGATTGCACTTCTTAACACTTATTATTTGGCACTTTTTTTTCTATTTCTATATCAGAGTTTAGGAGCTGCTAAGCTTCAAAGCTTTTTTGTGCTGATAGCACGAGCTCCTGTTAAGAGGGTTGATAGAGGGAGGGGAGTGGAAAAGGGAGTTTTTTTTTTTTTTTTATTTGTGGAACTATTTTTTAGTTTTTGTACAACTAATAGCGCTAGGCTAGGCGTTAAGTACGCTGAAAACAACACAATTAAAATCCATGGCCAAGGCGGGATTCGAACCCGCATCCCCGGAGCTCGCAGCGAGGTTATCAGCCACTGCGCCACCGAGGACGGCGACACATCGACCACTTTGCTCACAAGATGGTCGATGTATTTCGTTCAAGAACTAAACTCGAATTAATTCTCTGAGACGCCCTTCGGCTATTTATATGCCAGCTGATACCACTGCGAAAGGTTCTTGAGCAATCTAGCAAATTGGCGATCTCTCCATTTGATCTATCTCGCGCTAGATGTCGTCTTGCAATGCTGTGGAAGGTTGTGGAACTAGCTATCTATCGCTTAGATGTCTCGATTTGGATGGTTTAAAGTAGTTTCGCGAAACTTCGATTGTAAATTCGTCAACTGCCCTCCACTTAAGTCTGATCGTCTCGATCAGACACCAAATTCTTTGATCCATATGGGGCTAGTCTCTCTAAGTGAACGACTTTAATTTTACCTCGCCTCTGCGTGTAGGATTGTATGCGATACACAACATCGTTCAGTCGCTTTATGACTTTATATGGCCCTTCCCATGATGTGTGTAGCTTTGGAGACATACCCTTTTTCCGTTGCGGATTGTACAGCAGCACCAAGTCGCCTTCTTGAAATCCTTCGGAATTCATAGCTCGGTCGTAACGATCCTTCATTTGCTATTGCTCATTAGTTGCTCATTAGTTGTGTTCGCTGCCTCACATGTTGATGTATTTCATCCATTTCGGACTGAAGCAATTCCCAAATAGCTGCCTCCAATTTCAGTAAGTTCATTGCTTTTCAGTAAGTTCATTGCTTTTTCCAAATTTCAGATTTGATGCCAAAAATAATCCTCGCAAGTGGATGGCCGGTAGTATCATGGACTGCTGACCGGTAAGCCAATAAAAACATTTGAATAGGCTTGTCCCAATTGCGCTGACATTTGCCCAGTACTTTCTGCATATGTTCTTCTAATGTACGGTCAAACCTTTGCACCATGTCATCCGAAGGTGGATGTAGAGCTGTCATTGGAGTTTTCTTGATACCCAACAATGAGCACATTTCTTGAAATATAGCAGGCTCAAAGTTCCTCCTTTGATCTAAATGCAACTCAATTGGTATTCCAAACCGCGTGACCCAATTCTACACAAAAGCTTCGGCCACTTACTGAAATCATCAACACATATTTGTTCCCAGAGTCGCTATCAGGATACGGACCAGCTACATCCATTGCAACGCATTCGAATGGTGCTCCCGCATTGTACTGCTGCAATCTTCCTCTGCTTCTAACTATCGGACCCTTAGCTGCAATGCCTTGCGCGCAGATTTTAATCCATTCAGCAACTGATTCTTGACAATTTACCCAGTAAAACTGTTGTTTAATCTTTTCCAGAGTTTTCGTGACACCGAAATGCCCTTCACTTGGTCCAGTGTGGAACTCTTCTAATACAGCTGCTATTCTGGACTTTGGTAGGACAACCAAATCGCGAGTGCGTTTGCCATCTTCACTTTCCCATTAATGATGCAGAACTCCGTTCATCAGCTTCAAGCTATACCATTGCGCCCAATACGCCTTAGCCAACGACCTTTCTGATGACATTTCTTCCTTGGTTGGTCTTTTATCCATTTCATTCACTTTCATGGCCTTAACCATGCTGGATTCCCATTCATCATCAGGATGCAGATTTGTTAATCGGATGTCGGCCATACCTTCGCTTCTTTCAGCCTTGCAGTAATGATTACACTCCAATGCACATGGGCGTCGAAATAATGCATCTGCGTTTCATTGTTGCCGACCTTTCCGATGCTCTATTTACAGTCATAATTCTGCAACCTTTCTATCCATCGCTCAATCTGTCCTTCCGGACTTTTAAGCTGGAGTAACCGTCTGAGTGCTGCATGATCTATTATTAGATGGAAATGCTGTCCATACAGGTATTTGTGAAAATGTTTCACGCATTCGACCACTGCCAAGAGTTCCTGCCTTGTAACGCAATAGTTCCTTTCCGGTTTTCCAAGAACTCTGCTATAGTACACAATTACTTTTTCCTGACCATCGATAACCTGTGAGAGTACACCTCCTATTCCATATGCACTAGCATCTGTGTCTATGACGAACTTTCCGCTAGGAACTGGATAACCCAATATTGCAGCTGTACGAAGCAATTCCTTCAACTACTGAAAGGCATTCTCTTCCTCCTCTTTCCACACAAAATTGCAGTTTTTCTTTGTCAAATTATGCAAACTTCTTGTAACAATGGCAAATCCGGGTACAAAGCGTCGGCAATATGTACAGAGCCCAAGAAAGCTTCGCACTTCATGAACGTTCGTGGGTCGAGGTCTGTCTCTTACCGATTTTATTTTGTCTTCATCAGTATGAATTCCTCTAGTAGTGATTTTGTGGCGCAAAGGAGTTACTTCGGTTTTAAAGAAATTGCATTTCTTTGGATTCAACCGTAATCCAGCAGAAACAATTTGTTGAAAGACATTTTCTAAATTTTTGGGGTGGTCATCAAAATTCTGGCCCATGACGACGATGTCATCAAGATACATTGGGCCTATTAGTGGCAGTGGATAGCTGTCCTTTTTAGTGACATCGTTCAGCTTCCGATAGTCAACGCAAAACCGGGTGTTTCCATCTTTCTTTTTAACTAACACGACCGGTGCACTCCATGGGCTAGTTGATGGTTCAATAATTCCACCTTTTTGCATTTTGTCTGTTATCTGTCCCGCTTCTTCTCGCTTTGCTAGTGGGACTCTGCATGGAGCTTGCCGAATCGGTCTTGCATCGCCAGTGTCTATCCGATATTGCACGATGGCAGTTCTTCCAAATTTATTGCCATCGTTGGCAAATATGGAACTATGCTTTTCTAGTAGCCGTTTTGCTTTCATCCTTTCTGGCCCGCTCACCTCATACAAGCAGGTACCCAAGATGTTGGTTTTAGTGACCTCTTTGAGAACCTCGTTTTGCATTCCTGGGGAGGATTGTCACAATTACCCACGGCTTCCACAGCTTGGCATTGTCCTACTAGCGCTCCTTTCTCCAAAATGTTTGGTGACCTGAACTCATTCATCACTCGAATTGGGATCCGCTTATTGTTTCCCGTTTTTATCAAGGTTCGTCCAACCAATATATTCGCAGTCCTTTCTGATGCCTCTATTACCCGCAGCTGGCTTGCTCCGCAGTCTCACTCTACACATGCCCACAGTACTGCTTCGGACTTTAGTGGAATCTGCTGACGGTGACTTACACTTACATTCCTGATCTGAGGCTGTTTATACCAGGTGCTTAGGGGTATCTCCATGTACCGGTACGTCAGCATTCTTCTCTTCAGATCTAGAGTAAGACAATGGGCTAGCATAAAATCTACGCCGATTATTACCTCGTCCATTATTCCAGCCACTAAGAAAGTATGAATCACTTCTAGCATTCCAATCTAACCCTTGCACACCAGTTTTCCAGAAATCGCAGCTTCCTCCCCTGTACCTGTCCGTTGTTTGCAACCAACAGATATGTATCGGAGTTTACGTACACTCTAACTGCAGTCAAACAACAATGTTGGAACTTGTTGTCCCTGCGAAAAGCAATCAGTATAAAACGTGGCCTTTCATTCTGCGTAGATAATTTAGCGTTCCAAAGGTGGTTACTTTCTTGAGGAAGTGATGGGTTGAAAGACAATCCTATCTGGGGAATGCTATTGATTAAGGTCGTTCGCTTTGGATTATTTGGAAGAGTTGTAGTTTCGCAAAGTCAGCCAACTGCACATGGGGAATTTTCCATATGATATTAGTTATACTCAGTTTTAATTTTTCGGTTGCAACACTTGGATAAACAGCATTTTCATCCGATTTCGAACGCAGTAGTACAAGTTCATGTTTAGCATTTAAGAAAATTTTATTATTCAGCAAATGGTATACAAAAATTAAAATATCCATCATTATATCAGCATTTTTCAGCGTACTACTCTCAGTCGGATTCAAAGAGACGTAATTTTTCATTGTGTAGCTACACCAAAGTGACGTATACGATCAATTTCCAATCCATTCAGCTCATAGCGAACTTCACCAAACATGAATGCCACACAATTGTTTTTCCTACACCCGAAGGGAGTAGGGTATATTTACTTTGTTCTTTCGTTTGTAACGCAGAGAAGGAGACGAGATAGGTATAAAAAAGTTTATATATATTCTTGCTCAGCGTCACCTCCTGAATTAATTTAGTCCTGTCCGTCCGTCCGTCCGTCTGTCTGTCTGTCTGTCTGTCTGTCTGTCTGTCTGTCTGTCTGTTGAAATCACAATTACGAAAGAACGAAAAGAGATATCGCTATGAAATTTGGCATAAATATTCTTTGTTATGTAGGGCTGTTTGGGATTGAAATTTGCGAGATAGATAAACAGCCGCGCCTACTTTACATACGGAATGTAAAGGAACCTCGTTTAGAAAAATTTAATAATGCGAATATTTTATAAACCGTGCGAGATATTAAGGTATAAATTTATTCCGAAACAAATAGCGCTATTAGTAAAATTTTGCGTGGGCGTGCCACGCCCACTCATAACAAAGTTGGAAATATCTAATGAACGGTATAATGTATTCAGATGTGATTTTATCACGATGTATCCGGAAGCATTAGCAATAAAACTGCCAAAAATGGGAGTCATACGTCCACTCATACAAAAGTTATCAATATTTTGTAAACGGTATAAGATATTAACACGTAATTTTATCACGGGTTATTCACAGGTATTACCAATTTGAATACCAAAAATGGGCGTGGTCCGCCCACTTAAACAAAAGCCGTCAATATCCCATATACGGTTCAAAATATTAATACGTTATTATATCCATCAGTGTCTAGAGACATTACAAAAATATTTTCCCAAAATGGGCGTGGTCCACCTACTTATAGAAAAGTTAAGTGTAGAAATTAGAATTGTTTTAGTTACTCGGACATAAGGTATGTAGATTTCTTCCAGGCCGAAGACAACACTTTTACTTGTTTTTAAAGATTTTCTATGATTTCTCTTTCTTTCACTTTTCTAATATTTTATTCAAATTTTTATTTTTCGACTTGTTTTTTGTTTTTAAATATTTGTTGTAACTTGTTTTACTTTCTTTTAATATTTTCGCCTTCTCTGCACTTTTCAAAATATTTTCTGAGTTTTTACTTTTTGTTTTCAATTTTTTCTTAAAATATTTTCTAAATTTCTCTCACTTTTTTAATTTAAGTACTTCACTTTTCTAAACTCTTCTGTGCACTTTTAAAAAAATTTATTTAAGTTTTTCTACTTTTTCTTATAAATGTTTCCTACACTTACTCTTTCTTTTACTTTTTAAAATGTTTTCGTTTTTTTACAATGTTCTGTGCACTTTCTCTTTATTTTCTGAAATTTTCTGTGAACTTTCTAAAATTTTCCTTTCGCAATTTTTTAATTTTACACTTGTTTAGAATATTTTGTTTAAATTTTTTTTTCGTTTGTATTCACTTTATAATTTAACAAAACGACGAAGAAAAAATTGTCACCTCTATATTCAACATCTTGTCAGTTCTATAATCAGATACTAAATGCAGTTCAGTTATAAGTTTCAGTCCTTCATACTCCGGCTGAAACCCTTATAAAATAAAAAAGAAACATGTCAACAAAAACGAAAGTGAGATAAAAAAAATCCATATATGTTCAATCATGTTCGGCTCAGTTCCGCCTTATTTCATTGTATTCTTCGGAAATGTTTAGATTAACTTAATTCCTTCCAAACTGTCCACAGTTTGATTCTAAGTAAAAACAACAAGAATAAGGTGAGCTTCAAATTTCGTAAAATAACATCTTCTCGCTTCAGACCACGCACGCAAACCCACAGTTCGATCCGTTCAATTTATGTTTACATTAAATCACTACGCTTCTGAGGCAGCGTCGAAAAAGCGAAACAATTAAATAAACAATAATTCTACGTCTGCTTAGGCAGCCTCTGCTGACGCAGCAGCTGCTTAAGCTGCCACAGCTCGTTCCCACAGCTCTGTATCCTACATGCAGACGTTAAAACTACAACAATAACTACAACAGCATACTTCCTAAATTCCCTAAAAATAAATCCACTAACCAACCTTATGCGACACAAGCCTTCTCCAATAAACCAAATGAACAAAATCACACATTAACACGCACTCTTGCCGCTTATGGTCTCCCAATACTCACACAGCACTTGCCTCCCCTCTCACCCACCGGCCGTTTGTCCGACCGACCGACCGACTGATCGCCTGTCCGTCCGCCAGCCGCCAGAATTGCCACTTGATAAAATTCTATGAAAAATTCACAAAAATTTTACGGAAAATCCTTCGATCTGGCAGCTCCGTCCATAAAAATCCTCGATCTGGCAACTCCGTCCACAAAATCCCTCGATATGGCAATTTCGTTAAAAAACCCTTGATCTGGCAACTCCGTTGACCACTCACATCTTCTGTCTCACTCTTGCACACACTCCGCCCACTGTCTCACTCTTACACACACAAAGCATATTTGGCGGATTAATCCGCTGAAATACACGGGTGGATGCATTGGATTAGAAATCCCATATATTGTATATATTACTCCGTTGAATCTGCAATTAATTTTTCCTGTTTACCTCTTGGAGTCTTTATTGTTTCTGCACAAAACGCCAAATCGTTGTGGGTGTCGTGAAGATCTTCAGAATATAGTACATTAACTTCTAGAATATATCCAACTGACTGATGATGTTGGACCAATGGTGCTGATGTTGAAATTATCAACTTCCTCAATCCATTCAAATTCACTATTTGGAAAATAATTAGACATTGCCCACCCATGCAAATTGTTGGCGTCCAAATACATTAGGTATTTTGATGACTTTTGATTATCAAAATCCCTTATATATTTGTTGTTCGCCCTTAAATGTCGTTTTGTGCATTGAGCAATCCCACCTTGTATGTTTTCTTGAATGAAATCGTTCATATCTGTAGAAAGATCGAGTTCAGTATAAAAATTGCTTGATGACAAATTTTGACTCAATTCGTCCAAGCTTGATGCCATGAAACGGTACGAACCCAAGTTCCATGACATTTCTTTCATTAACCTGAATTTTTTTAGACAATGCAACATAAAATTCCTTGTTTAATGGAATCACGTTAATGTCACCTTCAATTGAACTTAATTCTTTAATGAACAAGTGACAATCTTACGAACAGCCAGCCTTCTATATCGCATGTTAAATGACAGTGATCTGCCACTCTATCGGCGCCAAATTCCTGATGGCAAATATGACAGACAGAACATTCGGATTGCAACCGTAATTGTAAAGGTGTTACTTTCTTAAGGCTTTTCCATTTTGGTACAGTAGTAGGGTCCCACGATGCTGCCGACCTTATCGTCATATCCGAAAACGCTGACGCTAATGTTGGGTTTGCGTTTTTCAAACTCGGCGACATGTGTAGAAGGCAGCGGGAACGTCAATGTGTCAAAGTGCAACATTACACCATTTTCCAGCAAAATGTCTGACGCCTCCCCGATGTCTGACTACACCCGAAGGGAGTAGGGTATATTCACTTTGTTCTTCCGTTTGTAACGCAGAGAAGGAGACGAGATAGATATAGAAAAGTATATATAATCCTTCTCAGCGTCACCTCCTGAATCGATTTAGCCCTGTCCGTCCATCTGTCTGTCTATCTGTCTGTCTGTTTGTCTGTCTGTCTGTCTGTTTGTCTGTCTGTCTGTGTGTCTGTCTGTTTGTTGAAATCACGATTACGAGAGAACGAAAAGAGATATCGCGGTGAAATTTGGCACAAATATTCTTTGTTATGTAGGGCTGTTTGGGATTGAAAATGGGCGAGATCATTAAACAGCCACGCCTACTTTACATACGGAATGTAAAGGCACCTCGTTTCAAAAAATTTTATAATCTGAATATTTCATAAACTGTGCGAGATATTAAGGTATAATTTTATTCCGCAATATATAACGTCATTACTAAAACGTTAGAAAAAAAATGGGCGTGCCACGCCCACTGATAACAAAGTTGGCAATATCTCATGAACGGTATAAGATATTGATATGTAATTTTACCATTATATATAGGAAAGCATTACCAATAATCTTGCCAAATGGGCGTGCCACGCTAACTCATGCAAAAGTTGTCAATATCTTGTAAACGGTATAAGATATTAACACGAAATTTTATCACGAGGTATCTACAAGTATTACCAGTGTATACAAAAAAGTGAGCGTGTTCCGCCCACTTACACAAAAGTTGTCAATATCCCATAAACGGTTCAAAATATTAATACGTTCGTAATTCTATCTAGCAGTACCTAGAGACATTACAAAAACATTTGCCCGAAATGGGCGCGGTACGCCTACTTATACAAAAGTTGTTAAGTGGCGAAATTATAATTTTTTATAGTTACTCGGGTGTAGGGTATTTAGATTTCGGCCAGGCCGAAGACAACACTTCTACTTGTTTTAATTTAGTTTTTGCTTAGTTGAAATCCCAGATTTTACGAACTCTTTATTGGCAAATGTCAAGTTTTTGGCGCTGTAGAGCGTTAAGTGTTGTCTGCGGCTTCTGCGACATTGTTACTCCAAATGTCAAAGTAAATGAAAATGCACCCATGTAAGCGTTTCTATTATAGATAATCATTATTCTTGCGGTTTTAAATGCAGTCTGAGGGTTTTATAGTTTCTCAAAAAAAATTAATTAGGTCACCGTTTTGATCAACAATTTTTACCGTTATCGAACTTTTTTCTCTGTTGTTTACAGGTAAATAGATAATATTTTTCGGAATCTCATCTATTTTATACCCAGGGCTGACATTCAGTGCAAACATATGAATTGTATGCGCCGGTGCATTATTAATATATGAATTTGATCTTTGTTATATTCGCAGGCAAGTCCGCTGTATGGTGTTTCCCTGCTTCCAATATTCTTCTATTGAATCCTAAAAGCGGACCAAAACTTCGATTTTTATTAAAGAAAAATAAAAACAATGTAGAGGGAGCACATACGGAACCACAACAAAAGGATACTCAAAGCCAACGCAACACCTAATTGTCTAATTTTGCTGCCTTATTGCTACATGTACAACACAAAGGACTACATTTTAATTTTCTAGATAACATGGAAATATACAAACAAGAAACATTCGACGGGCAAATCATAAATGAACAAACAAACACTACATCAGGCGACGATCAAATCGCTTCATATTGATGACTAACATCCACCACAATTATCAGTGTAGTATCTTTGAAATCTTCAGGCAGAAACAAAGGTTGAGTTTCCCGAGTAAAATAGCTTTGCCGAAATTTTACAATCAATCAATCAAAGCTGAAGTTGAGGTAATCATATGGATATGTATCGGAGTTTAAGTGCACTTTAACTTCAGTCAAATAGCAATGTTGAAACTTGTTGTCCCTTCGAAAAGCAATCAGTATAAAACGTGGCCTTTCATTCTGCGTAGATAATTTAGCGTTCCAAAGGTGGTTGCTTCCTTGAGGAAGTGATGGGTTGAAAGACAATCCTATCTGCGGAATGCTATTGATTAAGGTCGTTCGCTTTGGATTAGTTGGAAGAGTTGTAGTTTTTCAAAGTCAGCCAACTGCACATGGGGAGTTTTCCATATGATATCAGTTATACTCAGTTTTACTTTTTCGGTAGCAACACCTTTTTTTTTTTAAATGGCAGAAGCTCTGGGGATGCCCCCTATCTATGCACAGCATTTGTTGGTTCCGAAGGGATGATAGGTTAGTGGGAAGGGGAAAGAGGGAGTAGTGACGGTTTACACTTCGCTTAAAGGTTTCGACGCTGTATAAAACGACGACTTGAATAAACATCATTTTCACCCGATTTCGAACGCAGTCGTATAAGTTCATGTTTAGCATTTAAGATAATTTTATTAAAGTCTTCAGCAAAGCTCAGTACCATTTTCAATATGTGACGACGTATTTCGGCGCTACGAAATGCGCCCACAAATTTAATGAATTTAATTTTTTTTTGTTATAAATTATCTTATATTATTTTTTTCCATATTTTTACAATATGTAATATTTCAAATTTCATTAAATTAAGTATATTTCATTAGTTATAATGGTGATGGTTTTTTAAATTTTTAGGTAATAATATTGAGGTCATACCTAATTACATTTTAAAATAATTACAATAGTACTGAACGTAGGGTAAAGAAATATAGTTAAGATAGGCCAGTGAGTTAGAGTAAGACAGAGCTATGTACGTTGTGGTGAAGAAAACTCACGAAACGCAGACGCTTCGAAACGGCGAAACGCAGACGCTTCGAAACGGCGAAACGCAGACGCTTCATAAAAAGAACGATACAACACATAAAACGCCAGTTGCTCGTGTTCCGTGGCACGGGTAGGACCTAGTGGTCGGGGGTGGTTCCCTTGCCTATAGCCGCTACACGGGTGGCCCAGTGGGATCGCTCGTGCCGTGGTTGGATACGACAGGAAGATTTTCCTTTGTCTCTCCTCTCTGCACCCGCTCTCGTTGCCAAGGTTTCAAAGGGATGGTCCAGTGGATCATTTCGTTGAGGCCGAAGCAACGAACTCGAGAGATCAAGATGCTGGTTCAGTGGATCGGCTTTTTGCTCTCGCGGCCGCTCTCGTTGCCGAGGCTTCATTTTTGGTTCCACTTAAGCTTGGTCGACGTAGCCGTCGACGAAACCGAAGTGGACCAACATGACGCAATTCCACTTCTTTTCGCAATTCTTAAAAATAATATTTATTTTCTCAATATTAATATTCGACAATATGAGCGTCGGCAGAATTAAATGGGGAGATCGGTAAACAGCATCGCCTACTTTACATACATACCGTATGTAAAGTAGGCGTGGCTGTTTACCGATCCCGCCCATTTTCAATCCCAAACAGCCCTACATAACAAAGAATATTTGTGCCGAATTTCATCGCGATATCTCTTTTCGTTCTCCCGTAATCGTGATTTCAACAGACAGACAGGCAGGCAGACTGACGGACAGCGCTAAATCGTTTCAGGAGGTGACGTTGAGCAAGAATATATATACTTTTCTATATCTATCTCGTCTCCTTCTCTGCGTTACAAACGGAAGAACAAAATGAATATACCCTACTCCCTTCGGGTGTATTGTATGAAAAACGAGGACTAATTTGCACCCCCAATACAATAGGACTTTCTAAAAGTGATATATTAGCAGCATTGCAGGACTCTGTAATAGAAGACTTCAGCGATGATGAGATTCGACACAAAAATTTTAATATTATTCCTGATAGTTCGGAAGTGGATGAAGGTAATAAATTATTGACTTTACTTCTTCTCGACTTTTGTCCATATTTTGATATACTATACATATAGTGGCTCACAGCTTATTTCGACCAGCACCTTACAAAAAATTTAAGCCTCTATAATAACAAAACTAAAAGATATCAAAATTATTTAAACGTAGGTGGTTAGTCCGTTAACTAGTTGTTAACATGCGAAAATGAAAAATATCAAAACATGCGATCTGAAAACTGCATTGGTTGTGGAATTGGCCAAACTTACGCCACAAGTGGCCCAAAAGCTGGTCGAAGCAATGCCAAAGAGGTTTAAAATGGTGGTTGACCAGAAGGGCGGTCATACTATATATTAAAACTTTTTTGTCTCTTAAAAACCTAATTTAAATATTGAATTTGTTACCTCGTTGAAATAAGCTGTGACATTGTTTTTAGTTCCTTTTGTCTTTTTTCATTATTATAAAATATTACAAAAATATAAAAAAATTAAATTAAGCCATGTCTGATTAGTTTAAACATTAGTCTATCAACTTGTGTTTAAATAATTTAGATATCTTTATACCATACACCCGAAGGGAGTAGGTTATATTCACTTTGTTATTCCGTTTGTAACGTAGAGAAGGAGACGAGAAGATATAGAAAAGTATATATTTTTGGTCAGCGTCACCTCCTGAATCGATTTATTTAGTCCTGTCTATCTATCTCTCTGTTGAAATCATGATTACGGGAAAACGAAAAGAGATATCACAACTAAATTTGGCACAAATTCTTTGTTATGTAGGGAAGTTTGGAATTGAAAATGAGCGGTTCACAACCACTACTACTTTACGTACGGAATGTAAAGGCACTCATACAAAAGTTGTCAATATCTTGTAAACGGTATAAGATATTAGCACGTAATAGTCACATCACGAGGGATCCACAGGTATAACCAATTTGTATACCAAAAATGGGCGTGGTCCACTAACTTATAAAAAAGTTGCCAATATCTCATAAACAGTTCAAAATATTAATACGTGATTCTATCCAGCAGGATCTAGAGACGTTACAGAAATATTTGCAAAGAATGGGCGAGGTCCACCTACTTATACAAAAGTTGTATAATCGTATGGTTGCCATACCGAAGTTCTTTGTAAAAATTCCCCTTTTGGGGCAAATTTAGTTTACTTATCCTATTTTGGCCACGATTACGGCCGCATTTTGCAACTATGCGATTCACTTTAATTTAAAGAAAATTATATTCACATTGAAATTATTTTCCTACTTTTAGTGACATTGAACTGGACCAGGGGTGAAACCCTACTTTTAATTAGGTTATACAAGGAGTCTCCATGCCTGTACGATCCCAGAAATCGAAATCGATTTTACTAATAAAGTAAAAAGGAGCGCGTGTTTACATAAAATACAATCAAACATGCAGGAATATAAACCTAATATTACTATTAGGGACATTAAAACAAAAATTAAAACAAACTGTGGAATGAATTTCACAGACTAAGATAGGAAGTCAAAGTGAACCGTATATTTATCGGAGAAACAACACGCGTATTCCATGTACGCTGAGAACTTTTACCTGTTGAGTAATTCCTACCTTCCTACTTGTCACACAACATTATTAGTGGACGTCGTTAGGCTGAGTTAAAATTCGGTACAACATTAATTTAAATTCATAAATATACTTTTACCTGTAAAAAGTTTCTCGGAATCAAATTAAAATTAAAAAATGGGATTTTTAAAATCCTATGTTTTATTTACGTGTTAATCATCATGCAATATAATTATGGCAAATCTGGCGAACATTCGGAAATTCAGTAAATTTCACTCACACACATTTAGGAATCACACGTATATGAATTTTAACATCAAAGAAGAAACGTAGTGTCACCACGCGTTCTTCTCGAAGCCGGCTTCAAGAACCCGCTTCAAGAAAACAAGTCTCGCCAGGGCCAATGGGTGTGCAGCGTTTTGACAGTTTTGTGAAGGTGACTTCGTTGTGTAAGCCGCTTTGTTGGGTGCCGTGGCAGATTGCATGGTGGGAACCGGGCCGGTTAGGATCCAACCGAACACGGTTTGCTGAGCCATGAGGGAGCCCAGCACTTGGCGGCGGATGCCGTTCAGCAGGATTGCTGGGTATAAATCGGCTCCGATGAGGACGTCGACCTGCTCGCTTTTGGAGAAGTTGACATCTGCGAGCTCGATGTCTTGAGGGAGGCCACTGAGAAGTGACCTGTCTAACGAGTGGGAGGGCAACCGCCCTGTAATGTGTGGGAGCACGAGCGCCGTCACGTTGATTTCAAAGTTGGGATCAAGTGGCGAATTCAGCAGAAAATCACTCGATCTTGATATTTTTGCAGCAACAGTCTCGTTGAGACCTGAAACTACAGTTGTAGTTGGCTGCACTGGGAGCTTTAAGAGCTTTTGTATGTAACATGTACCGTGACTGCGTATTGTTACCATAGCAGTCCCTAACAGTACCTGTTTTGGTGCTTTCGCGAAGTACACCTGATGCGTGTCCTGTGGATTTCGCTGTTGCGCGGGGGAGAAGTGGACTGTATGTTGGAGGGAGGTCGCATTGAAGAATGCGGCCTTTCTTGCTGAAAAGCATGATGAGTCGAACCTGGAATAAAGTTGGAATAGGGAGGGGCTTGAGCACGCGGAACGTTTTCAAACCGCCGCTCTTGATGTGAGGCACGTGGGGTCGAATCTGATGCAGCATTCGATGAGGATGGAGCGTGTTCACGATGCAAGAGGGTGTGATGCCTGCCATTGCATTTGACGCAATTGAATCTGCTTGGACAGTTTTTCACGGAATGAGATCTGGCCAAGCAGTTGCTGCACAAGCGGTTTTTCTGAACGGTATTCAGCCGCTGTGGAACGGGCAAGCTGAGAAACTGAGAACAGGATCTCAACTTGTGCTGCTTCTGGCAAAGAGGGCAGCTGTCTTGGGACACCTTCAATTGAAAGGTGTTGACGCGTTTAGAGGCTGGAGTCGAGTGAGTCGGAGTTGGGGGTGTGTTGATTTCGCGGCGGGTGTGCACTTAATATCTTACACCGTTTCAAGGGTCTGGAAGCGATGAGTCAGAAACGCATCCAGATCTGTCCATTTTGGGATCCCTGTTTTGTTAGTGAGAGATTGCTCCCAAAGGGAAAGCGTTGCTTCTGGGAGCTTGCTGGAACACAAAAATACGATTGTCGCGTCCCATTGCGAGGCATCAACACCTTGTAGCGCGAGCGCGCCGAGAATATTATTGATTTCGCGCTGCAGGTCTTTAATAGCGCCACCGGTTTCTTTCGTGATGGGGGACAGGCCGAAGAGCTTCTTTAAATGGGCGTTGGTGAGGGCGCGCCTGTTTTCGTATCTGTCGGACAGATTTTTCCACGCTTGGGCAAAGCCTTCGTTCGTGAGAGGGGATTTCTGTACAATTTCTTTCGCTTCGCCCGCAGTTTTCTGGTTCAGGTGGAAAAGCTTCTCAACCGGCGCAATTCGGGTATTTTGAATATAAAGGGCGGTGAACATATCCCTAAAAGAGGGCCACGAAAGGTAATCGCCATGGAAGGCTTGTGTGTCGCAGGGGGGCAGGCTGATTTTTCTCGCGCAGCGCAGATATACCGCATAGCATTGGCGGCGCTTCTCCTTTACGCCTTCGAATTCTTGGCCTTTATCCTTCGTCGAGTCGAGCTCCGCAAGCATCCTTTCATAGGCACTTTTAATCAGCAGCCACTGTGATCGGATTTCTTCCCGCTGAATTACCAGGGTGTAAACGGTGTGGTCCGTGGTGGGTGTCTGGTCGAAGTTCACCTCGAACTCGATCAGCGCATCGGCCCTCCGAATAAATTATGCGAGCGCAGCCATTATATGTCTCGGTTTCTGTTAGGGGCGGCGAAGGAGGTCGCAAAATCGAAATAAAACACACCGAAAACTTCTTTCGAAAAAAAAACTTTTATTATATATAAAAAAGTCGCAAAAATGTTTTCGGGTCGCTATGCGGTGGCGTTGGGGCTCGAAAAGCTTGCGGCAGACGGTTGACTACTTGTTCTCTAAAGTGCTCGCAACTAGTTAAAGAGTGACTACTTGCTGCGAACTCTTCTGCCTACTGGGTATGCAGCTTTGCGTATTCACGGCAGGGTCACTGTTGAATTCCCAAACCCACGCTGCTTTTACACTTCTGAGAGTGCAAACCGACACGAAAACTGGTTCTTCGTTCTGTGTGTACACTGTACACCCCCAGCGCGTGTGTATGGGCACCCAAGCAGCGTAAAGTCAAGCCGGCTGCGTCTGTATCGATGCACAAGCAGAAGAGCACGAGCGAGAGAAAAAAAAAACCCGCCTAAGCCAACCAGCAAAAGATGGTGGTTTTTCACTTTGCACTGAGCGCAATTACGGAGCACTCAAGTGACTTGGTGCAAAAATGTGAGAGCGCGAAACCAAAGCAATCTCTCGGGAGAGCTCAGCAGAAGGCTGCTCTAAAGATTTCTTGTGCGGGAGCACGGGGCTTGCTTATGCGCCAAGCGGTAAAGTTCTCGCAAAAAATGTGGGCTTCGCAGCAAGCAATGCTTGCGAAGGCGGTCAGCAACAAAAATTTAAGCTTTGGTTACTTTTGAGGACCGTACTGCCGTTACTTTTGAGTTGCTCACGAATCGAAAATTCTCGTAAGGTTTGACGGTATATATAGAGGACAGTTCCTTATATATATATAAGGATCGATTCGTGAGCAACTCAAAAGTAACGGCAGTACGGTCCTCAAAAGTAACCAAAGCTTAAATTTTCGTTAGCCTAATAATTAGCCCCGATCCCTTCCGGCCATACTGATCTATATACATTTATATATATTATTAGGCTAACGTAAAAGGTGAACTCACCTTTTCACTCGACTCACTTGATTGGGCGTCGGAGACGATGGCTTGGGCGTCGGTGACGATGATCTGGGCGTCGGTGACGATGGTCTGGGCGTCGGTGACGATGGTTCCTGGGCGGCGGCAATCCGGCTCGTCTGGACCAATATTTTTCTTGAAATCACAAATTTTATTTTCAAATGTTCACAGAAGAGGGTGTCTACAGGCGACGTTCTGGTGCGAAATGTTGGCCGCGGGAGTGCAACTCCACAGGCGACGCTCTGGTGCGAATTGTTAGCCGTGGGAGTCCAACTCCACAGGCGACGTTCTGATGCGATTGTTGGCTGCGGGAGTGCAACTCCACAGGCGACGTTCTGATGCGATTGTTGGACGCGGGAGTGCAACTCCACAGGCGACGTTCTGTTGCGATTGTTGGCCGCGGGAGTGCAACTCCACAGGCGACGTTCTGATGCGATTGTTGACCGCGGGAGTGCAACTCCACAGGCGACGTTCTGATGCAAATTGTTGGCCGCGGAGTGCACCGTGGGCTGAAGCGCGGCAAGATAAAGGCATAACACTTGTCGCGTTTTGCTTTGCTTGCGACGTACGCGTGGCCGCTTGTACAGCTGACCTTACACTTCCTTACCGTGGGTGGCGATGACTAAATTCCGCATAGACTCCACGAATTTCTTCGCGGTCTATGCGCATATTTGTACCCACCAACCGCATATAATCGCACTAAGTGAGACAAAGGTGTCTGAGGGTGCAGATCCACTGCATTTTCACATGCCTGGGTACCATTTACTGCCATTGCTTTTACCACACAGAGGCCTCGCCTTATAAATTCGCAGTGATGTTGCGTACCAGTGTCAGCAACACCTTTGCACGACGGATGCCGAATTTAGCTCCAAGTGGGTTAAGTTCAAAATCCAGTCGCACATCCTGCACTTCTGCTTCATTTATAGAAGCCCGAGTCTAGGGAGGCTGCCAACTTTTGATAAACTTGACAGTCTCTCTGATTCAATCTCTAAAATTCTGAAATCGTATCCGAACAATGAAATTGTTGTTGCTGGTGATTTCAATGTTCATAATTCCAATTGGCTACGTCATTCGAGCCACACGACACCCGAGGGTTTGTATGTTGAGTTATTTGCTGAGTCTAATAATTTGACTCAATTAGTGAAGGAACCAACGCAGTTTCCCTGGAACTTTTTCTAACTTCACATCACAGAAAGTATGATGTGAATGTTCTTGCATCTCTTGGTAATTCGGAACACGCTACAATTTCTGCTACCTTCCCATATTCTAGTCTTCAATCCGCTCACCAGCCAGCTCCGAAGCGGAAAGTGTGGCTTTATGAGAAGGTTAATTGGGTTGCACTGAACTGCTTTTTCAGCCGTTTCAATTGGCAATTCTGTTTCAGAGATAGAAACATAAAGGCTGCAGCAAAAGTGGTACAAATTATAAATTTATTTGGCGACGTTCTGATACGATTGTTGGCCGCGGGAGTGTAACTCCACAGGCGACGTCGTTCTGGTGCGAATTGTTGTTTGCGAGGCTCTGGTGGCTTCGACGTTGTGGCTCTGCCGAAGTCGAGGCTCTGCTTTTGAAATGACTTACCGAGGATGGGTTTCCAGAAGACTACTGTCCAGGAGGGGTGTTCGCGTACAAGAGACTCGATTCCTCGTGGTGAAGCGCCTTTTATAGCGGCGATGGTATTCCTACGCACCGATTGTAAGACGCTTGTTGTCTCTTTCTTGCCTGCGTGGTCGTGACTGTGGTCGAGCTCTCTCGACCCACTCAGGCGATGGTGCTACTTTTTAATAACTCTCAACTTGGACAACTTCTTGAAAAATTCTCTTTCTTATAGTTCGTTACATACACATAAATACACAGAAACGGTAGTTTTAAATTTAATTACCATATATTCTGGGTATCCGAGTACATAAATGTATAAGTAGGAAATTTATGTGAGGAAGAAATTAAGACGGCCTAAACTTGTTTTCGGTGTTATTCTACATACAGTGGCTCACAGCTTATTTCGACCAGCACATTACAAAAACTTTAAGCGTCTATAATAAAAAAACTAAAAACAAGTAAAAGTGTTGTCTTCGGCCTGGCCAAAGTCTAAATACCCTACACCCAAGTAACTGAAAAATTGATAATTTCGCCACTTAACAACTTTTGTATAAGTAGGCGGACCTCGCCCATTCCTTGCAAATATTTCTGTAACGTCTCTAGATCCTGCTGGATAGAATCACGTATTAATATTTTGAACTGTTTATGAGATATTGACAACTTTTTTATAAGTTGGTGGACCACGCCCATTTTTGGTATACAAATTGGTTATACCTGTGGATACCTCGTGATGTGAATATTACGTGCTAATATCTTATACCGTTTACAAGATATTGACAACTTTTGTATGAGTGCCTTTACATTCCGTATGTAAAGTAGGCGTGGTTGTGAACCGCTCATTTTCAATTCCAAACTTCCCTACATAACAAAGAATTTGTGCCAAATTTAGTTGTGATATCTCTTTTCGTTTTCCCGTAATCGTGATTTCAACAGAGAGATAGATGGACAGGACTAAATAAATCGATTCAGGAGGTGACGCTGACCAAAAATATATACTTTTCTATATCTTCTCGTCTCCTTCTCTACGCTACAAACGGAATAACAAAGTGAATATAACCTACTCCCTTCGGGTGTAGGGTATAAAGATATCTAAATTATTTAAACACAGGTTGATAGACTAATGTTTAAACTAATCAGACATGGCTTAATTTAATTTTTTTATATTTTTTTAATATTTTATAACAATGAAAAAAGACAAAAGGAACTAAAAACAATGTCACAGCTTATTTCAACGATGTAACAAATTCAATATTTAAATTAGGTTTTTAAGAGACAAAAAAGTTGTAAGAAAAAATATTTTTTCTTACAACTTCGGGTGTAGAATCTGGCCCGCATCCCAACCGAGCCCGTTTTTAGTAAACGTAAACTGAAAACGCGGTGACCTGGGTTGTGCGGACCCAACTTCAGGTGGAATAAATTCTATCAACAACAATAAAAAGAAAAAAAAAGGCAACGTAGCAAAGGCGAAAATATGCAAAACTAACAATAACAACAACAACCACATTAACTCGCTTGCTAACAAAGGGATTAAAAAACCACAGTCACACAGAATACATGAACCACATACTTTTTACAACAATTACAACACAGACCGAGACGCGAAACCAGCAAGCAAAAATTAAAGCAGAGCCTTGGAAAATTACTAATAAAATCAGGTGGAATACTGTTTACAACAACTACAACACAGACTGAGACACGAAACCAGAAAGCAAAAATTAAATTAGAGCGTGGGAAGCTACCAACAAAATCACAAGAATTTATTTCTAGAAATAAGCACAACAACAACAAGTACGTTGTGTGCCGCTATGCAGATTAGAAAATTCTGAAATGTGCACAAGAACAACGACTGCAGCGGAGTTGTTTTGATCGGTGTATAAAAGGGCCCACCGCGCTGAATTCGCTCTCTTTTGGAATCTCTTCGCTCTCTTTTGTGAATAAGGCGGATGAGATAGAATTTCCCATTTGAGCCTTTCCAATTAATTTTTTACAACTCTTGCAACATGGGGTCTGGCATTGTCATGCTGGAAAATAACTTTGTCGTGTCTGTCGGCGTATTGCGGTTATTATCTTGCATCATTGGGTTTGAGTAGCTCATAGTACACCACACCGAGCTGAACCCACCAGATACAGAGCATGAGCTTGGAGCCATGGATATTCGGCTTGGCTGTAGATTTTGAAACATGAACAGGCTTTCCCATGATTTTTCGCTTTGGGTTGTCGTAGCGTATCCACTTTTCATCACCAGTCACGATACGATGCAGAAAACCCTTCCTTTTTTGCCATTGAAGCAATTGTTTGCAGTTGAAAAAGCGCCGTTCAACATCTCTCGGCTTCAATTCGTAAACCCAATTTCCTTTTTTTAATCATTCCTAAGCCTTTTAAACGTTTTCAAATTGTTTGTTGTTCAACTCGTAATGATTCTGCAGGTTCTCTTGTGTCTGATATGGATACGCATCGAGTAATGTATCCAATTCTTCGTCTTCGAATTTTTTAGGGGCGCCGGAACGCTCTTTATCTTCGTCAGTAAATTTTTTTTTCAAACGTTGAAAACAATCTCTACATGTTTTTTCTGATAGATCGCGGTTGCCGTAAGTATTCACAAGAATTCGATGTGCTTCAGCTGCAGATTTCTTTTGGATACAAAAATGTAATAAAGTTCCCCGCAAAAACGTTTTGTTGGTACGAAATCCGACATGTTTGAGGCTAGGTAAAAAACGTTATTTACTTTTTCATAGTTCAACACATACTAACGTTTTGAGGTTAACAAAAAATTAATAAATAAAATAAAATAAAATAAAATTGGTTTCAGTATTGCCAGATGTGTATATAAAAAATTACAATTCCAATCAGAAACAAGTAAAAGTGTTGTCTTCGGCCTGGCCGAAATCTAAGTACCCTACACCCGAGTAACTGAAAAAAATTATAATTTCGCCACTTAACAACTTTTGTATAAGTGGGCAGATCACGCCCATTTTTTGTATACAAATTTGATACCTCGTGATAAAATTACGAAAGTTAATGTTAATATCTTATACTGTTTATAAGATATTCATAACTTTTATATGAACTATTTTTGGAAAACTTATTGGTAATGCTTCCGGATACATCGTGGCAAAATTGCATCATAATATCTTATACCGTTCATGAGATATTGCCAACTTTGATATGAGTGGGCGTGGCAGCCCATTTTTTGTAAAATTTTTAGTAGTGGCGCTATGTATTCCGGAATAATATTATACCTTAATATCTCGCACGGTTTATGAGATATGCAGATTATAACATTTTTTAAACGACGTGCCTTTATATTCCGTATGTAAAGTAGGCGTGGCTTCTTACCGATCTCACCCATTTTCAATCCCAAACAGCCCTACATAACAAAGAAAATTTGTTGCAAATTTCATAGCGATATCTCTTTTCGTTCTCCCGTCATCGTGATTTCAACAGGCAGACAGGCAGACAGACTGACGGACAGCGCTAAATCGATTCAGGAGGTGACGTTGAGCAAGAATATATATACTTTTCTATATCTATCTCGTCTCCTTCTCTGCGTTACAAACGGAAGAACAAAATGAATATACCCTACTCCCTTCGGGTGTATTGTATGAAAAACGAGGACTAATTTGCACCCCCAATACAATAGGACTTTCTAAAAGTGATATATTAGCAGCATTGCAGGACTCTGTAATAGAAGACTTCAGCGATGATGAGATTCGACACAAAAATTTTAATATTATTCCTGATAGTTCGGAAGTGGATGAAGGTAATAAATTATTAACTTTACTTCTTCTCGACTTTTGTCCATATTTTGATATACTATACATATAGTGGCTCACAGCTTATTTCGACCAGCACCTTACAAAAAATTTAAGCCTCTATAATAACAAAACTAAAAGATATCAAAATTATTTAAACGTAGGTGGTTAGTCCGTTAACTAGTTGTTAACATGCGAAAATGAAAAATATCAAAACATGCGATCTGAAAACTGCATTGGTTGTGGAATTGGCCACACTTACGCCACAAGTGGCCCAAAAGCTGGTCGAAGCAATGCCAAAGAGGTTTAAAATGGTGGTTGACCAAAAGGGCGGTCATACTATATATTAAAACTTTGTAACGAAGTTTCTTGCCGGGGTATACTCAGTCTCGCCAGAGTCCCGTACCGAACACTTAAATAAAAAGCTTTCGGTTTTCTTTTCACAGTTTTTCGACTATTTATTTACCGTAATTCAAAATTTTATTTTTTGGCATTTTATTGCTAACAGTATTTCTTAAAACTAGTTCCTTTAATTCTAATGTCCGCTGAATAGCACTCAGTCCGTAAAAATACAAAATCTATATACACACAGAGTTCTAGAATACGAGGTTTTATGTCGGCGTCAGCCACTACGAGGTACTAGAATTTACTTTGATTCAGGTTTGGCGTCCGCTTAAAAGCACTCGGCCACGACGAGGTACTAGTGAAATTTACTTGGGATCGGGATTGGCGTCCGCTTAAAAGCACTCAGCCAGGACGAGGTACTAAAATTTACTTGGAATCGGGATTGGCGTCCGCTTAAGAGCACTCAGCCAGGACGAGGTACTAAAATTTACTTGGAATTGGGATTGGCGTCCGCTTAAGAGCACTCAGCCAGGACGAGGTACTAAAATTTACTTGGAATCGGGATTGGCGTCCGCTTAAGAGCACTCAGCCAGGACGAGGTACTAAAATTTACTTGGAATTGGGATTGGCGTCCGCTTAAGAGCACTCAGCCAGGACGAGGTACTAAAATTTATTTGGAATTGGGATTGGCGTCCGCTTAAGAGCACTCAGCCAGGACGAGGTACTAAAATTTACTTGGAATTGGGATTGGCGTCCGCTTAAGAGCACTCAGCCAGGACGAGGTACTAAAATTTACTTGGAATTGGGATTGGCGTCCGCTTAAGAGCACTCAGCCAGGACAAGGTACTAAAATTTACTTGGAATTGGGATTGGCGTCCGCTTAAGAGCACTCAGCCAGGACGAGGTACTAAAATTTACTTGGAATTGGGATTGGCGTCCGCTTAAGAGCACTCAGCCAGGACTAGGTACTAAAATTTACTTGGAATTGGGATTGGCGTCGCTTTTTCTTACTTTGATAACAAAAAACAAAATTGACAGATAAAATTGTGATTATTAACGTTTATTTCTCAACGTGATATTTTTCAAAACAGTTTTGTTTTTTTGATAAGCATAAATATACATCAATCTCCTGTTCCCCGTCCGATTCAGATCCAGATTCCCATTGCCATTCACGTGTTTTCCTTTTCCCAATACATACCAAAGGCTCTACGACCGCCATTCGAAGATTTGAGAGATCAAGCGTGTCCTTTGACAGCAAGCCAGATCCAAAAAATTAATTATTACCTTTCCTGTCTATTGTTGTGGTGTCCTCGGGGTGGTCTTCTAATATCTCTTCTTGACTTTAATTAAAACTGCACTTGGTTTCGATCTGTTAAGTCTTTAGTATTTTTCTTTTATGTTTGTTCTAATTCCTTACACTTTACACTGTTTTTATCTTAAGACTTATTTTAACTTAACACTACTTTTAATTAACACTGTTTTTTCTACGCGACGTTAACACGACTTCGTCGCTCTGAAATTATTGCAAGACTCCCGTTGGGATCTTTTCTGGCGTGTGTCGGAGTTTCAATTATCCATTCCATGCGAAGTGCTCCCACGTCATTGGAAAATATTTATCCCGATGAGCATTGATTGCCATTATCTCCATGCTAGGGTGAATTCTCATGAGTGTTCCATTGCGAACTGCGGGAATGGGCACCAGATTAAATAGATGATACGACTCCAAGCCTACTAATGGGATCATTATTTTGAATATGGCATGTTGGTCTGTCAATGTGCCCTTGATGTCCATTGTTTTGTACAATTATAAAAGGTTGTTATCGCCGTTGGGGAGCAACAATCCTGGCAATATATGGGTTTTCATTTCCTTTAATTGCTCTTGTAGTTGTTTTGGCGTCAGCAGTAGTGGACTGACGCGCTCATGATGTACAGCAGTCATTACATCCAAGATTGCGGTTTGAATTCTTCTTAGATTTACGGCCATTGCTGAGAGTTGTGTGGAAAGAGATATATACCATTGGAAGATTTTGTAATGGTCGATTTCATCCATTAGTTCAGCAAGTTGATCATTAATGTGTTTCAGATTAGCTTGTGATTTCAATTCCTTTCTCTTGACAATATTTATTGTTGAATCTGAAATGGAGGTTTGATTTTTCATTAACTCCAGGAGGAATTCTTCATTGTTTCGGACTTTGTTGATGGTGGTGGACATTTCTTTAGCATATTCACTATCTAACACTCCAAATAGAGACCGGGCGACATTTCCAACAAGGTCTAATGCTGCTCGTTTTTCGCGAGTACTATGTAGGATATCGCTGTCAACTTGCATTTCGTTCCTTAATGTTTTAAAGTGCGCTGTTAGGGCGAGGCAAGGTTTATTATCCCTTAGTTTCCGATATATGGGTCTAATGCATTTGTCCCGTTTTCAAAGGCCTTTAGCTCGTTTTGAAGTGGTAGAAGATCGTAATATACAATTAATGTCCAGGCTGTAGGAGAAATCTCAGTGAATCCTATTCCATCGAAATATATTCCAAGTCCGTTGTTGAAATTCGTTATACTTATAGAACCAGCGCATATAAGTGGCAGCAAGAAAAGAGCAAATATACAGTTGATCACCATTGGGGTGTGAGATAATTTATTTTCAAAAGGTAAGAAAGTCGGGAATTGTTTGCACTCTGGGATTCGAAATTGTTTGCTCATATCGAATCAATGACTGTCTGTTCAGCTTTTTCGTAAGTAAATTTAATAATAAGGGATCCCACTGTGCCCTGGCAATTTCCAAATTGTTTAGGGCCAGAAGACATTCCTGAGTTGTATCGTGTAATCCTTTTAACGTCATTACTGATCCAGATACTGATGGCTGATCGACGATTTTTTGGATTAGAGTTGACACCAATACCCTTCTATTGTTGTAGCGCTGTCGCAGCATTGTCCAAGCAACATCATAATTTTCCTCAGTAGGGGCTAAGTGACTGACTAATCTTTCGGCTTCTCCAAGAAGGTTCGATTTCAAGTAAAACATTTTTTGAACCTTGGGGATTGGTTGTTGGTCCACCATTTGCGAAAAGAGATCGAAGAACTGACGCCAATGAAGATAACTTCTATCAAATTTAGGAATTGTTAGCTTAGGTAGATGTATTTTAGTTTGCAATGTTGAATTATTTGTAGTTGAAGTTGTTGATACATCGCTACTTATTTTCTGTTGTTCTGCAATGACTGCTAAGTTGACTAATGTTTGCTGCACTTGTTCGTCCATATCGACATATGGCTGTATGTTATAACCGACGGATTCTGGACTTTCAAATTGAGTCCAGATCTCTTCGTTTATTTGTTCACTTTGTTCCCATGCTTGTTTGATGGTTTTTATTTTGATGTCGTAGTATAGCTGTGGCTGAGGCTGCCTGTTGCTATTTACGTTTGACAGCAGTCGCTCTAGTGCATTGCATCTTGCGACAAGCTTTCATACCAATCCACTATGATTTTTGATGTCTGTTTCTGAACCTTGTGCCTGACAGGCGGCATCTTGTAATTGGTCCTTTGTTGGCGGCACCTGTTTCTTTTCTTCTTCGAAGATTTGGATGTAAGTTACCGTTAACTTCTTCATTTGGTCGAAGAAGTCCGATGTGAAATAGGCGTCCTCCTGGTCCACATGTTCATCCTCTCGAATTATTCTGTCTCTCGTCACGAATTCGTCCCAGATTTCCCTCAGCCACTGCAGACGATCGGTGAAATATTTCACATTTTGTTTGCGTGAAGCCGAATCCTTCTTGTAGTTTCGTATGATAGTCTGTATTTGATTTCCAGCCTCTTGTTGCTCCTTTATCAATTTAGTAAGCCCTTCCATGTTGGGTTTATCCTTGTAGACTCTTCTTGTAGACTCTGTGCTGCGGTGTGTGTCGTTTATGTGATCCCTTAAAGGATCACGTCGGGGTCACCAAATGTTTTGTTTATTTAATAGGTGATTGAATTTGGAACTTGAACCAATTCCAATCCCTTTTTATTTATTTATAAGTGTAAATTCGGAACTTGAACCGAATCCACACCTTTTATTGTTTGAGTGATAATAGCTTGGGTTAATTGATAATAGCTTGAGTTAAAACACTCTGATTCTCTGTTGAATACTGACAATTTCTTTATTGAATCGCTTAATTTATAGATAAAAACACTTAACCTAAGCATAAATAACAATAAAAATACGTATAAGAAATATTGCCTAATTGACAAAGAAATATTGCAAAACAATTATTAAATTAAAAAGAAAACCAAATTATTAAAAAACGCTACATTAGTGCGCGTCAGCAAATTCGCAAGGTAAATTAATTGTTTTTAAATTCTGTCATCGACCGCCAGCGTAACATGAGTGCAGTCAATGACACTGAGCCATGCTCGCAGTCGATGACCCAGTTCAAGGTAGGAAAAGTGCTTCCGTTAGCATAGCGAATCGCGACAATGTCCTTGGTGGTGTTTCCACAAGTCGAAGTACAAATACAGAACCGAGACCTATGCTGGTGTCTGAAAGAGAAATTGTTTTGCCCTGATAAATTTCGAAGTCAAATACCAGTCCATCTGAGGTCGCTAACACTTCATTTTTAAACCAACTCCTCTAGGATTGTGTGGCAAGCTTTGTCTTACGGGACAGCGACCAGTAAACTGAATCATCTGTTCGTAAACAGAATATCTTCCACCCTCTTCCCGAGGAAGTTTTCTGCACACGTTTTAACAGCGTAAAGAATGCGCTCAATCTTCCAAAAAATATTATTTACCTTCTGTGTATCTGCTACAGTGTTGTAATGAGCTAAATCAATTGCATATCTGTTTGAAAAATCTGTCCCGGCTCATTGCTTTTGCTACAATTGGAAGCGAGAACTTCTGCTGCCAGTACGCATCCCATTGCAATGTGTATGCCAAAAAAATTTGTCACCTCTTCTGCTGTTGTTGCCAAGACAATTCCTTTCATTGAAAGATAATACATATTTGTATGTTTCGCAGTATTTTCGAAAAAATCATGGTCCAAATATTTTTCTAAGTAATTTAGTGGAGTTCGCATTTTCACTTTGTAACGAAACTTTCCTCTTCTCTGGCCAGGGTATGTGACTCAACCGAGTCCAGGATCTGTCCAGTTATTTATTTGATGGAGGACAATACTTCCTTCAACGAATTCTTTTCTTTTATTAATTTCTAGATTAGTTCAATAATTCGTAATTTCTAATTCAATAATTTGACTTAAATTTATATACATATATATATGTATATATATATATATGTATATATATATATATATATATATATATATATATATATATATATATATATATATATATATATATATATATATATATATATATATATATATATATATATATATATATATATATATATATATATATATATATATATATATATATATATATATATATATATATATATATATATATATATATATATATATATATATATACATATATATATGTATATAAATTTAAATCAAATTATTGAATTAGAAATTACGAAGTATTGAACTAATCTATATATATATATATATATATATATATATCATATATTTGAGAATGGTTTTAAAAATTTATAAATGGGTATAAAATAAATATATGGTCACTGCTAGCCTTCAGAGGTGGACGCTGTGGTGAAAGAAAAAACCTGTCCCCGCTCCAGCGGGGTGCGAGCGAACCGGGTGTTGGCCGCGGGAGTGCAACTCCACAGGCGACGTTCTGGTGCGAATTGTTGGCCGCAGGAGTGCAACTCCCTGCTGCTGTTAGTACGGCTGCTGTTGGTATCGGTGACTTTCTTCCCTGGCGCACGGCTTGGGCATTCTGTTATAGGTCGGCTAGCTCTCGGCAAGTATAGGTGGGGCAGCTTCTCCAACGTTCCCTCCCTTACTCGCAATTGTATCGCCACTGCCAGCACCGCCCTTTTTTCTTTTGCGTCGGCCGCTGGGTACCACTCGCGGAGATCCCGGTGGCGGTAGTCTGAGAAAGGTTGGCCAAGGAACATAGACGCGTTGTGCTGCAGGAATACTCCGCAGTCGGTCGAGTTCCGTTGTTGTTGTGCATCCACTACTAGCGGGCTTCTCGTTGGAAACTCCCACTGGTACGCCTTCTTAATGAATCTCCACCAGACCTCTGGCACAGGGTCGTTGTTGACGATGCTCATGGAATCGAACACCAATATCTCTCCTCTAGGGCCCGTTCCAGTCTCCTTCGAGCGCAGAACCAGTAGGTACCAGTGCATTCGTTGATTCGCCGGTATCAGGAGTACAGACTTATTGAAAATACTTTGGTTCCGGACCCACTTCCGTAGCGGCTCCAGTTCGGATGTTGCATTAAATTTACACAGCTCGGGGAATTGCGCACTAAGAACCGCGACCCGGCGTTGGATCTCCAGTGGCTTTCGTCGCATCACGACCGCTAGATAGAAGTCGATTAGAGAGCCATTGATAAACCGCCCGGAAGAAATTCGGCGATAATCTTCCGGGTATAGCGTGACCCCACCCGGTCCCGACGGATAAATGAGTAGAAAGTCTGAGACTCCTTCGTTACACTCGACACTTCTATTACAGTTCGGTTGGCTTTGTGTTCCTCAGTCGACGGCACTGGCGACTGCGACTGCGCGGCGGACGTCGACTGCGACGTTGGCTGGCGGCTTGCGACATCGCATTCACTTATCGGACGGCACTATGGTTTATAGTCAATTGTCTACGCGTGTTCTTCCGACGGCACTCACCTTTTGAATAAATGTGAAATATTTTCTCCTCGCAGCGATCTCCGTGAATTGTGATAACGGAGGATCCCGTTATTTCGTGTGTAGCTGATCGGCTCCTTTGGCATTGTGGTTTCTTCCCGCTCCGGTAATAAAAAAATCCCCTGTTTATTTTCTCATTTTTCGATTAAATTTTCAAAATAGTTTCTTAATAAATCGGAATATTTTGGATTTCATGTAATTCTTATATGCCAGTGTTTTTATACCCTACACCCGAAGGGAGTAGGGTATATACACTTTGTTCTTCCGTTTGTAATGCAGAGAAGGAGACGAGATAGATATAGAAAAGTATATATATTCTTGCTCTGCGTCACCTCCTGAGTCGAGTTAGCCCTGTCCGTCCGTCTGTCTGTCTGTCTGTCTGTCTGTTGAAATCACGATTACGAGAAAACGAATAGAGATATCGCGATGAAATTTTTCACAAATATTCTTTGTTATGTATGGCTATTTATGGTTGAAAATGGGCGAGATCGGTAATCAGACACGCCTACTTTACATACGGAATGATAAGGCACCTCGTTTCAAAAAATGTTAAAATCTGAATATTTCATAAACCGTGTGAGATATTAAGATATAATTTTATTCCGGAACATATAGCGTCATTACTAAAATGTTTAAAAAAATGGGCATGCCACGCCCACTTATAACAAAGTTGGCAATATCTAATGCACGGTACAAGATATTGATATGTAATTTTATCAGGATATATAGGGAAGCAGTACCAACAAGCTTGCCAAAAATGGCCACGCCCACTCATACAAAGTTATTAATATCTTTTAAACGGTATAAGATATTAATACGAAATTTTATCACGAGGTATCTACACGTATTACCAATTTGTATACAAAATGGGCGTGGCCCGTCCACTTATACAAAAGTTGTCAATATCCCATAAACCGTTCAAAATATTAATACCTTCGTAATTCTATCTAGCAGTACCTAGAGACATTACAAAAACATTTTCCCGAAATGGGCGTGGTCCGCCTACTTATACAAAAGTTGTTAAGTGGCGAAATTATTATCTATTCAGTTACTCGGGTGTAGGGTATTTAGAATATAAATACCTATATCTTCGGCCAGGCCGAAGACAACACTCTTACTTGTTTTATATACTAGAATTTCATGTAATTCTTATATACTATACTTATATTCGGTGTCCAGTGGCGTCGGCGCAAGTTGTAATGACGAGCCTGATCGGAGGTGGATTGGTCAGTCTTTTCTTGATGATCGCAAAGATTTCTCTGAGTAGCTTGGCCTTGTCATCCGCCTCTTCGGGCGATTGTCCCGTGCCGAA
Organism: Sicus ferrugineus; assembly: GCA_922984085.1. Classification (NCBI taxonomy): domain Eukaryota; kingdom Metazoa; phylum Arthropoda; class Insecta; order Diptera; family Conopidae; genus Sicus; species Sicus ferrugineus. Next base: position 1,336,417 of record OV277351.1, on the reverse strand, counting down.
TGTTTTCTGGTCGTATAAAACTCCCGGCAACCGCAGTTCACATCCTTGCGTGAGATAGGCAGGACTGGCTATAACATCCGATCTGCTTGCATTCAGGGCCAGTGTGATTTCGGGAATGAACTCGTCCCGTTCTGTTGTCCATCAGCGAATTGGGCGATAATGGTCTTCAAAGTTCTGTGTGCTCGTTCCGCTGAATTCTCTTGTGGGTTGTAAGGGGCTGTATACTGGTGCTTGATTCCTATTTCTGTGAGAAAGCTTTCGAACGCGCGGCTCTTGAACTGGACGCCGTTGTCTGAGATTAAAACTTTTGGGGTGACGTATCGAAGATTTAGCGTTGAGGCCTTGTGCAGTGGTACGGCTTCAGTCCACTTGGAGAACCTGTCAAAAAATACTAGAATCGTATTATTGCCGTGCTTTGACCGGGGAAGTGGTCCAATGAAGTCCGTGCAAACGTTGGCCCACGGTTCATCGGCGATTTGACTCAGCATTTTCCCAGCCTTTAGTTGTTGGTCCATTTTGTACTTCTGGCATGATACGCAGCGTTGCACAAAGTTTTTAATGTCTCGAGACATGCCTGGCCAGTAGTATCTGTCCATGATCCTGGCGGTGGTCTTCCGAATTCCTAAGTTGCCTGCGCTGGGGAGACTGTGGTTCTCGCATAACACACGTTGGCGGAGAAAAGTGGGGACACACATCTTCCACGGGGTGCATTCCTCGTCGTATTCGCGTTGCGCTATGTGCCGGTATAGATTCCCATCCTCTTCCATGAAATCTGGGTATTTCTCGGGGTTGTCGTGAATAGCAGCGAATTTCTTTTCTAACCAAGGACACTTCTTACACTTTTCCTCGCCAATTCCTGTGTGGCGGAGGGTGTCTACAGGCCACGTTCTGGTGCGAATTGTTGGCCGCGGGAGTGCAACTCCACAGGCGACGCTCTGATGCGAATTGTTAGCCGTGGGAGTCCAACTCCACAGGCGACGTTCTGATGCGATTGTTGGCCGCGGGAGTGCAACTCCACAGGCGACGTTCTGATGCGATTGTTGGACGCGGGAGTGCAACTCCACAGGCGACGTTCTGTTGCGATTGTTGGCCGCGGGAGTGCAACTCCACAGGCGACGTTCTGATGCGATTGTTGACCGCGGGAGTGCAACTCCACAGGCGACGTTCTGATGCGAATTGTTGGCACCACCGTGGGCTGAAGCGCGGCAAGATAAAGGCATAACACCTGTCTTGTCGTGTTTTGCTTTGCTTGCGACGTACGCGTGGCCGCTTGTACAGCTGACCTTACACTTCCTTACAGTGGGTGGCGATGACAAAATTCCGCATAGACTCCACGAATTTCTTCGCGGTCTATACGCATATTTGTACACAGCATATAATCGCACTAAGTGAGACAAAGGTGTCTGAGGGTGCAGATCCACTGCATTTTCACATGCCTGGGTACCATTTACTGCCATTGCTTTTACCACACAGAGGCCTCGCCTTATAAATTCGCAGTGATGTTGCGTACCAGTGTCAGCAACACCTTTGCACGACGGATGCCGAATTTAGCTCCAGGTGGGTTAAGTTCAAAATCCAGTCGCACATCCTGCACTTCTGCTTCATTTATAGAAGCCCGGGTCTGGAGAGGCTGCTAACTTTTGATAAACTGGACAGTCTCTCTAATTCAATCTCTAAAATTCTGAAATCGTATCCGAACAGTGAAATTGTTGTTGCTGGTGATTTCAATGTTCATAATTCCAATTGGCTACGTCATTCGAGCCACACGACACCCGAGGGTTTGTATGTTGAGTTATTTGCTGAGTCTAATAATTTGACTCAATTAGTGAAGGAACCAACGCAGTTTCCCTGGACCTTTTTTAACTTCACATCACAGAAAGTATGATGTGAATGTTCTTGCATCTCTTGGTAATTCGGAACACGCGACAATTTCTGCTACCTTCCCATATTCTAGTCGTCACCCGCTCACCAGCCAGCTCCGAAGCGGAAAGTGTGGCTTTATGAGAAGGTTAATTGGGTTGCACTGAACTGCTTTTTCAGCCGTTTCAATTGGCAATTGTGTTTCAGAGATAAAAAAATAAAGGCTGCAGCAAAAGTGGTACAAATTATAATTTTATTTGGTATGAGGTCTTTCATACCCAATAAAAGAATTTCCATTAAACCAAAAGACCATTCCTGGTATAATGCGACTTGCAGACAAGCAGTCAGGTCTAAAAAGGGAGAATTTAGGAATTGGCGTTTAAACAAAACTGCTGATACTAAACTGCGGCAAATCAGGCCAGAAATAGGTGCAATTCCACTCTAAAGCGCGAAAAAGTTCTCTACGAACAGCGTCTTAGACGCAGAGTTTTTGAATACCATAAGGGTAGTAAGAACTTTTGGTCGTTCGTGGGAAGAATGAAGAATCAGACGCGATCGTCCATTCCAACTCTCCTCAAGGATGATCAGATCTTCACTCACTCGGTTGATAAGACAAACTTATTAGCCAAAATGTTTGCTAAAAACTGTAAGGAATACTTCATTCACACCGATCTTCGTTATATCTACACCACCTATATCCGTCCGAAAATGGAGTACAATGCGCATATATGATCGGGAGCTTCGCGGGCAGATCTTCAGCTTCTAGACCGTGTCCAATGTCGTGCGTTAAAACTTAGGGGACAGTAGGGTATCCAGCTCTATTGAAACCTTGGAGCGTCGTCGTGATGTAGGGTTTGTATCATTATTTTACCCCTTTTATGTCGCGATTCCGTTCCAACGAACCACGCATTACCGTGAGTATTCGTTTTTCGGTCGCGTCATTAGATTGTGGAATAGTCTCCCTGCGCATGTCTTCCCGCCCACTTACAGCGTCGAAACCTTTAAGCGAAGTGTAAACCGTCACTACTCCCTCTTTCCCCTTCCCACTAATCTGTCAACCATTCGGAACTCCCGCCCACTTACAGCGTCGAAACCTTTAAGCGAAGTGTAAACCGTCACTACTCCCTCTATCCCTCTTCCCACTAATCTGTCATCCCTTCGGGACTAACAAATGCTGTGCATGGATAGGGGGCATCCCCTGAGCTTGTTTTCATCTGCCATAAAAAAACCAAAAAAACAAAAAAAAACAAAAAAAAACTCCACAGGCGACGTTCTGATGCGATTGTTGGCCGCGGGAGTGCAACTCCACAGGCGACGTCGTTCTGGTGCGAATTGTTGTTTGCGAGGCTCTGGTGGCTTCGACGTTGTGGCTCTGCCGAAGTCGAGGCTCTGCTTTTGAATTGACTTTCCGAGGATGGGTTTCCAGAAGACTACTGTCCAGGAGGGGAGTTCGCGTACAAGAGACTCGATTCCTCGTGGTGAAGCGCCTTTTATAGCGGCGATGGTATTCCTACGCACCGATTGTAAGACGCTTGTTGTCTCTTTCTTGCCTGCGTGGTCGTGACTGTGGTCGAGCTCTCTCGACCCACTCAGGCGATGGTGCTACTTTTTAATAACTCTCAACTTGGACAACTTCTTGAAAAATTCTCTTTCTTATAGTTCGTTACATACACATAAATACACAGAAACGGTAGTTTTAAATTTAATTACCATATATTCTGGGTATGCGTGTACATAAATATATAAGTAGGAAATTTATGTGAGGAAGAAATTAAGACGGCCTAAACTTGTTTTCGGTGTTATTCTGCATACAGTGGCTCACAGCTTATTTCGACCAGCACATTACAAAACTTTAAGCGTTTATAATAACAAAACTAAAAACAAGTAAAAGTGTTGTCTTCGGCCTGGCCAAAATCTAAATACCCTACACCCAAGTATCTGAAAAATTGATAATTTCGCCACTTAACAACTTTTGTATAAGTAGGCGGACCTCGCCCATTCCTTGCAAATATTTCTGTAACGTCTCTAGATCCTGCTGGATAGAATCACGTATTAATATTTTGAACTGTTTATGAGATATTGACAACTTTTTTATAAGTTGGTGGACCACGCCCATTTTTGGTATACAAATTGGTTATACCTGTGGATACCTCGTGATGTGAATATTACGTGCTAATATCTTATACCGTTTACAAGATATTGACAACTTTTGTATGAGTGCCTTTACATTCCGTATGTAAAGTAGGCGTGGTTGTGAACCGCTCATTTTCAATTCCAAACTTCCCTACATAACAAAGAATTTGTGCCAAATTTAGTTGTGATATCTCTTTTCGTTTTCCCGTAATCGTGATTTCAACAGAGAGATAGATGGACAGGACTAAATAAATCGATTCAGGAGGTGACGCTGACCAAAAATATATACTTTTCTATATCTTCTCGTCTCCTTCTCTACGCTACAAACGGAATAACAAAGTGAATATAACCTACTCTCTTCGGGTGTAGGGTATAAAGATATCTAAATTATTTAAACACAAGTTGATAGACTAATGTTTAAACTAATCAGACATGGCTTAATTTAATTTTTTTATATTAGAAAAAATAAAAAAGACAAAAGGAACTAAAAACAATGTCACAGCTTATTTCAACGAGGTAACAAATTCAATATTTAAATTAGGTTTTTAAGAGACAAAAAAGTTTTAATATATAGTATGACCGCCCTTCTGGTCAACCACCATTTTAAACCTCTTTGGCATTGCTTCGACCAGCTTTTGGGCCACTTGTGGCGTAAGTTTGGCCAATTCCACAACCAATGCAGTTTTCAGATCGCATGTTTTGATATTTTTCATTTTCGCATGTTAACAACTAGTTAACGGACTAACCACCTACGTTTAAATAATTTTGATATCTTTTAGTTTTGTTATTATAGAGGCTTAAATTTTTTGTAAGGTGCTGGTCGAAATAAGCTGTGAGCCACTATATGTATAGTATATCAAAATATGGACAAAAGTCGAGAAGAAGTAAAGTCAATAATTTATTACCTTCATCCACTTCCGAACTATCAGGAATAATATTAAAATTTTTGTGTCGAATCTCATCATCGCTGAAGTCTTCTATTACAGAGTCCTGCAATGCTGCTAATATATCACTTTTAGAAAGTCCTATTGTATTGGGGGTGCAAATTAGTCCTCGTTTTTCATACAATACACCCGAAGGGAGTAGGGTATATTCATTTTGTTCTTCCGTTTGTAACGCAGAGAAGGAGACGAGATAGATATAGAAAAGTATATATATTCTTGCTCAACGTCACCTCCTGAATCGATTTAGCGCTGTCCGTCAGTCTGTCTGCCTGTCTGCCTGTTGAAATCACGATGACGGGAGAACGAAAAGAGATATCGCTATGAAATTTGCAACAAATTTTCTTTGTTATGTAGGGCTGTTTGGGATTGAAAATGGGTGAGATCGGTAAGAAGCCACGCCTACTTTACATACGGAATATAAAGGCACGTCGTTTAAAAAATGTTATAATCTGCATATCTCATAAACCGTGCGAGATATTAAGGTATAATATTATTCCGGAATACATAGCGCCACTACTAAAAATTTTACAAAAAATGGGCTGCCACGCCCACTCATATCAAAGTTGGCAATATCTCATGAACGGTATAAGATATTATGATGCAATTTTGCCACGATGTATCCGGAAGCATTACCAATAAGTTTTCCAAAAATAGTTCATATAAAAGTTATGAATATCTTATAAACAGTATAAGATATTAACATTAACTTTCGTAATTTTATCACGAGGTATCAAATTTGTATACAAAAAATGGGCGTGATCTGCCCACTTATACAAAAGTTGTTAAGTGGCGAAATTATAATTTTTTTCAGTTACTCGGGTGTAGGGTACTTAGATTTCGGCCAGGCCGAAGACAACACTTTTACTTGTTTCTGATTGGAAATGTAATTTTTTATATACACATCTGGCAATACTGAAACCAATTTTATTTTATTTTATTTTATTTTTTAATTTTTTGTTAACCTCAAAACGTTAGTATGTGTTGAACTATGAAAAAGTAGATAACATTTTTTACCTAGCCTCAAACATGTCGGATTTCGTACCAACAAAACGTTTTTGCGGGGAACTTTATTACATTTTTGTATCCAAAAGAAATCTGCAGCTGAAGCACATCGAATTCTTGTGAATACTTACGGCAACCGCGATCTATCAGAAAAAACATGTAGAGATTGTTTTCAACGTTTGAAACAAAAAATGGACTGACGAAGATAAAGAGCGTTCCGGCGCCCCTAAAAAATTCGAAGACGAAGAATTGGATACATTACTCGATGCGTATCCATATCAGACACAAGAGAACCTGCAGAATCATTATGAGTTGAACAACAAACAATTTGAAAACGTTTAAAAGGCTTAGGAATGATTAAAAAAAGGAAATTGGGTTTACGAATTGAAGCCGAGAGATGTTGAACGGCGCTTTTTCAACTGCGAACAATTGCTTCAACGGCAAAAAAGGAAGGGTTTTCTGCATCGTATCGTGACTGGCGATGAAAAGTGGATACGCTACGACAACCCAAAGCGAAAAATCATGGGAAAGCCTGTTCATGTTTCAAAATCTACAGCCAAGCCGAATATCCATGGCTCCATGCTCTGTATCTGGTGGGTTCAGCTCGGTGTGGTGTACTATGAGCTACTCAAACCCAATGATGCAAGATAATAACCGCAATACGCCGACAGACACGACAAAGTTATTTTCCAGCATGACAATGCCAGACCCCATGTTGCAAGAGTTGTAAAAAATTAATTGGAAAGGCTCAAATGGGAAATTCTATCTCATCCGCCTTATTCACCAGACAAATATTCTTTCTGCCAGATATGTAGGGCTGTTTGGGATTGAAAATGGGCGAGATCGGTAAACAGCCACGCCTACTTTACATACGGAATGTAAAGGCACCTCGTTTAAAAAATTTTATAATCTGAATATCTGATATTATGATGCAATTTTTATATATATACAGTGCGCTCGGGAAAACGTCAACTAATTAAAACCGCGGGTGTTGACGTTTAACAAATTGTTGACGTTTATGAATGTAGAAACTTTTAATAAAAAACATATTTATAGTGTGCTTTAAAATGTTTTTATTGACTATAAACTAAAACGAAACATAAACAAATACAAAAAAGGAACAAAAAAGGCTTTCAGCCTAAGTAAAACTAAAGGAACACATTTTAGAAGAGATCAGATTTCACATACTATACATACATACTTATGCATCTAAAAAAAATCCGTTATTTTTTTCTGTTGTTTTTTCCTTTCCAATACTTGGAGGAGAGCTTTCTCTCGTAAACGTCTTAATACATTTAGGTCATTTTGCTCAACATTCTCGCATTGAGCCCAATCCAAAGCCCAGTTAAATATTTCGACCGCTTCGTTTGGTTTTATTGTCTGTACATTTGTACTCGTATCTAAATCGTTGTCATCATCATCGGTCACTTCTAACTCCTCATTTTCACACGAATTAGAAACATTACCCAGTAGAACATCTTCATTCCACTTCTGAATGGATGGTACTGTATAGTCAACCTTAAAAAAATTTATAAAGTTACTGGTCGTGTCGTTAAAATAATTTTAAAAAGCGACAAACCTAAGGATTTATTTCATAAAGCAGATCAACTACGAGCTCCATTTGTTGTTGCAGTTCCGAGTTTATTTTTTCTTTCAATATGCTTAACGGAATATCTTCCTCCGGATCTGTCTCATTTTCCGTGAAACGCAAAACAGTTTGCCAGCATTTTGCCAATGTATCTTTGCTAACTTTATTCCATGCGGCTTCTAAAAGCATAACACAATCCCTTAATGTAACAGCTTTCATCGAATCTACTAGATCTGATTTTTTTGTTGCTATCATGGCTAGAAGACTGTTTCTATAGTATAATACAGCTTCGTTATTTTAATCGCGTTTGGTCCATTGGTTGGATAAGTGGGGTTACATTCGGAGGAAAAAACATTGGGCAGTTAAAATTTTTGAAAACGCGTGGATTTTTTGCCTTCCCAATCACCAACAATTTAAGCTTATGATTTCCGGAAGCATTAGCACAACATAAAAAAGTAACGCGTTGTTTTTCTGTCTTTACGCCTGGAGCAGTCCTTTCGGCACTTGATACGTAAGACTTTTCTGGCAAAATTTTCCAGAATAAGCCAGATTCATCAGCATTGTACAATTGATCATGGCATAGACCCATTTCTTCAATTTTTTGTTTTAGTTTGATTTTAAATGGTTCGACAAGCAAAGGCTGCGAAGATAGCTTTTCTCCAGTTATTTTAAGCAGGCGAACTCCAAATCTTTTTTTAAAACCTTGCATTCATCCATCACTTGCGTTAAAAGAACATTCCTTTTCTTTTACTTTTAGATGAATCTCTTTAGCCTTTTGTTTGAGCGCTAATGCATTAACCGGATAACTCCTTTCTCTCTGCTTAACAAACCATTGATACAGGCGCTTTTCCATTTTCGGCAACTCTGATGCTCTTAATGTCTTTCTTTTTCCCTGACCGGAAAGTGTGTTATTAACACAGTCCAAAATTTTATTTTTTTTCATTTTTATCTTGCTAATTGTTGATTTCGAGATACCATATTGCTTTGCTAAAGCTACCGCACTTGCACCCTTTTCTAATAATTCCAAAATATTTGCCTTTTCTTGTAATTTAAGCACTTTCGGTTGTTTTGAGAACATTTTGTTAATGTGATACTTACGAGAACAAAAAAGCAACTGAACATAAAAAAGACAACACATAGAGATGCAATTTTTTTTTCTATTCTACGTACTTATAAGGGGAATACCCAAATTTCTGAACTAATTTCATAAAATAAATGTGTGTGTGATCAAAACTGTGTATTTTAACTGTTGCTAAATTCAAAATTTTGGTTTATTTAAAGTTGACGTTTTAGAGCTTTGTGGTTTCGTTGACGTTTTAGAGTAGACAATGTAAAAAATTAAGGGTTGACGTTTTGGGATGTTGACGTAAACTAGTGTTGAGGTTTTCCCGAGTGCACTGTATATATCGATATATATATATATATATATATATATATATATATATATATATATATATATATATATATATATATATATATATATATATATATATATATATATATATATATATATATATATATATATATATATATATATATATATATATATATATATATATATCGATATATATATATATAGTATATAGGAGTATATATATATATATAGTATAGAGGAGTATATATCGATATATATATATCGATATATATATATATATATAGGAGTATATATATAGTATATAGGAGTATATATATATATATATATATATATATATATATATATATATATATATATATATATATATATATATATATATATATATATATATATATATATATATATATATATATATATATATATATATATATATATATATATATATATAGGAGTAAGTATTTTACATAATATTCTACATACGTATGTATATTTTCAACTTTTACTTTTTGCTATTGTATCCTTGGAAGGATACAATAGCAAAAAGGATAAATTTTGTATTAATGTATATATTTGTATATTGTAATATATATATTAATTTTTTTGCTGTGCTTTGGTGTAGTGAAATGCACTAGTTGCATCTCACTAGTGTTCGTACTATTATGTATGTTTGTACATGAACAAATTCTTCATGTATATTATTACATGCGCACTTATTAAAATATAATTGCAAATGCAACATTTTATTGGCTGTTTGTTAAACAACGAAGCTTACATTACATATTTTAATATTAGCCCGATTTCTTTTACATATTAACTATAGTATTGCTTACGGAGCGGCCACTAAATATCCGTCGCCGCTCATCAAAATTGTTTTGTGAAATTCGAATTTTTTTAAATCGTCTCTCGATATCATTTCGCAATAAAATTAAATTGCTTTAGATGCAATATCACTCTGGGCTGGAGGTCAACCGCTAGGACCTGGACCCTTTGTCTCACGCTCTACGCGCCATGCAGCAGGAGTTCGAAGAACGCCCAACCCATCAGGGACTACAGTGGGCATCTATACACTATAGTGGGCATCTTCAGGGTGCTACAACGGAATGTTTACGGAATTTCGCGGATACCCCCCTGCTTGGCAGCATTGTAATTTAAATTAAATTTTGTAGATTTGAAATACTTCTATTATTATTGTAACTAAACTTTTATTGGAGGAAATTCTACTATTGTGGTTTCCTCTCTGCTGATATAATAAATATTGAAATTAAAAATAACAAAAATGTTTTCACTTGCATACAAGCTTGGCATTTACACACGGCAGTTGGCGACTTCTACTATTTGTTGTTTGTGTTGGATGGTTCGAGTGATATCTACTTACTTCTTTCAACACAAAAAAAAAAATCCGCTGTTCTCATTTATCTGTGGAAAATAGTAATGTAAGATTGAACGTATAGATTTAATCCTCAGAGATATGAGGTTCGAGTTCTTTCCTTGGGAACTTCGTATTCATCTATTGTTGCAAAATGGTTTTTTGTTGATTTTTTTGCTCGATGTTGTGTTTGTGGAGTTGGTGGTGGTGGTACGGAGGGTATAGTCGGAATTGCAGTTGTAATTGTAGGTAAGGAGATTATTGGTTCTGAAGTGTGTCGTCGCGGAGCCGCTGTTAATTCCAATCGAGGTTGTTAATTGCTAGCATTGTTTCGTTTACTCTACTATCTTCTGTCGGGTATGTAACGTTCTTAATGAAAGTTCTTTCTGTATTTCGTCTTGTAGGTGCGTTATCTCTTTCCCCCCTTTTGTCAAAATCTTCTTGTAGTCTAATTCTTTGACTACTGTTATGGGTTTTGGTTGATTTGCTGTGATGTCGGCTTCTAATTCTAAAATTACCAGTCGGCTTCTAATTCTAAAATTAAATCTTCTTGCGATACCTTCATCAGCCTTTCGTAATCTAACGTTTTATATTTGGTGTATACATTGTAAGATTCGTTTCTGTCGTACCGTAATATTACTCCTTCACCACTGAGATCACAATTTTTATTTATTCTGACTTGTCCTACGCCTGCCAAATTTAGTTCTTCTATGAATAACCAAACATTTGGTACGCTCATTTCAATTATCAGGCCTTGATTTGATGGCACCGCAACCTGTTTACATAATTCACTGTCTAAGTAGTTTTGTTTAATCAAGTTAATTTCACAAATTTTGTGCGACCCTGGTACAATTTTGTTGGATTTCCTGCAAATTTTGATTTCCTTTCCTTTATTCTCCCGACTATTATCTATTACGTATTTACATTTATTAATTTCATCTTGTGTTAAACCTTCGAACTTCCAGTCATTCTCGGATTCTGCAATGTAATCGTATCCTTTGCTATCAGATCCCATTTTCCTGGAAGAAAAATGGGCAGGGGGTAGGGTTTCACTAATACATATCGATCGGCTAGTGGTAACGGAATTTTTTTTATGACAATCAGTTTATTTCCTTCTCTAAATGATTTCGCTGTCGCGACTTCATGAATAAGAAAATTGTTTTCTATAAACCATTTTGCCTTGTCTTTTAGATTTAGAGATTTTGCAGCAATCATCACATCATCTTCATCCACGATTGCCGGGTGTAGCACTCCTTTCTGAAGATCATCGATGAGTGATAGCTCTAAAGCTTGTTGATCTTGTATCTCCATTAGTCCAATCTCAATTGCAGATTGAACTTGCATCATATGCATGGTTACTCGTCTGTTCTTCAGTTCTTCCTCAATTAAGTCGGTAACTTTGTTTTGTTTTATTACCACTTCTGTGAGGTCGGTCTGCATTTTATTTATTCTTCCGATTGACATTTTCTGTGATGATGTTAAACTTTCGTAATTACTCTTGATTATTGTGACTTGATTATTTAGTAACTCCAAGTACCTGCTGTGTTCATTGTCCAATTCTTTTAAGTGTAGGCTTATAGATTCTGAATCTTTGTGGTCCATTGTTTATTATTTTTTCATTGCTTCGTAATCTCTCCAATAATGATTGCGGTGTACCCGTAAACGCAGCGCACAATCCTATAAAATCCTACATTATAAGCTTTTTGTCGAGTTCTCCACAAATTTTTTAAATTTTCTCCGAATACCTATGTATATTTTCCACCAATTCCGTAAAGTTAAACAATCTGTTTCTCTGATCTCCGAGCGCGTGGGATGGCTCGAAGAGTCAAGAGGTTGGGGGTGGTCTTCGAGCTCGTGGTAATCCGGCTCGAAGGACCAAATGTTTCTTTGACCCTCGAGCGCGTGGGATGGCTCGAAGGATCAAGATGGGTGGGGTAAAAAAGTAAGCAGAGGTACTCACTTAATGCTCGCTTGGTGTGGAGTCGTCGGCGTCCAGAATTATTTGGGGTGAGCTTCGTCGCTATTTGTCCTGGTTGACTGGGATATAGCGTTGATTGGTTCAGTTTGTAGATGATGGTTGGCGCGTGCACTTCGCTTACGTTCACTTTGTATGGTCGGTTGGTTGGCGCGTGCAATTCCTTTTAGATCACTGGTAAGAAGACGGTGGTTGGCGCGTGCACTTCCTTCAAGATCACTGAGAATAAGACGATGGTTGGCGCGTGTACTTCCTTCAAGATCACTGAGAATAAGACGGATTGGTTTTTACCGGAACCACCGCCATCTATCTGTAGAAGAGAAAAGAGAAGAACGGAACGAGACGGAATGGGGTCCGCTCGAGCCGTGCTCAGCGGGCTTGCTGATTGATTTTCGTGGGGTTTTGTCGCAAAGGGAAAAGCGACGGGAGACGGTGGGGTTTTCGCGTGAACATCCCGCCCGCCTTGCAGTACTGCAACTTTGCTCAGGTTAGAGACGCACGAAGAGGGGTTCCTCGCTTTAGCCGCGGATACCTGATGGTTTTAGGGATTAACCATCAGGTTGGTCAGGGACTCCGCGGGGGGGGGGGGGGAGTGACCAGCAGATTGGGCTGCATCCGCGGAACTAAAGTGCGCTGCACGGGGCGGCAACGCATACGTCCCCACCTTACGTGCAGACGCTTCGGGTAATCTGGCTGAAAAGATAAGATATGAGTAAAAGTTGTTTAGGGGATTCGCGGGTATGCGACGAGCTCGCAGCTGGCGAAACTTCAGAGGGGAGCAGTATCATTTTGCTAATGGGTCGTGTTATGGTTCCTTGTTCGGTTCGGACGTCCGCGACGCGTGTTCTATCGTCAGAACCGAGATAAACATGAACTATACGACCGAGTCTCCATTTTGTTGGGGGGAGGTTATCATCTCGTAAGACAACCAGGTCGTTAATTTTTAAATTAGTTTGGGGGAACTTCCATTTGCTGCGTTTGTGGAGTTCGGTGAGATATTCGTTTTTCCACCGGGAGCAAAATTGCTGATAGACAGCTCTGACCTTCTGCCACCGATTCACAATTCTGGGTGGAGATTGTAATATTTCGGGTTCTGCCGGAGCCAAGAGCGGGCCGCCGACTAGAAAATGTCCTGGGGTTAGGGGTTGCAGGTCCGAAGGATCTTCTGACATGCTATTAAGGGGTCTGGAGTTCAAACAAGCTTCGATTTTGGAGAGTATGGTGGAAAACTCTTCAAACGTGAAGCGGAGATCGCCAGCGAATCTGCGGAAGTGGAGTTTGAAGCTTTTTACTCCAGCTTCCCAGAGTCCGCCATGTGCGGAGCGGCAGCGGGAATGAAATGCTATCGCAGGCGTTGATGAGCGTATTGGGAGACAATAGCGGCCTGAGTGTGTTGAATCACTGATTCCCATTCTCGTCGAAGGGTCTTCGCTGCTCCGACGAAATTTCGTCCGTTGTCGGAGTACACATCAGAGGGACATCCTCGGCGAGCGCTGAATCGTCCAAAGGCAGCGAGAAATGTCGGGGTTGACAAGTCGCTGACGGCTTCGAGGTGTATGGCCTTCGTCGCAAAACACACGAAGACGCAAACGTAGCCTTTGGTGATGAGGCAGGCTCGTCCAGTGTAGTTCTTGATGTCGAACGGTCCAGCGAAGTCCAAACCGGTGGCAGCAAAGGGACAAGAGAGTGTGGTGCGCTAAGGGGGTAGAGCGGCCATAAGTTGGGTGCGTACTTGCTTCTTTTGGAGCAAACAAGGCTTGCAATTATGAATTGTGGCTTTAATCATGTTCCGAGCCTTGGGTATCCAGTACCGCGTGCGGAGCAAGCGCAGCATCAGCTGGTTTCCACCGTGTAAACTGATGTCGTGGATAAACCGAACCAAGAGACGGGTGAAGACGCAATTGTAGGGGAGCAAAATAGGGTGGCGTTCATTGTACGAGAGAGATGGACAAGAGATTAACCGTCCGCTCACGCGGAGGAGTCCGTCGTGTGAGAGAAATGGGTTAAGCGAGAGAATCGAACTCTTGTGCTTAAGAGTTTGTGTCATTTCAAGGCAATGATATTCGTCGTTGAAATTAACTTTTTGCGCGACAATGATGAGCCGCGTCTGAAAGGCTTGAATCTCATCGGAGTCGATGAGAGTAGTTTCGCGCCGAAAATGAGGGCGGTAATGGGGGTGCGTATGCTGCAGGAACCGAAAAGCATACGCCAATACGCGAAGGGATCGCGGGAAAGAAGAGAATCTTTCTAAGGGGTCCTCATATTGCTGGTAATAGGTGAAATTGGTTTTGATGGGCTTAGCCTCCAACTCAGTTTCGAACTCGTGGGGGGCAGTGTAGTGAGGCCACTGCGTCCTCGCTTGCCGCAGCCATGCAGGTCCTTGCCACCAGAGCGGGGTGTGAAGCAAATCCAGCGGATACATGCCTCTGCTGGCAAGATCCGCTGGATTACTCTCCGAGTCGACGTGGTACCAGTGAGTGTTGTCCGCCACCTCGACAATTTTCGCGACACGGCTGGCGACGAACGTCGTCCATGTGCAGGGTGGTCGTTTCAACCACGCCAGCACTATAGTCGAGTCGGTCCAACAGTGAAGGTCATAACGTGGAAAGTCGAGATGGGGAACAATTACGTCAATCATATCGACAAGGAGAGCAGCTCCGCAGAGTTCCAATCGAGGGATCGATATGGTTTTGATTGGGGCGACCTTCGTTTTGGCAAAGAGCAAGGAATCCGAAGTGCTGCCTGAGTTACGAGTGAGCACGTAGATCACGCCAGCGTATGCTTCCTCGGAAGCATCGCAAAAAGCATGAATTTCCACGGTGCTGCCTGGGGTGAAGTGAATCCATCGGGGTATTTTGAGGAGATTGATATGGGGGTAACATTGAACGAATTGAAGCCAACGTTCTAAAGTGATGGGAGTGAGTGGGTCGTCCCATCCGATGCCGTCCAGCCAGAGTTGTTGCATAATGGTTTTTGCAATGACAATGACTGGAGCAAGCCATCCTGCCGGGTCAAACAGTTTTGCAATCCGAGATAACACCTCGCGCTTAGTATATGTGGGGGAGAGGTCAAAGGGTTTTGACTCTATGTTGAAATGATCAGTTTTGGCATTCCAACGGAAGCCGAGAATTTTGGTATTGCTACCATCTTCTAATTCAAGAAAGTCTTTGTTTAAGAGATCTTGTGGTGGGATCCCAATTAGAAGAGCGGGGTGATTTGCTGTCCATTTTCGTAGCGTGAAGCCGGCAGAGTGAAGAACGGCAGAGAGTTGATGTCGGGTGCGAAGCGCGACATCAATGTCATGAGCGCCACATAACGCGTCATCCACGTACATGGAATTCTTAAGAATAGGAGCAGCAAGGGGGTATTTTTTCTCGACATCCTTCGCCAATTGATGTAGAGTACGTATGGCCAGATAGGGAGCACAATTGACGCCAAACGTGACCGTTTGGAGTTCGAAATCTTGCACGTTTCCGTGTGGAGAATTTCGGAAAAGAATTCGCTGGTAGCGCGAATGCTGGGGATCTATGAGAATTTGGCGATACATTTTTTCAATGTCGCCATTGAAAACGTATTTATAAAGTCGCCATTGGATAATGAGAAATGTCAAATCCGATTGCAGGGCGGGCCCAGGATAGAGGACATCGTTCAGGCTAAGACCGTTGGAGGAGGGGCAGGAGGCGTTGACCACAACACGCACCTTGGTTGTGCTGCTGTCGGGTTTGAGAACAGCGTGATGGGGTAGGTAGTAGTTGTCGGAACCGGAAGGGTTCTGGGAGGGGTGGATCTGTGTCATATGGTGCAGATCCGAGTACTCTCGAATCACGGAGTCATATGTTTCTTTAAAACTGGGGGTCTTCAACAATCTCGTTTCGTTTCGGAGAAACTGTTTGAGAGCAATCTCTCTGGATTTCCCGATCTTTATTGAAGAAGGGAAACCTTCTTTGAAGGGCAGCGAAACAATATATCGGCCATCGGGGCGCCTCTGAGTGGTATTGAAGTACAAGTCCTCGCAGCGTTGTTCACCCGGGGTGGGTATCCGTTTAGTTTGGACTTCTTCAAGCTCCCAGAATCGCGATAGTTGATGATCCATGGAGACTTCGTTGAAGAAAGAGACTCGTGTGGTAACCGAGGGGGCAGGTAAATCCTGCTGAAGTGGACCTGTGAGAATCCACCCGAAGATGGTCTCTTGAGCGACCAGAGAGTCAACGATGTTGCGTTTAATTCCATCGCGTAAGATGAGGGGGTAGATATCGGCTCCAATAAGCATATAAATTTGATCACTGCGGTAGAAGTTCTCATCGGCTAATGGTAGCTCGCGAAGAGATTCACAGCGTGAAGTATCGAGAGAGCAAACCGGGAGATTGCCGGTTAACTTGGGAAGCACAAGCGCGCAAGCTTGATGGTGAGTCCCAGGAGCTCGAGGTGAGCCAATCTAGAAAGTGCAAAGTTTAGAAAACTGGGCGGTAATCGTTTGATTTACACTTGCCACTTGGGCCTTGATAGCCTTCACTGGGAGTTTCAAGCGCTTCTGGATGCGTACGGATAAGAACGTGACTTCAGAGCCGGGGTCGATGAGCGCACGCGCTGAGTATGGCTCACCGCGATGGTAAATATGAATCATCGCAGTGGCGAGCAACACCTGCTTCGGTCGAGGTGAAGCGAGGTGAAGCACGTCAATACGTTGGATGTTGAGGGGGCTTCAGTATACTGTATATTAGGGGTAGAGGTAGAGGGGGTCGTTCGAGAGTGCGACGGAAGGTTCGACAAGCGATTATGCGTATGAGCATTGGGACCGTGATGAGGGGGGGGGGTGTAGGAAGCGAGGTGGTATGGGTAGAATCCGAATGAGAGTTCGGTTGGGGGGCCGAGGCCTCCTCGCGGTGTAATAGTGTGTGATGTCGCTGGTTGCACGGCATACACGTGAACGCACTTTTACACTCTTTTACTTGATGTGAGTGCGCCAAGCAGTTGGAACAAAAATGAATTCGTTGCACTGTCGCCCAACGAGAGTCCAAATTAGTTGATTAGTGCATAATCTTCAGCTGGTCGAAACCATATTAGCCTGGAACGTATTCACAGGCTTCGGTTTGGGGGGAGCGCGCGTAGAGATATGCGACGCTTTTTTAGGGGGGTTGACGGACTTCCGAATATCATCAACAGTTTCCAATGTTTGGAAATGGGAGGTGAGAAACGCGTCCATTTCGCGCCATTTGGGAATTTCTCGTTTGAGGGTTATCGATTGTTCCCATAAAGAGAGGGTGTGTTCGGGGAGGCGAGTTGAGCAGAGATGCACAATAATTGCGTCCCAGCTGTTCACATCGACATCATGCAAAGTGAGAGCTGAGAGGCAGTTATTAATCTCTCGTTGGAGACGTTTAATAGCCACTCCCGATTCTTTGGTAATTGGGGTTAGATTGAATAACGTTCGGAGTTGAACGTTAACAAGAATTCGCTTATTCTCGAAGCGGTCGGTGAGGTTCCGCCAAGCTTGCTCAAAACCGGCGTCGGTGAGGGGGTATTTCTGAACTATTTCTTTTGCTTCACCTCGTGTCTTTTGATTGAGGTGAAACAACTTTTAGATGGGGGATAACCTATTGTTGCGGATGTAGAGAGCTGAAAACATATCGCGAAAAGTTGGCCATGATTCGTAATCGCCGTTAAAAATCGCGGTGTCACACGGCGGTAAACTGATATTATGTCCGGAGAGATTCGAGTGGACTGTTGCCTCCAGTGCAGAGGCATGGGATAACGAAGATTGCGAAGTTGGGGAGGGTAGGGGGCAGCGAGATTCTGCAGCTCACTAATCTTGGCGGAGAATCGAACATAAATCTGGTAACTGCGTCGGTATTGGCTTTCCACGACAGTTACCTCAGCGGTTTTGGGATCGTCGACTGCTAATGGATTCGCTGCCATGATGGTGGATTCCAAGCATGAGTTGTATGCTTGTTTCAAATCGGACCAGACCGCCTTCAGTTCCTCACGATGGGTGTCCAGGCTGGATGCCGAATGTTCACGTTCCGGAATGTCGCTGAATTCCTTCTCGAACTCCTCCAGTGTTTCAGTCACGCTGATGAATTTCGTAAGGGGGTCCATGGTAACAGAATCATTCGTTGAGAATTGTAGATTAATTAACAAAACAAAACGTATATCAGAACACCAGAGGGGTGAGGTTTATTGTTTATTTGTTTTTTTTTGGGGGGGGGGGGGTTATTAATAGTAATAATTTATTATTAAATTATTTCAATTAATCTACAAATAAATTAGTCAAAGTAGTTTAGATTTAATTACTCCGACTACTTCGACAAAAGTTGTTTGGAAAGTTATTTGTGATGATTTAAACCGTGGGGCGGGGGTATGCCGTACAAAAAACTCAAACCGTGATAAATGAGTGGCACAAAAAAATAGAAAATGAGGAAAACCACTAATTAAGCATAATATAATGCTCGTTTATTTTATTTTATTTTGGGGGTAACAATTTTTGGGGTTAATTTTATATTACTATGAAAAAGTAATTTAATTCAAACTAGTCAAAGTAGTTTAAAATTAACTACTTCAACTACTTCTGCAAACGCCGTTTCCAACCGGGTAGCCGCTGCTTGTGCGCTGCCCGCACGATGTCACCGACGCTCGCTGCGGATATAGCACAAAGCAACTCCGCAAAACGAGAGAGTAGTGCTTGCGCCTGTGAAAAGGTGGTGGTTTTTGGTGCGCTGAGAATTCCCACGCTGGAGCTGCAGGTTTTTTTGTACACTTTTGGGGCCAACGGCAACTCTCGATACCGCTACGAGAAGGAACCGTTGGTAATATTCTTTTTCAAAAAATATAAGTTTTCGATTTGAGAATATTAAATTGATGTACAACACGGGATGGTTACACAAACAATTTAATATAAAATAACGATATTTTTGTTCTTTTGGGGAGATCACAAATGAATGCTGCGCGACGCCGAACCGAAACAAGGGGTTTACACTTAATATTATAATTTTACTATTATAATTTTATATAATATAATTGTAATAGGGGGGAGTGGGGGTTTTGCCGGCGTAAAATCCGGCTCGAAGGACCAAATGTTTCTCTGATCTCCGAGCGCGTGGGATGGCTCGAAGAGTCAAGAGGTTGGGGGTGGTCTCCGAGCTCGTGGTAATCCGGCTCGAAGGACCAAATGTTTCTTTGACCCTCGAGCGCGTGGGATGGCTCGAAGGACCAAGATGGGTGGGGTAAAAAAGCAAGCAGAGGTACTCACTTAATGCTCGCTTGGTGTGGAGTCGTCGGCGTCCAGAATTATTTGGGGTGAGCTTCGTCGCTATTTGTCCTGGTTGACTGGGATGTAGCGTTGATTGGTTCAGTTTGTAGACGATGGTTGGCGCGTGCACTTCGCTTACGTTCACTTTGTATGGTCGGTTGGTTGGCGCGTGCACTTCCTTTTAGATCACTGGTAAGAAGACGATGGTTGGCGCGTGCACTTCCTTCAAGATCACTGAGAATAAGACGATGGTTGGCGCGTGCACTTCCTTCAAGATCACTGAGAATAAGACGGATTGGTTTTTACCGGAACCACCGCCATCTATCTGTGGAAGAGAAAAGAGAAGAACGGAACGAGACGAAATGGGGTCCGCTCGAGCCGTGTTCAGCGGGGTTGCTGATTGATTTTCGTGGGGTTTTGTCGCAAAGGGAAAAGCGACGGGAGACGGTTGGGTTTTCGTGTGAACACAATCTAATGCTTGTTATTACGGTCCATTCGTCCTCGTAAAACAAGCATTCCCTTAATTTCTCAAAAAAAATCGAGGATGACGATGTCCTTTTTATTGACACAGAGGTGGATCCCGCGCGTATCGCCCACAAAACCAGCAATATTTATCTTCATCCTTACCATTTTAATTTACTTGCTCTAAAAAGAAACAAAACAAACAAAAAGGCGTTACGCTTACACCTACTATAATACTGTTTATCTTTATTAAGAGTAGATTTAAATGAATTGAGTAGGTTGTTATGAAAGTTTTTGTTTTTATTTCTAACTGCTATTGTAGTGATCACTGGACCTTTAACCGCGACTACTACATATGGGCCTA
Organism: Sicus ferrugineus; assembly: GCA_922984085.1. NCBI lineage: Eukaryota > Metazoa > Arthropoda > Insecta > Diptera > Conopidae > Sicus > Sicus ferrugineus. The sequence continues at coordinate 1,316,102 of OV277351.1, read as the reverse complement.
GCCAAATAGGTAAAAACTTATTTTTCTTAGTTTGATTCCTTACTAATACTCTATCTCTTATCTTAACTTCTACTAAATTCAATTTAATGTCGTACTGTTTTTTAGCTATCTGCTTAGCTATGTCTGGATATGTCCTAATAATTTCGTGTGCCTTTTGTATTTGGAATTTTAAAATTTTATTCGGGTCTCCAGCGTTATATAATGGACCGCATTTTCTTTTTATATCCTACACCCGAAGGGAGTAGGGTATATTCACTTTGTTCTTCCGTTTGTAACGCAGAGAAGGAGACGAGATAGATATAGAAAAGTATATATATTCTTGCTCAGCGTCACCTCCTGAATCGATTTAGCCCTGTCCGTCCGTCTGTCTGTCTGTCTGTCTGTCTGTCCGTCTGTTGAAATCACGATTACGAGAGAACGAAAAGAGATATCGCGATGAAATTTGGCACAAATATTCTTTGTTATGTAGGGCTGTTTGGGATTGATGGGCGAGATCGGTAAACAGCCACGCCTACTTTACATACGGAATGTAAAACACCTCGTTTAAAAAAATGTTAAAATCTGAATATTTCATAAACCATGTGAGATATTAAGGTACTATAGTATATAATTTTATTCCGTAACATATAGCGTCATTACTAAAACGTTTGAAAAAATCTAATTAATGGTACAAGATATTGATATGTAATTTTATCAGGATATATAGGGAAGCAGTACCCATAAGCTTGCCAAAAATGGGCGGGCCACGCCCACTCATACAAAAGTTATAAATCTCTTGTAAACGGTATAAGATATTAACACCAAATTTTATCACGAGGTATCTACAAGTATTACTAATTTGTATACAAATGTTGTGAGTCGCTACTTCCGCGGAACACATTCTCAGTCGACCATAATGATGTCGCACTGAGCGTTGAATTTCCATCGCACTAAGCGTTTAATTCCGCATTTCAACTTGTTTCAATGTCAATTCATCGAGCGCGCGCTAGCCGCTGGTGAAGCGGTATTGCACTTGTTGGCCGTGGAACTAGTGACCCACTTTCTTGCACTCAGGTGTTGAGGCAGGTCTTTTCCGCTACAGTCAGCGTATTATTGTTATTTCCGTGTTTAAGTTTCCGCATGCATGAATATAAATAAGACTGGTATGAGTTAGTTGAGGAGAGTTGAGTTGCATAAGTCAATTAGTGAATAGTGAGTAGTGAACGTGGAAACGTATTCCATACAATAAAGTGTCCAAAGTAAGATACAGTGTTTTTATTCAGACGGTCTGTGGTCTTTGGAGTAGCCCACAGCGAGGACTTCCAGAAAACCCACAACATATTTGGCGCAGCCGGTAATTAAGTACCGAAAATCGTTCGGTCAGGTGAGTTTGTGTTAAAAGAAAAATTTTAAAGGGAGGAATTTGTAGCGAATAGATAATAATACTAACACACATAAATAATCCTGGGCAAGACTCCCTTACCCGTAATCCTGTGGCTGAGTCTGGCTATAGGGGGATTATTATATTAATTTGTCGAGCAAATTTAAAAATTATCAGAAGAATCGAAAATTGAATATTTTCAGATTTAGCAGTTTTGCGAATGCTACGAGGAAAAAAAAAAATTTTTGAAAGAAAGTTCGCGAAGTGTAGCTGTAATTAAAAAGTAACGCGAAACTCGAGAGTGGCGTTGGCGCTTACGCTTGAGGTTGGATTTCAGCGCAAAACATTGCGGAGGTTTTGATTGTTTTTGCTCATTTGCTCGTCAGACCTAAAGTGTCGGCAAAATTGCAAGCGTTGTCTTTTTATTTTTGTGGTTTTTTGTTGCTCTTTTATGGATATTTCATTCGATTTGGAGGCACGATTAAGGGATTTAGGAAGGGATTATAAAGATTTGGTTGGACAGTTAGATAGGTTCATTGAAAAAATTTGGGATAATCTTTCGTCTACTGTTAACAATAAAGAGAATTTGGTTTTAATAAAGGAAAAAATTAAAGATCTAGATAATCTCTCCAAGGTAGAGAAGGCGGATGCAATTTTAGAAGAATTGCTCAATTTTGTATCAAATAAAAATAAAAGTGCACTAAAGGAATTAGAAAGGTGGAAAGCTGAATTTCACGCCTTAAAGAATAGATACGACAACTACTTGACGGACAGAGAATTAGAGGCAATTTTAATAAAGGAAGTAGAAGAGGAAAATATCAGATTGAGAAAGTTGATTGAGAAAAAAGGAGTTTCGGGAAATTTGCTCTCAACAGTTTTAAACCAAAAAAGCAGGGAAAGTTTTGAATCTTTAGAAGAGGCTCATAGGAGAATAGAGGAGTTAAAAGAAGAAAATAGACTCCTGCGACAGGAAGAATTGTTAGCAGATAAGACCCTGCCACACAAAGATCCGACTGGCCGTCCTTCACTACCTGCAACAGGTTTAAAAAGCATCAGGAGTAACAAAGGGTTAAAAATGAGTATAGAAGCAATTGCGAAGAATGTAAACAGATTAGTACCTTTTTTCTCAGGTACCCGTTCACCAGATTTGAGAAATGAAGTGTATAAATTTATTGAGGGATGTGAACTTGCGAGAAGAGGTATATCGGATTCCGAAATAGGTGACTTCTTGGCGTGCGTAAAGCAAAGATTTCATGGGAACGCATACGGGTTAATTAGAGGAAAGAAAATAGCAAGCGTAGAAGAGCTATACAGTACCTTAAAGCTGTCCTATCTGAAGTGTAGATCTTTAGATACAATAATATCGGAAATACAGACAGTGTCCCAACTCCCCGGGGAAGAAATAGTGGAGTTCGGAGAAAGGTTAATAAATCTAAGGACACAGGCAGAGGATATTACGAAATCCCATTATAATGAGGCCTAGGATCATGGACTGCGGCTTGAGATTAATAAATCATTAGCAAGGACATTCGTGTTGGGGTTAAGAGACCCAACGATAAGGATGAAGATGGTGGGCACCAACGTGATCGAGATGGAAAGGCTGATCGCAGAAGCAATACAGCTAGACGAGATCATCAGCAGATCTCTCGGGGCCCAACACAGCATGGCGAGAACTTCATGCAAAACCCGAGTATCACGCGGGACGGAAAAAGGATGGGACGTCCACAAGGTGGGGAAGCCAGTGCCAAAGCGCGAATAGTATGTAGTTTCTGCGGAAGGAAGGGCCATACTAAGGACGAGTGTCTCGTAAGGAAAAATAGTCCATTCTGTGAGAAATGCATGATGTATGGGCATGAACTAAGTTGGAGATGTCAGTCACGAGGGCAGCCAACGAGAGGAAATTTACCCGAACGTCAGGTAAGTTATCAGAGAAGAAATAGTAGCGACCACATGAGTAGCGGTAGACATCAGCCACAATCTAATGAGGGTAGATGGAATACGAGTAATAGGGAAAGCAGAAGCAGGGGAGATGATATTAAGTGTTTCCGTTGTGAAAAAACAGGACACATAGCAATAAATTGCCCCACCAAGAGAAATCAAGGAACAGTGCAGGGAAACTATCGAGGGCCCAGCCAAGGCCACTAAGCTGGGAACCCGAAAAGAAAAGTAACTCGAGGCCACACATCATGGGAGTGACGAGTCATACATCGAAAACGATTGTTGAACCGTCCTCCTCTGATCGTCGCGAGAAAGTCGATCACGGGCGGGTCGATAGTGCAGACGGGAGCATTGAAAGTGTTAAATCAGTCCCAGAAGAAGTTTACAGTTGTGAGGAGGTGAGCGAAATTGGAGTTAAGCAAGCAGTCAATAACAAACAAACAGTAAAGCCGACGGCCGTTGAGTCAGTGGATACGTTTGGAGTTTTGACTTCATGCTTAAGTGCAAGCATTGCACAAATTTTCGTTTTAATTATATTGTCTCTGGGTATAATAAAAGAAGTAGTAAAAGAAACAAAAATTAAAGTTGTTAATTATGCAGAGCAATTTTTAAACAACAACATGACAAACGTGAATTCATGGCAAAAAGACGCAACGAAAATGTTAGAAAATATTTTCTCAAAGATAGTAAATAGTACAAGTAAGAGCAATAATATAAAACTGAATACAACGGAGAGAAGGGGACAACTAAATTCAGGAGTGAACTGGCAGAAGGGTCGCCCAGACACTATAGATGACGTGTTCATTGAAATATCTTATGAAGGTGCAAAAAATGGAAAACTCATCCTATTAGTAGATACTGGAGCAGACACGAGCCTGGTAAAGGAGAACGCGTTGAGGGGATCATTGCCGGTAAATATGAAAGACGTAAGAACCCTTAATGGAGCTTTCGGTGGATGTGTAACAACGAAGGGTTCCATACTGATCACACCTAACGATATGAATCACCTTTGTTTAAAGCTACAAGTGGTGCCACTTGGACAGGGAGTGTCAGCGGATGGCATAATTGGTAGGGACAATTTATGGAATCGGTCAATTATAAACTCAATTAAAAAACGAGTAACGTTTATGGATGCGGATAAGAAACATATTAAGACGCTGGTTATGCGTTCAATGGGAGAAATAGATCGAGTTTTACATATTGAAGATTCAAGAGTAATGGCGAGAACTATTAGAGTAGTTCCAGTTAGGGTTAAAACCAATATTCCGGAAATAGTAGTTCACAAACAGGAAATTGTTCCAGGAGTGTATATGGGGGAAATTTTAGCAAAAGTAAAGAGGGGCGTAATTTACGTTCCGGTACTAAATTCAACGGAAAAGGATATAGAGATAGACAGTAATTTTAGGCCAGGGTTTTCTAATTTCAATGAGTTTGAAACACCCCGTCCTAGTATGATAAATAGAGTGGGAGAGATGGAAGGCATAAATGTGGAGAAAAGGTTAGAGACCTTGAGGAAAGAAATAATACTAGACCCCACCCTGAATCCGGAGGAAATGAAATCTATGGAAAGAATAATTTCCACGTTTCATGATGTATTTCTGCTAGAGGGTGACAGTTTAACGTGCACAGCGGTGTTGAAACATACAATTCCAACGGGGGCTGAACAGGCTCCGATAAATCAGAGGCAGTATAGACTCCCACAGGCTCATAGGGAGGAAGTGAACAGACAGGTAGCTAAGCTTTTACATGACGGAATAGTGAGACCAAGTACTTCTCCGTGGAACTCTCCATTGTTGATAGTTCCCAAGAAAGCTGGTGAAGACGGAGAAAAGAAGTGGAGACTAGTAGTGGACTACAGGAAACTAAACGAAGTCACAATCAGACAAGTTTTTCCAATTCCTAGAATTGATGAGATTCTAGATCAGTTAGGTAATAGTAGATACTTCACGACCTTAGATTTAGCAAGTGGGTATCATCAGGTGTTAGTAGATAAGAGTGATAGAGGAAAAACTGCGTTTAGTACAGGATTGGGACATTTTGAGTTTAAGAGAATGCCGTTTGGGTTAACGGGCGCGCCTGCTACCTTTCAGAGGATCATGAATCACATCCTCACAGGTCTCCAAGGAATAGATTGTTTTGTATATTTAGATGATATTGTAGTTTATGGTAGTAATTTAGAGCAGCACGAGGTTAGATTAGCGAAAGTGTTAGAAGCCTTAAGAATCAATAATCTTAAGTTAAATATTAGGAAATGCCAGTTTTTGCGGCGCGAAGTCGTGTATTTAGGTCATAAGTGCTCGGAAAATGGTGCACTTCCGGACCCACAGAAGGTAGAATGTGTCAAGAATATTTTGCCACCTAGGAATAAGAAGGAGGTGCAAGCATTTTTGGGTTTAGTAAATTATTATAGGAAATTCATAGACAATATGGCAAAGATAGCTTTACCTATTAATAAGCTGTTGAGGAAGAATGTAGTTTTTAAATGGTCCGAGGATTGCCAAAAGGCTTTCGAGACGTTGAAGCGAGCAATAATTTCACCACCGGTATTGACATATCCAGATTTTAGCAGAGAATTTCTCTTGACCACCGATGCTAGCAACGAAGCTCTGGGAGCAGTATTGTCCCAAGGGGAGGTAGGCAAGGACAGGCCAATAGCTTTCGCCAGTAGGGCGTTGAGTGGAGCCGAGAAACGGTACTCCACAATCGAAAAGGAATTCTTGGCCATAGTGTGGGCAACGAAGAATTTTAGAGCATATCTTTTGGGGAGGCCGTTCAAAGTATTTACAGACCACCAGCCCTTAAAGGGTATAGCAAATTTAAGGGATCAGACCTCTCGTCTAGCCAGGTTTAGACATAAACTATCGGAGTACGATTTCGAAATTATATATAAACCTGGGAAGAAAAATTTAAATGCGGATGCTCTGAGTAGAATACCCCAAAATAGCAGCGAGGTGGCGGCAGTCCAAACGCGCTCTAAGGCAAAAGAACAAAAGAACCAAGAAAACGACAGGCCGCAGGAAATCTCCGCATCAGTGGAACCGGATAGAACAAAGGCGGAACAGGGTAATAGCACAATTCTTCTGGAAGACCCAAAGGAAATTAAGACAATAATAAAGGATTTCCATGATAAACCATTAGGAGGTCATCAAGGGGCGGTAAAAATCTATTTACGCATTAGGCAAGAATACAGGTGGCCAGGCATGCAAAAGCAGATAAAAGAATACGTTAGAGCATGTCCCAAATGTCAAGTGAACAAGAGTTCGAAATTAACGAAAATGCCCCTAGTATTAACAGACACGCCAGTGCGGCCCTTCGATAAGGTTTATATGGACATTGTAGGTATTTTACCGGAGACTGTATCTGGTAATAAATACATCCTCACATTCCAAGACGATTTCTCAAAATTTATGGCTTGCACAGCTATTCCCGACGCAGAGGCGAGTACCGTAGCCAGAGCCTTCTACGACGAAGTGGTAACGCGATACGGAATTCCACGAATTTTAGTAACAGATAACGGTACCAACTTCACTTCAAAATTATTCAGTGACACATGTAAGTTGTTAGGAATTAAAAAATTACACACAACACCGTACCACCCACAGGCCAATGGTTCCTTAGAACGAAGCCATAGACCGTTGGCAGAATATTTGCGTAGTTTTGCGAAAGAGGACGGATTCAATTGGGACCAGTGGTTATCAGCGGCAATGCACGTGCATAATCACACTCCGCATACAACCACCAAACAAACCCCTTTTCGCACACTCTATGGATTCGACGCGCAGATGCCAACAAATTTGAAGAAAAAATGTGGCCCACTCTATAACGCCAACGATCCCATCAAGGTGCAGAAATTCCAAATACAAAGGGCCCATGAGATGGTTAGGCAGAATCAGGAACGTGCAAAGGAAGCGGCCAAAAAACAGTACGATGACAGGCTAAACCCAATAATTTTTAAAGCTGGAGATAGAGTAATGCTGAAAAATCAAACGAGGAAAAATAAATTTTCACCGATTTGGTTAGGCCCATATGAGGTGATAGGCATTAGAAGCCCAGTCACGACAGTTCTAAAAATTAAGAACAGGGATAAGCCATTCCATAACAATTTGCTTAAACATTACAACAATTCAATTAAAATAGGAACAGCTACGGATGCAGTAAATCGGAACCGGAAAACCACGCTCAACACATACAATTCAACAAAAAATTTAGTAAATAGGGAAAAATAAAGAACGTAAAATAACATATATTTTTGTATTTCAAGGCGGTCATAGGTGGAAAAAAAGAGAGGGCTGGATCCCATTAACTGCGACGCCGCAAATAATTGCTCAGTGCGCTTGAGTGAGTACGTCAGGAATGTCCTTATTAACACAAAACGGTTTTGGTTTTAGTATGTAGTTTTAGAGAAAATTTTGTTATAACTAACCGGACACTTACTAACTTTGCTTACTAACAGAATGTATTAAGTGATTATCGAATTTGTCTTAACCATATATCTAGGCTTGGTTAAGGCAGTATATTAATTTTATGTTGTTTCCAAGTGCATGCATATGGTAGAAACAATATAAATTTAGTTTTACTTCAATTTTTACTTGGACCTAATCCTATTTATCAGAAGTCCAAGTTGCAATAATTTTGGGGTAGAAAATTCGGAGACGGTTTTGTCACATGGTGTCAGGGCGCCATGACATTATGTGGCATCGCGAATTGGTTACCGTTACTTGTATATAGGTATGTTAAATGCACACGGAAGCGTCTAGTAAGGAGGAAGCAACTAGAAGAGTATTTTAAATGAAGTAATTACACAGAGGTTCGAATGAATAATAGCAATGAATAATGGTTGAAATAGAAAATTGTAAATACGGAAGATTGAAAATTACTCGGGAAATTATAAGAATAAAAATATTTAAAAAAAAAAGAGGGGGCAAGTAAAATAGAATTTAAAGGTTACTTTTCAACTTGCTAAAGAGTTAAATTAAATTAAGTAAATTAAATAATTGTAAAATTTCATTAATTAAATAATTTTAATGGTAATATAGAAGTCACAAACTAATAGAGCTTTTAGTTGTGGATAGCAATAAGAGAAAAATAGTTGAAGTAATTGTACATAGGGGAAAAAAAACAAACTGACAAAACTCTTGATTGAAAGGAAAAGGAACGAAAAAGAGAGAAGAGAAGAAAAAAGAAGAGAAAAGGAAAACAAAAAAAATAAATAAATAAATAATAAGTATCAAAAAACAAAAGAAAGAAAACAAAGGAACAATAAATATATGAAAGGGAAAAAAATAAGAAAGAAAAAACATTCTGAAAAATGTATGAAAATAAAGTACATAAATTTTAAAATAAAGGGAAAAGGAAATGAGAATATGTATATCATTATCATTAAATCATTAAGAGGCACTAGAAAAATATTTTTAAGGACACATAACGAAAACTGTAAAAAAATTTTTTAACCTAAGATTTAATGATTTCACTCAATAAATGTATTGATTTTAGTTGATAGTCGAATACGCACGCAAATTGTACATAGTCATAAGTATGTATATACTCGCATTTATTGCAGCATAAATATTAAGGAACAAGCATAAGATGTCAATTCATCGAGCGCGCGCTAGCCGCTGGTGAAGCGGTATTGCACTTGTTGGCCGTGGAACTAGTGACCCACTTTCTTGCACTCAGGTGTTGAGGCAGGTCTTTTCCGCTACAGTCAGCGTATTATTGTTATTTCCGTGTTTAAGTTTCCGCATGCATGAATATAAATAAGACTGGTATGAGTTAGTTGAGGAGAGTTGAGTTGCATAAGTCAATTAGTGAATAGTGAGTAGTGAACGTGGAAACGTATTCCATACAATAAAGTGTCCAAAGTAAGATACAGTGTTTTTATTCAGACGGTCTGTGGTCTTTGGAGTAGCCCACAGCGAGGACTTCCAGAAAAACCACAACACAAAAAAGTGGTCGTGGTCCGCCCTCTTATACTAAAGTTGTCAATATCCCATAAACGGTTCAAAATATTAATACCTTCGTAATTCTATCTAGCAGTACCTAGATACATTACGAAAACATTTTCCCGAAATAGGCGTGGTCCGCCTACTTATACAAAAGTTGTTAAGTGGCGAAATTATAATTTTTTCAGTTACTCGGGTGTAGGGTATTTAGATTTCGGCCAGGCCGAAGACAACACTCTTACTTGTTAAATTTGTTGGCATCTCTATAACGAAACCTAATATAGTGCGGAAAGGTGTTTGCTTCGTCGTTATATGTGTGGTTATGAACGTGCATAGCTGCAGTTAACCACCTGTCCCAATTTGAACCGTCTTCCTTTGCAAAATTCCTTAAATACTCCGCCAGAGGTCTATGGCTTCTCTATAATGAGCCACTAGCCTGTGCGTGGTACGGTGTTATGTGTAATTTTTTGAGACCTAACAGTTTACATGTGTCCGTGAATAATTTCGAAGTCAAATTAGTGCCGTTATCTGTTACTAAAATTCGTGGGATTCCGTATCGTGTTATCACCTCATCGTAGAAAGCTCTGGCCACAGTACTTGCTTCTACGTCTGGGATGGCTGTACATGCCATAAACTTTGAAAAATCATCTTGAAATGTGAGAATGTATTTTTTACCAGATACAGTTTCTGGTAAAATACCTACAATGTCCATATAGACTTTATCGAAAGGCCGCATTCGCGTATCGGTTAGTACCATGGGCATTTTTGTTAACTTTGAACTTTTGTTTGATTGGCACTTCGGACAGTTGTTTACGAATTCCTTAATTTGACTCTGCATTCCTGGGCATCTAAAGTTTGAGAGTTGCTTTCGAACTCTCAGATATGTTTTCACCGCACCTTGATGTCCTCCTAGTGGTGAATTGCGAAAGTCTTTAATAACCGTTTCTACTTCTTTAGGGTCCGTTAGTAATTTCGCATAGTTTTCTGGTTCATTTTCTTGTTCGTCCTTATCTACTTCGATTTCCACGGGCAATCCTTGATGCTCTTCCTTTCCCAGTGTTTTGGTTTTTTACTGTGTTTGTACGGCTCCTGCTGTGTATGGTGTCTCCTGAGGAATTCTGCTTAATGCACCAGCATTTAAGTTTTTCTTTCCTGGTTTATAACGTATCTCGAAATCGTACTCTGATAACTTGTGCCTGAACCTGGCAAGACGTGATGTCTGGTCCTTGAGGTTAGCTATTCCTCGTAACGGTTAATAGTCTGTAAAAATCGTGAATGGTCTTCCTAATAAATACGCTCTGAAGTTCTTTGTTGCCCACACTATTGCTAAAAATTCCTTTCCTATAGTAGAATACCTTTTCTCTGCACTGTTTAATGCTCTACTTGCGAAGCTATGGGTCTCTCTCCTATTTCCCCCCGAGATAAAACTGCTCCTAACGCTTCACTGCTTGCATCCGTTTTAAGATTGAACGGTTTTGTGAAATCTGGGTATGCTAATATTGGTGGTATACTTATTGCTATCTTTAATTGTTCAAATGCTCGTTGACAGTCTGTCCACACGAATTTACTGTCTTTCCTCAGCAATTTATTTATTGGTAAAGCTATTTTAGCTGTGTTTACTATGAATTTCCTATAGTAATTAAGTAACCCTAAGAAGCCTTGTACCTCCTTCCTGTTTTTTGGCGGGCTGACCTTCATGACGCATTCGACCTTTTGCAGGTCAGGTAGTGCGCCTAACTGACCTTATGTCCTAGGTATACCATTTCCTTACGTAAGAATTGGCATTTTTGTGTATTTAATTTTAAATTGTTTTCCCTAATTATGCTTAAAACCTTACTCAATCTTTCTTCGTGCTGTTTCAAATTCCTACCATAAATAACTATATTGTCTAAATACACAAAACAATCTATACCTTGCAACCCAGTGCGAATATGATTCATTATTCTTTGGAAGGTTGCTGGAGCACCGGTTAATCCAAAAGCATCCTGTTGAATTCGAAATGCCCGAATGCCACTGCTAAATGCAGTGTTCTCTTTATCACGGTCATCAATTAACACCTGGTGGTAGCCGCTTGCTAAATCCAATGTGGAAAAATACCTACTGTGCCCTAGTTGTTCTAATATCTCATCTATCCTAAGTATTGGAAAAACTTGTTTGATAGTGACATCATTTAATTTCCTGTAGTCTATCACTAATCTCCATTTCTTTCTGTACCGTCTACACTTTTTTTTTTTTTTTGTTATGGCAGATAGAACCAAGCTCAGGGGATGCCCCCTATCCATGCAAAGCATTTGTTGGTTTAGAAGGGAAAAGGTTAGTGGGAAGGGGAAAAGTGGGAGTAGTGTCGATTTACACCTCTTTTACAAGCATCGACGTTATAAGTGGGTGGGAAAACATGCGCAGGGAGACTATTCCACAATTTAACTGCGCGACCGAAAAACGAATTATCGCGGTAGTGGGTAGTGCGATGGAACGGGATCGAGACGTAAAAGGGGTGCACCGCTCTGGAAAGCCGAGTAGATCTGTTGAATACCTGAACCGAAGGAATCAGGCTGGCTACTTCAGAGGAACAATTACCATTAAAGTAACGGTAAAATAAGGTTACACACCCCACATCCCGACGACATCCCAAGGTTTCAATAGAGCTGGATACCCTACTGTCCCCTATAAGTTTTACCGCACGACCTTGTATACGGTCCAGAAGCTGAAGATATGCTTTCGAAGCTCCCGACCAAATATGCGAGTTGTACTCCATTTTCGGCCGGATATAAGTGGATTATTATATTAGATTACTTTTCTTTGGAACCAACAATAAAGAAGAGTTCCACGGCGATATACTAGGAGAAATTATGCCCTCGCTTAACAACTTATCCACCTGCCTATTTATCTCTTCCCTATGGGCATGTGGTAATCTCTACTGTTTTTGGTATATGAGAACCTGGTTTTGGTGCGTCGGCATTTAATGTTTCAGGAGCGAAGTGAAGGGCAATCTATCCCCCTCTAGTAAGAAGACGTCATGAAACATTGCACATGTTTTATTTATTGATTCCCTCTCTTCCTTGTTGAGATTGTTGAGATTTCTTCATTGTTGAAGTTCCTGCATCAGTTGCATTAATCTTGCCTCATTTTTTTGTTCCACGTTCCCGATCAGATTTATATTCCCTGCTTTTGGCAACTCGTATTCATTAAAGTTAGTAAATTCTACTTTTAGTTTTCGTTCCAGGACGTAATCTTCGTCTGTTGCGTTTAAAATTGGTACAAAGGCTTTCCTGTTTTTCACGTTGCATAAGGTTTCGCCTATGTACACGTTCTATTTAAGTTCCTTTTTATGAATTACGGCGGTGTGTATATTTGTGTTCAGTGTAATCGGAACTATTTTTATAGTTCGTGCTGAAATTGTGACATCTTCTTGTTGCCAATCTTTACTTGTGTGTAGCGGCAATGATGCTACATGTTTTTTGTTTTCATCGAAGATGGTAATCCTTTTGTCTTCATTCAATGCGTTTATTATGGCATGATTCCACAAGTTACCTCTTCCCATGATACCATCAGCTGGCACACCTTTTTTTAGATGTCACGTTAGTATTTACGTGTATTTCCCTCCACAATGCATTTTATTTTTCTAGACTAGTGTCAGCTCTAATATATTCCATTATATTAAAACTAATGATCCTTGCTTTACAATGCTGAAAATTGCGTGAAATTATTTTTATAATCGATGCAGCAACCAATTGTGTAATTAGAAGAATGATCATTAAACACTGTACTCCAACTTCAATTATCTTTAATGATTCGTCTGCTTTTCCCTGAATGTTATCCTTATTTTCTATATTTTTATCAGTTGTATTTTCCACCTTAGCCCATCTAGCCTTCCATCTAGCCTTCTTTAATTTTGCTGAAGTTGGTAACGTATCCACAATCTCTTCAGATGTTGGACATACTGTTACTAATCATTTATTGAGGTTGGTAACGTATCCGCAATCTCTGCAGATGTTGGACTTACTGTTACTACTTCATTTATTAAGGTTGGTAACTTATCCGCAATCTCTCCAGATGTTGGACTTACTGTTACTACCTCATTTGACCTTAAGTTGTGTAGGGTTCCCAGACCATTGGCCTTGTATGGGCCCTCTGAGGTTTCCCTGAAACCTGTCCCAATTCTTCTTCGTCTCGCAATCTCTTACAATACTATATGTCCCGGTCTGTTATACCAGTGGCATTGTATTAGATCCTTTTGTTAAGGGGGATTGTTTCTAGCATTGTGTGGAGGGTTTCCAACCTCCTTTAGGTGATACCCTGTTGCGTTTGGCCCCAGCGATTATTATTCTTATTTTCGCTTGCATTATTTGTTTGTTGCTGCTGCGTATATTCTTGTCGTCCCCAGTGAGGTGGTTCCCGCGACGAGTTCTTACTCTGCATATTGTGGCTCTGCGGCTTCTCACACCTCTAGTTTGGCTCATGACCGTATACCAAGCATTTCTCGCAATAAGGTGTACTTTTTCTTATCAGGCAATCATCCCTGGTATGCCTTTTTTGGTTGCAGAAACTGCACGCAATTTTCATTATTGGAGAACCTCAGGTGTTCTGCACGCATAAGAAAGTAGTCTTAGATGATAGTCGTCTTAGATGAATTATTCGGACGGTTTTCGAAATTCGCGTTGGATTGTAAATAATTTTTACCCTGCACATTGAGTGAATATTCCTGTTCCCATACGGGATTCATGCCCGCTACCCCATTATCGTTCATTCCTGACCACACTCTCTGGCTGAAATGTGCTCTGCTCACAACTTCATATAATTTTAGTGCCAGGTCTACCAGTTTTTCTAAACTCATTTCAGCAGATTCTTTACTCGCTCCTCAGTTCATTGCTCGTTTACTATGCGCAAACTAAGTGTCCTTCTCAAATTATTTCATTTAATAAAATGAATATGTAGCCTGCTTGCTACGAATTAGCTTTTAACATCATATCAAAATGCATTCTTCTTTTATCTATTTTATTCATTTATCCCCTTAATTATGTCTTACAATATTTATTTTATTATATTTATCACAATATATCCTTACAACACCGTTTTACTGCATCTTCGTAGCCCTTATTTCCGCTGTCGCGCTCTCCCTGCCGATTTACGTTGTTTAAAACGTTCCTTCCTATTTCTTCTCATACTCTGCGTGATGTTTCCGATGGAACTGGGTTAGTGGCCTCTAGTACCAGTGCCCTCAGGTATGCTAGGCGTTTCCTGTCCCGCGCTAGTTTACCGCCACGACGCTTCCCCGGTTGCGGCGTAAACTCTGTCCTTTGTGTTGCCGTGGCCACTCGCTCCTTTTGCTCCAGCTGCCGCTTATTATATTCCTCTATTGTTAATATCGCTGGTCCCTGCTTCCTGATTTCCGTCGGGATGTACTCTGGTGAGTATGCCGTACTCTTCGTTACGTTCTGTGGCACGTATTCCATGAAGTCTTTCCTGTGATGGATATGCTCTGTACCTGACTATGAATAACCACTTCTATTTATTTGTTCAAAACCATTTAAAATACTTGCTCCACAAAATCGAACGAAATAAGGTTCACAAAACAAAAGACCACGCTTACAATTTTGCAAACGCCTTCGTTCTGACGCGCTATCGAGCAAAACAATAAAAAACCACAGTAACTTCTGCGCTGAATTCTGATCTCAAGCAAGCGTAAGCGCCAACGACACTCTTGAGTTTCGCTTCACGTTCAAATTGTACAATTTTCCCAAAAATTTTTCCAACAATTTTTCCAAATCCCATTAATATCCATTTATTTTAATTTCAGGCTTTAATTCATTTTTATTCACACTTGAAACGAAACTGAATCTATTTTCCCGGTACTCTTTTTGTTTTTTCCCCCAAAAAATTTACTCACTTTATGAAAACTTTCCACTCATTTTATGATTATTTGCTCATATAAATAAAAATACTGGCTTGTTTAAAAGAAAGTTTCCTAGCTTGTAATTGTCTTGGGTGCATCTAAAAGGCACTGCACATTGTTTCGTTCAATAATTTCAGTTCTCCTCACTTAAATTTGCAACGAATTACGTCCGCTTATTTCCCCGTTTAAAATTTCATTAAAATTGCCCACAAAAATAATGAACTAAAACCCACAAAAGTAATGAACTAAAACACTTCCATATAACACCAATTTTTCAAATGTTTCATTTAAGGTAAGTTATAAATTTCCCACCAAAATCGAATTCTTCCCAGTGTGAAAGCGTCGACCTCAGCCAAAATTTTGTCCGGAGTGAAACGCCATTGGACAGACAAGGGTGCCGTGCTTGACGCTGGCACTCCTTTATTACAATGGCCACCAGGCCTAAACAATTCACTTAATTACCTTTAATTTCGAGTCCTCGGCTCGAAAATCCGGCTGCGCCAAAATGTTATGGGTATCCCTATCCCGCAACTTTGTCCTTCTAATCACTGCTGTAATGGATCCCCAACTTATACCGTGGTCCCTCAAAAATAACAACGTGGAGTGTGTTTCTATTCCTTTATTGATTCGTTTTTGCAGCTGCGATCTGCGCGCTGTGCGTCTACAAAATCAACTCTTGTCTAAAATATATTTTTGGTTCCACTTAACTGGAGGTCAACGTAGCCGTCGATGAAACCGAAGTGGACCAACATGTCGCAATTCCACTTTTTTCGCAATATTAATCTCTCAATATTAATATTCAACAATATCAGCGTCTGCAGAATTAAATTGGGAGCGAATTAGTTCTTCCGCGTTTGTTCTTTACTTGTTTTGCCTTGTACTTGTTTTGTTTTATTTCATTTACTCTAAAAGGCTACTGGGTTTGAGCTCGAGAAAAGCTATTTGGTGGCAATTAACTTCCATACAGAGTGCAATGGTTGCTAGCTTGTCTTCCGAGAGGTTTGTTCGAAGCTTATCGCTTCCCAAACAAAGTGATTTGGTTGCACTAAAAGTCTGAACTTGACCTTGACTCACTTACTGATTTATTATTAAGTGTCAATGGTCTTTTTTAAAACTCAGGGGATGACCCCTATCCATGCAAGCATTCGTTGGTTTAGAAGGGAAAAGGTTAGTGGGAAGGGAAAAGGTTAGTTGGAAGGGGAAAAGTGGGAGTAGTGTCGATTTGCACCTCTTTTAAAAGCTTCGCCGTTATAAGTGGGTGGGCAAACATGCGCAGGGAGACTATTCCACGACCTAACTACGCGACCGAAAAACGAATTCTCGCGGTAATGGGTAGTGCGTTGGAACGCGATCGAGACGTAAAAGGGGTGCACCACTCTGGAAAGCCGAGTAAATCTGTTGAATAGCTGAACCGAAGGAATCAGGCGCCTTCAGAGGAACAATTATCATTAAAGTATCGGCAATATAAGGTTACACACCAGTCGCCTTTTGAGAAACTAGGAGAGGAGATAAAATCTTTGGTGAAAATGCTAGAAGAAAACGATGGTAAAGGAATATCAATTCACCAGCCAATGCGGGATACCATTGAAAATATAAGATTGCTATATGACCAATGTGCAATCGAAGATTATGGAGAAGGGGTAAAAGAAGCACCCAAGGAATCCAAGTCCTCATAGACATCACCATGGCTGAAGGAGCAAAGGCGCAAACGGAGACAATCCGAAGAAATAATAACGCCAACACCTTGTCATTGCAGCAAAAGGCCAGCTTTCCTACGCGGATATTCTACGGCGCATCAAAGCTGACACCAAGCTTAATGATCTCAGTGGCGCTGTAAATAAAATTCGGAGAACGCTGGAAGGGGATCTACTACTTCAACTCAAGGAAGCTGGAGAGAAGGCCAAGCACTTCAAAACTGTTATTTGTGACTCATTGGGAGAGCAGGCATCAGTACGCAGTCTAAAGCAGCGAACGGTCCTCGATATAAAGGCTGTTGATGAGGTAACTACCAAGGCAGAGGTATACGAGGCTATCAAATCCCAATTTGATGTTCGCGAATTCACAATTGAAAATGTGCTGAGCCTACGAAAATCATACGGTGGCACACAAACAGCCGCAATTAGCGTACCTGTCGACAGTGCGATCAATCTCCTTAAATCCGGAAAGATTAAAAAAGGAGCTAATAAAATGCTTTAAATGTCTTGAGTTCGGACATAGTGCGAATTTTTTTTTATGGCAGATGAAACCAAGCTCAGGGGATGCCCCCTATACATGCACAGCATTTGTTGGTTCCGAAGGGATGACAGGTTAGTGGGAAGGGGGAAAGAAGGAGTAGTGACGGTTACACCTCGCTTAAAGGTTTCGACGCAAAAATTTTGCAAAAACGAATGCGATAGATCCATACGTTACAGAAAGTGCGGAGAAGAAGGCCGTTTTGCAAAGGAGTGCAGTGCTACCCCAACCTGCATATTTTGTAGGAAAGATAGCACAAAAGATGCACAACATATCTCCGGTAGCAGCACATGCCCCCTAATTAAGATGGCGTTAGCTTCGAAAATGAAATGAAGGTAATTCAGTTAAATTTGAACCACTCGCGGTTCTTGGTGGCTCGGTGGTGTAGTGTGTGGCACACTAGCCATCGATTTCCGGGGACGCGGGTTCGAGTCCCGCCTTGCGCATGGTTGTTAAATTTTCTTATCGTGACGCCTCAAATTCTAATGCGTACTTAAGGCCTCGCCTAGCGCTAATTGTGAAAATAAGAACCATTCGTTGACGGGCAAAGCTCTGGAAAGCCAAGATAGTAACCAGCACTATTTCGGAATAAATAAAATTAGCTAAAACAAAAAGCAAAGAGCAAACGCGGAAGAATTAAATCGTTCCCAATTTAATTCTGCCGACGTTAATATTGGCAATAATGAATATTAAGAATTTGCTATTACGAAATAGTGGAATTGCGACGAGCTAAAGTGGAAATAAGAAAATGTTGGAAAGTAGAGTTCTGCTTGTGAGACCTTAGCGCGCAGACCGGCGCTGCATTGAAATAAATAATAAGGGACGTTAGAAGAGGAACAAGGCTTTTCATTGGGAGGACCCGAATTCTTTTCAGAAGGACACTACAACATTTTGGCGCAGCCGGATTTTCGAGCCGAGGATCGCTCGAAGGAAAGTAAAGGTAAGTGAGTGAAAATTTTGGTGAAATTTGTGGAATAAATAAAAGGAGTGCCAGCGTCAAGCCAGGCACCCTTGTCTGTCCAATGGCGTTCCACGCCGGACGAAACCTTTGCTGAGGTCGACCCTTTCACTCAGTTGTTTGGAAAGTTTTTAAATAGTTTTAGAAGTTTTAAATAGTTTTAAAGTGATATTTGAAAGTGAATTGTTGGGGAATGAATAAATTTTTGAGTAAAATTAAATAAATTCTTAATATGATAATGGTAGTAATGGGAATAATAAGAATAATGAGTTATTTTTTAATTTTTCCGAATTAAAAAGATCCCTTATTAAGGGAACATTTTTTTTACGTGCACTCAATGGAGTAACCTCTTTACAAAATTTTGTGGATAATAAAACCTGTAAGGATAATGTGTTTCTTTAACGGAGTTATGTACGATTTAAGCTTTTCTGAGTTCCACATTGGCATTTTGCCTGTCCAGCGCGAAGTGGTGTATGTAAATGCCCAGTTAAAGCGACTGATTAAAATAGGGAGCTAAAATCTACGATTTTTGAGTCGGTTTCTGAATAAAACTGGTTTCTAAAAATTAAATTTTATTGCAAGCGAGGACACTATTATTTATTTTAAATGGTTTTTGTGGAAAATATAAAAGTGGATATTTGTTGTTGGGAAAATTGTATAATTTTAACGTGAAGCGAAACTCAAGGTTGGCGTTGACACTTACGCTTGCTTGAGTTCAGATTTCAGCGCAAGTTACTGTGTTTTTTTTATTATTGGTTTGCTTGTTAGCGTGTCAGAACGAAAGCGTTTGCAAAATTGTAAGCGTGGTCTTTTATTTTGTGGGTTTTATTTCGCTCGACTCTGAGGAGCAAGTCAAGAAATTCGACGCTCATTTTAATGCAGCCACTGCCGCTGGCCTTTATTTGTTATTCTAAAAGAGAAATTAGGTCAGCAGTCGCAATTAAGAGGATTGCTGATTGCTGCAGCTTTGCTAACTAGTCAGGTTAAGTGCTACTTAATTGAAAATATTAAATGTATGAGAGGAAAAATTTTAAAGGGAACGAAAGCAATTTAATTAATGGCCGAGTCATTGCAGGAACAAGCGTATATAGAATTAGAGAGAACCCATAAGGATCTAAAACGCCAGTTGGGGGAGTTTATATCTAAAATTTGGGCAATTTTAAAAGAGACCGTAGGCAACAAAGAAAACTTAGAATTGATAAAGTCTGGAGTAGGGGACCTAAGAGACCTTAGAAGTGTAGAAAGAGCAGACGCGATAGTAGAAGAATTGCTTAAATACCTACACCAGATAATAGAGAATAAGACAGAAAATTCGAAGGCATGGGAATCAGAATTTAACGCACTGAAGAATAGGTACGATAATTATTTAGTAGATAAAGTGTTTCAGGAAGATATACTAAGGAACTTAGAGGACAAGAACGTAAAACTAAGGGAATTATTAAAGGAAAAGGGGCTAACCGAAGAAACGTTAAATAAAACACTAGAACAGGGATTTGCACAGAAATCTGTAGAAGAGAAGACTGTACTTCTTTAGAAGAAGCGAACAGAAGAATCCAAGAATTAAAAGAGGAAAACAGACGGCTGAAACAAGAAATAGAATTAGCTAACGATCAGACACTATACCATAAAGAAGCTCCCGCTGCTATAGTCAGTCCGAAGGAATAGAACTCAATTTCATTTCCTACGTTTAAGCAATCAGGGGCAGATCAAACCAAGATGGGTATAGCAGAAATCGCGAAGATAACAAGCAGTCTTGTTCCACTGTTTTCAGGGACATAGTCACCAGACTTAAGAAGTGAGGTGTATAAGTTTATACAGGCGTGTGAGTTCGCTACAAGGGAAGCGACTACAGGAAATATACAAGAGTACATAGATTGTATCAAAAAAAAAAAAGATTGTATGCAGACGCTTATGATCTAGTAGGCTCACAACGTTTCAGCAGCCTAGAAGAATTATGCCTAGTGTTAAGAAGAGCCTACCTACCAACGATTTCGTTAGATTCAACGTTAACAGAACTACAGAATTGCAGCCAATTACACAATGAGGACATTCGGCAGTACGCAAGACGCCTAAATACCAAAAAAGCACAGGCGTTACCAGTAATAAAAGATACCTATAGTGGACAGAGCGACAGAGCACTTGTACCTATGGTAGAGACATCAGCAAATAAGGCGTTTAGAACAGGGTTAAAAGATGCAACTTTACGAATTCACATGCTAAGTGTTACAGGGAAAAATATGGAGGAAATGATAGAAATAGCAGTGAACACGCTGATTGAAATACAAAGAAGTAATTCCCTCCATCAACCAACAGTTACGCCCATAATTAATATGAATTCGGTAGAGCCCTATACAGGACCGCCTGTACATAATCTCGTGGCTTATAAAAAACTAGAAAAAGGTAGAACGTTTCGAGAGCACCACAGGAGAAAATAGTTTGTTCATTTTGTAATAAACGTGGGCGGGAAATAATACGCGGGAAAAGTGTTTAATTAGGGAAAACACACCGTTTTGCCAAAAGTGTTTAAAATATGGACAAACTGGAGGGGTAACAACAATGAAAACAACAGAAGTGGGTCGAATTACAAAAATCAAGGGCCTAATAACCGGAACCAGGGGAATCAACAATGGAACCAACACCAACGAAGTTGGCAACCAAAGCAACCCCAGCCAAATTGGCAACAAAAACAAGTCCAAACGAACTAGAATCAAAAGCAAAATAACCTAGTGAACTCAAATTCGACTACATTCAAGGGGGCGCAGATGAATCGGAGTCCTGTGAACACGCCAAACGAAACGAAGCAAACAATATGTCATTGGTGTAACAGACCAGGACACATAGTAGCAAACTGTGGAGCTAAAAGAAGTTGGGAAAATCTCCAGAATAATCAGCAGGGAAACCAGCAAGGGCCCAGACAAGGCCAATAATCTGGGAACCTAACAAGAATAGGAATTTAAGGCCCAATGAAGCAGTAACCGTACGTCAAACATCGGAAGCGATTGTGGATACGTTACCAACTTAAAAAATGCTACAACCTAAATAGATCAGAACATTAGGTACAATAATAATAAAATACAAATTATAGCACAAAACGATAAAGTAAATAAAACAGTGAATAAATTAATCAATAAAGCAAAGATGATAATAGAAATGGGAGCAGAGTTCTTCCTAATCATCTTGTTAATTACACAGTTAGCATGCACATCGATTATAAAAGCAATGTTTTTCAATTTTCAGCGATATAAAGCAAGGAGCACTAGTCTTAATATAGCAGAATATATTATAGATATAAAAGCACTTGCAAGTAATATAAAATCAAAAGTATTAACGAAATTTAGAATTTTCATTTCAAATTTACAGAAACAGGACATGAAAACAATATGTTCATGGTTAACGTATAATTTAAAAATAAAAAATAAAAAAATACTATAAAGGAAGTATATAACTGGAATTCAGCCACGTTAAATGATGTGTTCATTGAATTGCCTTGCGTAGAGGCGAGAAATGGAAAACTCATTTGACTGGTGGATACAGGAGCACATACAAGCCTAGTAAAGCGATGCGCATTAACGGAAGATGCCATTATAAATAAAAGGATTAAAAAGGAATTACGTGGAGCATTTGGGGGCTGTAAAACCACAATAGGGCAGAGACAACATTTGGAACAAATCCATTATAAACACGCTCAGTAAAAACTAGACAATATTTAATGAAAATAAAGAATTTAAAATTAAATTGCCACTACTAGGCATCAAAAATACAGTAGATCAAAGAACCAAAAATAATATAACAATCGAAGCAAGAGCAGTTTTTGTACAAGTGGGCGGACCACGTCCATGTTTTGTATACACATTGGTAATACGTGTGGATACCTCGTGGTTAAATTTCGTGTTAATATCTTATACCGTTTTCAAGATATTGACAAATTTTTTATGAGTGGGCGTGGCACGCCCACTTTTTTCGAAGGTTTTAGTAATGACGCCATATGTTCCGGAATGAAATTATACCTTAATATCTCAAACAGTTTATGAAATATTCAGATTATAACATTTTTTGAAACGGTGTGCCTTTACATTCCGTATGTAAAGTAGGCGTGACTGTTTACCGATCTCGCCCATTTTCAATCCCAAACAGCCCTACACAACAAAGAATATTTGTGCCAAATTTCATCGCTATATCTCTTTTCGTTCTCTCGTAATCGTGATTTCAACAGACAGACAGACAGACAGACGGACGGACGGACGGACGGACAGAGTTAAATCGATTCAGGAGGTGACGCTGAGAAAGAATATATATACTTTTCTATATATATCTCGTCTCCTTCTCTGCGTTACAAACGGAAGAACAGTGGATATTCCCTACTCCCTTCGGGTTTAGGGTATAAAAATAGAAATATATTTAAATACTTGTTATAAAAAAACTCATATATAGTGAAATTAACTAATTCAGAAGAGTTTAATATTTGAAAAAAGAATTAAAAACTGTAAAAGTAGTTTCAGATAACTATGCAAAATTTAAAAACCGTTTAACCTAGTTTTGACCTGTATTAAAAACATTGAATATTTTGATGGTAATGAACCTAACCAACTACCAGATTATATAGATCAAGTAGAAAACATTCTTCCATCTATTTTACAGTTTAATGAAAATAATAGAAATATACTTTTCGGTTACATAAAAAACTCATGTGTTGGCAGGACTATGGAAGAAAATCACAGACACTCTGATGTAACAACAACGAATACATTTTAAAATATATATTGACGAAAAACTTCCGCAAAAAATATAGTAGTAACGACTTGATGATTTTGTTGTGATTCTCCTGGAAGTCCTCGCTGTGGGCTCCTCCAAAGTCCAAAGTCCACAGTCCGTCCGAATAAAAACACTTTAATTCCGTTTTAGACACTTTATTGTATACGCTGGAGCTGCACACGTTTTGCAAGCCCTGCTTCACTAATCACTACTCACTGATTGACTTACGCAACTCAACTCTACTACTAACTCTCCATACCAGTCTTATTTATATTCATGCATGCGGAAACTTAAACACGGAAAAAACAATAATACGCTGACTGTAGCGGAAAAGACCTGCCTCAACACCTGAGTGCAAGAAAGTGGGTCACTAGTTCCACGGCCAACAAGTGCAATACCGCTTCACCAGCGGCTAGCGCGCGCTCGATGAATTGACATCTTATGCTTGTTCCTTAATATTTATGCTGCAATAAATGCGAGTATATACATACTTATGACTATGTACAATTTGCGTGCGTATTCGACTAACAACTAAAATCAATACATTTATCGAGTGAAATCATTAAATCTTAGGTTAAAAAATTTTTTACAGTTTTCGTTATGTGTCCTTAAAAATATTTTTCTAGTGCCTCTTATCTAGTTTCTCTTGTTTTTTTATACATATTCTCATTTCCTTTTCCCTTCATTTTAAAATTTATGTACTTTATTTTCATACATTTTTCAGAATGTTTTTTCTTTCTTATTTTTTTCCCTTTCATATATTTATTGTTCCTTTGTTTTCTTTCTTTTGTTTTTTGATACTTATTATTTATTTATTTATTTTTTTTGTTTTCCTTTTCTCTTCTTTTTTCTTCTCTTCTCTCTTTTTCGTTCCTTTTCCTTTCAATCAAGAGTTTTGTCAGTTTGTTTTTTTTCCCCTATGTACAATTACTTCAACTATTTTTCTCTTATTGCTATCCACAACTAAAAGCTCTATTAGTTTGTGACTTCTATATTACCATTAAAATTATTTAATTAATGAAATTTTACAATTATTTAATTTACTTAATTTAATTTAACTCTTTAGCAAGTTGAAAAGTAACCTTTAAATTCTATTTTACTTGCCCCCTCTTTTTTTTTTTAAATATTTTTATTCTTATAATTTCCCGAGTAATTTTCAATCTTCCGTATTTACAATTTTCTATTTCAACCATTATTCATTGCTATTATTCATTCGAACCTCTGTGTAATTACTTCATTTAAAATACTCTTCTAGTTGCTTCCTCCTTACTAGACGCTTCCGTGTGCATTTAACATACCTATATACAAGTAACGGTAACCAATTCGCGATGCCACATAATGTCATGGCGCCCTGACACCATGTGACAAAACCGTCTCCGAATTTTCTACCCCAAAATTATTGCAACTTGGACTTCTGATAAATAGGATTAGGTCCAAGTAAAAATTGAAGTAAAACTAAATTTATATTGTTTCTACCATATGCATGCACTTGGAAACAACATAAAATTAATATACTGCCTTAACCAAGCCTAGATATATGGTTAAGACAAATTCGATAATCACTTAATACATTCTGTTAGTAAGCAAAGTTAGTAAGTGTCCGGTTAGTTATAACAAAATTTTCTCTAAAACTACATACTAAAACCAAAACCGTTTTGTGTTAATAAGGACATTCCTGACGTACTCACTCAAGCGCACTGAGCAATTATTTGCGGCGTCGCAGTTAATGGGATCCAGCCCTCTCTTTTTTTCCACCTATGACCGCCTTGAAATACAAAAATATATGTTATTTTACGTTCTTTATTTTTCCCTATTTACTAAATTTTTTGTTGAATTGTATGTGTTGAGCGTGGTTTTCCGGTTCCGATTTACTGCATCCGTAGCTGTTCCTATTTTAATTGAATTGTTGTAATGTTTAAGCAAATT
Organism: Sicus ferrugineus; assembly: GCA_922984085.1. Classification (NCBI taxonomy): domain Eukaryota; kingdom Metazoa; phylum Arthropoda; class Insecta; order Diptera; family Conopidae; genus Sicus; species Sicus ferrugineus. The sequence goes on along the minus strand of OV277351.1, from coordinate 1,291,101 downwards.
GTTATGGAATGGCTTATCCCTGTTCTTAATTTTTAGAACTGTCGTGACTGGGCTTCTAATGCCTATCACCTCATATGGGCCTAACCAAATCGGTGAAAATTTATTTTTCCTCGTTTGATTTTTCAGCATTACTCTATCTCCAGCTTTAAAAATTATTGGGTTTAGCCTGTCATCGTACTGTTTTTTGGCCGCTTCCTTTGCACGTTCCTGATTCTGCCTAACCATCTCATGGGCCCTTTGTATTTGGAATTTCTGCACCTTGATGGGATCGTTGGCGTTATAGAGTGGGCCACATTTTTTCTTCAAATTTGTTGGTATCTGCGCGTCGAATCCATACAGTGTGCGAAAAGGGGTTTGTTTGGTGGTTCTATGCGGAGTGTGATTATGCACGTGCATTGCCGCTGATAACCACTGGTCCCAATTGGATCCGTCCTCTTTCGCAAAACTACGCAAATATTCTGCCAACGGTCTATGGCTTCGTTCTAAGGAACCATTGGCCTGTGGGTGGTACGGTGTTGTGTGTAATTTTTTAATTCCTAACAACTTACATGTGTCACTGAATAATTTTGAAGTGAAGTTGGTACCGTTATCTGTTACTAGAATTCGTGGAATTCCGTATCGCGTTACCACTTCGTCGTAGAAGGCTCTGGCTACGGTACTCGCCTCTGCGTCGGGAATAGCTGTGCAAGCCATAAATTTTGAGAAATCGTCTTGGAATGTGAGGATGTATTTATTACCAGATACAGTCTCCGGTAAAATACCTACAATGTCCATATAAACCTTATCGAAGGGCCGCACTGGCGTGTCTGTTAATACTAGGGGCATTTTCGTTAATTTCGAACTCTTGTTCACTTGACATTTGGGACATGCTCTAACGTATTCTTTTATCTGCTTTTGCATGCCTGGCCACCTGTATTCTTGCCTAATGCGTAAATAGGTTTTTACCGCCCCTTGATGACCTCCTAATGGTTTATCATGGAAATCCTTTATTGTTGTCTTAATTTCCTTTGGGTCTTCCAGATGAATTGTGCTATCACCCTGTTCCGCCTTTGGACTATCCGGTTCCACTGATGCGGAGATTTCCTGCGGCCTGTCGTTTTCTTGGTTCTTTTGTTCTTTTGCCTTATAGCGCGTTTGGACTACCGCCACATCGCTGCTATTTTGGGGTATTCTACTCAGAGCATCCGCATTTAACTTTTTCTTCCCAGGTTTATATATAATTTCGAAATCGTACTCCGATAGTTTATGTCTAAACCTGGCTAGACGAGAGGTCTGATCCCTTAAATTCGCTATACCCTTTAAGGGCTGGTGGTCTGGATTGTGGAGTACCGTTTCTCGGCTCCACTCAACGCCCTACTGGCGAAAGCTATTGGCCTGTCCTTACCTACTTCCCCTTGGGACAATACTGCTCCCAGAGCTTCATTGCTAGTCGGTGGTAAAGAGAAATTCTCTGCTAAAATCTGGATATGTCAATACCGGTGGTGAAATTATTGCTCGCTTCAACGTCTCGAAAGCCTTTTGGCAATCCTCGGACCATTTAAAAACTACATTCTTCCTCAACAGCTTATTAATAGGTAAAGCTATCTTTGCCATATTGTCTATGAATTTCCTATAATAATTTACTAAACCCAAAAATGCTTGCACCTCCTTCTTATTCCTAGGTGGCAAAATATTCTTGACACATTCTACCTTCTGTGGGTCCGGAAGTGCACCATTTTCCGAGCACTTATGACCTAAATACACGACTTCGCGCCGCAAAAACTGGCATTTCCTAATATTTAACTTAAGATTATTGATTCTTAAGGCTTCTAACACTTTCGCTAATCTAACCTCGTGCTGCTCTAAATTACTACCATAAACTACAATATCATCTAAATATACAAAACAATCTATTCCTTGGAGACCTGTGAGGATGTGATTCATGATCCTCTGAAAGGTAGCAGGCGCGCCCGTCAACCCAAACGGCATTCTCTTAAACTCAAAATGTCCCAATCCTGTACTAAACGCAGTTTTTCCTCTATCACTCTTATCTACTCACACCTGATGATACCCACGTGCTAAATCTAAGGTCGTGAAATATCTACTATTACCTAACTGATCTAGAATCTCATCAATTCTAGGAATTGGAAAAACTTGTCTGATTGTGACTTCATTTAGTTTCCTGTAGTCCACTACTAGTCTCCACTTCTTTTCTCCGTCTTCACCAGCTTTCTTGGGAACTATCAACAATGGAGAGTTCCACGGAGAAGTACTTGGTCTCACTATGCCGTCATGTAAAAGCTTAGCTACCTGTCTGTCCACTTCCTCCCTATAAGCCTGTGGAAGTCTATACTGCCTCTGATTTATCGGAGCCTGTTCAGCCCCCGTTGGAATTGTATGTTTCAACACCGCTGTGCATGTTAAACTGTCACCTTCTAGCAGAAATACATAATGAAACGTGGAAATTATTCTTTCCATAGATTCCATTTCCTCCGGATTCAGTGGGGTCTAGTATTATTTCTTTCCTCAAGGTCTCTAACCTTTTCTCCACATTTATACCTTTCATCTCTCCCACTCTATTTATCATACTAGGACGGGGTGTTTCAAACTCATTGAAATTAGAAAACCCTGGCCTAAAATTACTGTCTATCTCTATATCCTTTTCCGTTGAATTTAGTACCGGAACGTAAATTACGCCCATCTTTACTTTTGCTAAGGTTTCCCCCATATACACTCCTGGAACAATTTCCTGTTTGTGAACTACTATTTCCGGAATATTGGTTTTAACCCTAACTGGGTTACTACTCTAATAGTTCTCGCCATTACTCTTGAATCTTCACTATGTAAAACTCGATCTATTTCTCCCATTGAACGCATAACCAGCGTCTTAATATGTTTCTTATTCGCATCCATAAACGTTACTCGTTTTTTAATTGAGTTTATAATTGACCGATTGAGTTTATAATTGTTGCGTTCCTTTGCCACGATTTCAAGTTTGTATTCTTGCTATTTAAAAATTGCTCAGCATAATTAACAACTTTAATTTTTGTTTCTTTTACTACTTCTTTTATTATACCCAGAGACAATATAATTAAAACGAAAATTTGTGCAATGCTTGCACTTAAGCATGAAGTTAAAACTCCAAACGTCTCCACTGACTCAACGGCCGTCGGCTTTATTGTTTGTTTGTTATTAACTGCTTGCTTAACTCCAATTTCGCTTACCTCCTCGCACCTGTAAACTTCTTCTGGAACTGATTTAACACTTTCAATGCTCCCATCTGCACTATCGACCCGCCCGTGATCGACTTTCTCACAACGATCAGAGGAGGACGGTTCAGCAATCGTTTTCGATGTATGACTCGTCACTCCCATGATGTGTGGCCTCGAGTTACTTGTCTTTTTGGGTTCCCAGCTTAGTGGCCTTGGCTGGGCCCTCGATAATTTCCCTGCACTGTTCCTTGATATCTCTTGGTGGGGCAATTTATTGCTATGTGTCCTGTTTTTTCACAACGGAAACACTTAATATCATCTCCCCTGCTTCTGTTTCCCCTATTACTCGTATTCCATCTACCCTCATTAGATTGTGGCTGATTTCCACCACTACTCATAGGGTCGTTACTATTTCCTCTCTGATTACCTACCTGACGTTCGGCTAAATTTCCTCTCGTCGGCTGCCCCCGTGACTGACATCTCCAATTTAGTTCATGCCCATACATCATGCATTTCTCACAGAATGGACTATTTTTCCTTACGAGACACTCGTCCCTAGTATGGCCTTTCCTTCCGCATAAGCTACATACTATTCGCGCTTGGGCACTGGCTTCCCCACCTTGTGGACGTTCCATCCTTTTGCCGTCCCGCGTGATACTCTGGTTTTGCATGAAGTTATCGCCATGCTGTGTATTTAATTTCCCTAGGGCATCCATGGGTGTATGGCTTGCAGTCCTCTCGTTCATTTCTGCCGCCCAGACCGGATTTATGCTTGCTAAAAGGTTTGGTTGGGCTCCGAGAGATCTGCTGATGATCTCGTTTAGCTGTATTGCTTCTTCGATTAGTCTTTCCATGTCGATCACGTTGGTGCCCAACATCTTCATCCTTACTGTTGGGTCTCTTAACCCCAACACGAATGTCCTTGCTAAGGATTTGTTAAATTATCTGGCATTTTTCTGTAATTTATTCTGTCAATTCAGTTCTGGTAACTCGTTGTTGCAATTTATTTTGTGCTTGTGATATTTTCAAAAAATTTTTTTACTACTTGTGTTCAATTCTATTTGTTACATAAAACGTAAAAAATGTAAAATAATAAATCTTTTAACTTCAACATTTTGATCTCAATTTCGATTCAATTCGATATTTTTGATATGGACCAAGATTTAATACATTCGCAATTTTTGAAAACTATTACAGGCTTATTCTGTAAACTCACATCCTGCGTTCAGTTCCTGCGTTCAAATTATCACATGATCAAAACCGAGGTATTCTGTAAGCTTACAGAAACATGGGATGGGAACTCGTAAGAATTGACCGGGTTTCGCTTTTATCTGTCATTCTTCATGTGTTTGTATACTATTTCAATCGGCATAGTGTTACCATGTATAATGAATGCTAAGTATGAGAGCAATTGCTTAAATGAGATCTCCTACATTTTTATACATGAAGAATTTATTTATTTGCTAAATTGTGTCATGGATTTTAAATGTTGAACATTTTTAAAATTTTCAACATAATCTCAATTAAAATTAAGTAATTGTGTATGTAAATTTCGCAATTTCTTATGTTAATTTAATGTGGCGTAACCTGGCAACAATGGTTAGCGTCATGGAAAATCATCAATTAAGTAGAGAAGGTGCATTGTGTGAAAATATTAAAGTTTTGTTGTGAAAATATTGAAGTTTTAACTAGGAAAATTATTATAATAAAGCAAAAAAATTCAATATTAAATGTTAACTCAAAAAAATTTCACTGACAAAATGACTACAAACACCGACAGAGTAGAAACGACTGGTTTTCTTTTGCGAGCCAGATGACAGATGAACGCATGCAGTCGAATGTTACAAAATTCGTATGTTTTCGTAAACAGCTTTGAAAAGCATGTAAAACTACCAACAACATACGTCGCAAAGACATGGGATGTGATGCGTTCAATTTTATTTTTTTTCTGACAAGAGAACATATGTTTTAAGAAAATAACAAAAGAGAATAGAGAATAAAATCGAACTGAACGCAGGATGTGAGTTTACAGAATAAGCCTGTTAATTTGTATGTCGATCCCATGTAATTTTAACAGGCAAAGTAAAAATTTTTCAAGGTTTGGCTACCTAATCATCGAAATAAGTAGAGAATAAAGGTGCCAATACTATTTCAGCTCTCATTCTACTCCACTTAACAAGAAGATCAAAATCATTTTGATATAGGCCCAGAATCATCAGAAATAATGTTGACAGTTCTTCACGGCGTGAAGTTGCCTCAAAAAACTAAAAAATGTTTTTCCCAATATCATTTATCAAAATGTTAAAGGGATTAATACAAAATTGAAAGACCTTGTCATTGAGATCATTGAAAATCTTATTATTTAAAATCTGATTATTTCTCGAGAGAAGAAATATTAGAGACACTAAAACTATTTGCAACTTCTTTGCTAACTTTTTTAAATCAAAAGAACCATATACAATAATTCATCAAATTACTCATTTAATATTTCTTCGGGTTCTATTACGATACCAATAATAGATGTGCAGATAGTGTTAAATGCCCTAAAGGCCATTAAATCTAATTACAATCCTGGACCGGATAACACTCGATCATGTATTTTAAAATTTTGCGCTGATGAATTAGCGTCGCCTGTAGCAGCACTTTTTGATTACTCGCTTCAGCCGGATACGCCAAATTGGTAGTCGATAAGTGGGCGGACCACGCCAAATTGGTAATACCTGTAGATACCTCGCGATAAAATTTCGTGCTAATACCCTATACCGTTTAGAAGATATTGACCACTTTTGTACTAGTGGGCGTGGCAAGCTTGTTGGTAAGGCTTCCGTATATATCCTGATAAAATTACATCTCAATATCTTGTAACGTTCATAAGATATTGCCAACTTTGTTATAAGTGGGCGTGGCACGCCCATTTTTTTCGAACGTTTTAGTAATGACGCTGTATGTTCCGGAATAAAATTATACATTAATATCTCACACGGTTTATGAAATATTCAGATGATAACATTTTTTGAAACGAGGTGCCTTTACATTCCGTATGTAAAGTAGGCGTGACTGTTTACCGATCTCGCCCATTTCAAATCCCAAACAGCCCTACATAACAAGGAATATTTCATAGCGATATCTCTTTTCGTTCTCTTGTAATCGTGATTTCAACAGACAGACAGACAGACAGACAGACAGACAGACAGACGGACGGAGAGGGCTAAACGGACGGAGAGGGCTAAACGGAGAGGGTTACACTTCTCTTAAAGGTTTCGACACTGTAAGTGGGCGGGAAGACATTCGCAGGGAGATTATTCCACAATCTAATGATGCGACCGAAACAGTAATTCTCACGATAATACATGGTTCGTTGGAACGGAATCGTGACATAAAAGGGATGCACCACTCTGGAAAGCCGAGTAGTTCTGCTAACTACCTAAAACGGAGGAATCAGGCTGGCTACTTCAGAGGAACATTTACCATGAAAGTAACGGTAAAATAATTATACACACCCTACATCACGACGACGCTTCAAGGTTTCAATAGAGCTGGATACCTTACTGTCCCCTATAAGTTTCATCGCACGACATTGGACACGGTCTATAAGCTGTAGATATGTTCGCGAAGCTTCCGACCATATATGCGAATTGTACTCCATTTTCGGACGGATAAAGGTGGTGTAGATACAACGTAGATCGGTTGGAATCTATTTCTTACACCGCTTAAGAAAGCCTAAGCACTTGGCTGCTTCTTTCGACACGTCAAAGATGTGATCGTTCCAGCTAAGATCGCATGGGATTGACATGCCCAGAACATCAAGAGCCTCCGACTCATTAATATCCACACCACCCATATTTAGAGGTGGGAAGACGCTTGTGGGTCAACAGACAGCATTGGGTTTTACGCGCATTAAAATCGACCCAATTGGCTCGACCCCATTCGTGGATTTTGCTGAGGTCAGATTGGAGTGTGTCATTTATAATTCTGCGCTTTCTAGTGATCTCCAGAATAGAGGGACGCCTGGAGAATGAATATGAATGACAAATGCTGCTGTCATCAGCAAACGAGTAGACAGGGTTTGATGTCAATGACAGAAGGTCATTGATAAGAATGAGAAAAAGAGTTGAAGACAGGACCGAACCTGCTGCACTCGAGCATTAATGGAGTGCTCTTCAGAAGCACAGCCGTCTATCACAACTAGAATAGAACGGCCGCTGAGGAAACTCGATATCCATCGAGTGAAAGTATTACCGACACCATAAGCAGTCAGTTTAGACGCGAGTGCTTTATGCCGCACGCGGTTAAATGCCTTGGAGATATCCAGAGCAACAACCTTGCTCTTACCGAACTGGTGAATACAACTGTTCCACCGCTCAGTGAGAAACGCCATCAGATCACCGGTGGAACGGTGAGCACGGAAGCCGTACTGGCGATCGCTGATAAACTCGTTGCTCTCTAGATACCTCATCAAGTTAAAGATTACCATGCTCTCCATGACCTTGGAGAGCACTCAGCAAATTGCTATGGGCCGGTAATTTGCAGGATTCGTAGCCTCACCTTTTTTGGGAACTGGCTGCACATTGGCAATCTTCCAGGAAGTGGGAAAAACTCGTGAAGTAAACGATAAATTAAAGAGATTGCGCAAATAAGCGAGCCAGTTACGAGCCAAGTGGGCGAGCCACGTTATTCTATCCATCAGTGTCTAGAGACATTACAAAAATACAGGGTGGACCAAAATTCCGTTTAAATTTGAATCAGTAGCTTTGACGAGCAGCGACATCGGGGTGGGGCGGAAAGGTTACGAAGCGCAAGAGCGGCCGTCGGGAATTCAGTACCACGGTGTCGTTCAGCTATAAACAACGTGCGTTCTGTGTACGCGAGTACTACCACAACAACGATTCTTTTACTCTAGCGCAACGAAAATTTTGCGCTTATTACAACATACGGCGTAAAAATGAAGCTTCATCGATTCAATTGATAAAAAAGGAGTACAGATGTTCAAGGAGACAGGCTCAACAATGAACCAACCATGATGCGGCCGACGTAGAACATCAAAATATCCCAAAAACGTTGAGCGTGTTAGAGCGTCTATTTGTGAAAATCCTGGACTCTCTACTTGGAAGCCGTCTAACGCCTTAGGTGTGCCCAGATCATCTTTGATTCGTATTCTTCACAAAGATTTACGTTTACATCCATACCAAATCCAAATGGTACAGGAATTAAAGCCTCAAGATGACGCTCATAGGCTCCAATTTGCAAACGAAATGTTAGAAGGGTTGACCAGCTTTACCAATATTTTTTTCTCAGACGAGGCACACTTTCATCTAAATGGGTATGTGAATAGGCAAAATTGCAGGTATTGGAGTGTCACTAATACTAAATTGAATCATCAAAAAGCTCTGCATTCAACCAAGGTTACTGTATTAGCAGCTTTGTCAGAAAGAGGCATTATTGGTCCATACTTTTTTGAAGATCGCCGAGGAAATGCTGTTACAGTGAATACAGAGCGGTATATTGCCATGCTACAGAACTTTTTCTCACCATCGCTACAGGATTTCGATGGTTTTAATCAACGATCGTAGTTTCAGCAAGATGGGGTAACATACCACACTTCCAACAACTCATTAAGTGCGGTTCGAGAAATTTTTGGACAAAAAGTGATATCCAAAAGAGGTGACATTAACTGGCCACCTCGTAGCCCGAACTTATCCCCAATGGACTTCTTTCTTTGGGAATACCTTAAAAGTAAAGTTTTCATCAGCTACCCAGTGTCCCTAGAGGAATTAAAGGAAAATATTCGAGAGGAAATGCAAAACATTTCACGAAACACTTGTGAGGCCGTCATTGAAAATTTCCGCTCCAGGTTGCAGCAGTGTCAAAGGAGTAGTCAAGGACCACATATGGATGAAGTAATTTAAAAAAAATAAAATCCCTATTTGTGTACTTTAATAATACATTAACAGTTTTTATCTCACATAACTAGTTTCTTTTAAATCATCATTTGAAATGTGAACGAACTTTTGGTCCACCCTGTATTTTCCCTAAATGGGCGTGGGCCTACTTATGCAAAAGTTGTTAAGTGGCGAAATTATAATTGTTTTAGTTACTCTGGTGGACGAAGACAAGACTTTTACTTGTTACTCTTCCGTTTGGTATAAAAATATTTCAGTTCAGCTAGAATTAATTGCTATACCGTTTTCATACTTGTAAAAAAATAAATATTTTCAGCTGACCTGACCTGAATTATAAACATATCGTCTGAAATATACGACAGAATCAAGACTGGGATAGTTTTAATTTTTGACAATAGGACTTGAAATTGAATCATCCCATCGTGTCTTCCAACACAAGGAGTTTCGCAAAGCCCAAAAAGTTTTTGTTCCATCATGTTTTTTAAAGCACTGGAGTATTTAGCGAAGGCTTAGAAAAAAGAAATTGTTTCCTTAATTATTTCTACTGAATTTCTTACTACCTGAAAAAAAGAAGACTTTGAAATTGAAATATTCAGAATGTGGTTAAAGCACAGAGAATCAGCATGGGAAGCTTTTGCTTCCACTGCTGCTACAGATCCTCAAATTTCAGAAGTCCTAACATAAATCCATTTGTAGTTATACCTACACAACACTCTAAATTTACGAAGTGGGAATTTACTAAATTTCTAAATTTACTTCCTGAAGTGTGTCAATAAAATTTGTTTCCTTCCTTTGTACTTGTCAATTATTAAGTGCGTGAAGTTAAATACGTCGCGAGCTTGGCACAGAGTAATAAATTAAAAATGTAGGGAACTTAGCATAGGCACGAACAGCAGACAAATATGTAATACAAGTTTTTCTGTCATATTTACTGCTGTTTGAAATCACGATGATGAAGCGGCAACTGTCCGTCCAGGAATATGGTGCCAAGATGGAACTGGCGCGGCCTCTTCATCATCGAAAGCTCAGGTAGCAGTAAAGACGCAAAGTGACAATTTGCAAAGTGACAAGCTGCAAAAGTAATTTCTAGAAATCAGTAGCAGCGAAAGCTTTGGTTTGCATTCTTATCTGCGGTTCGTTTCTATCTTAAGTTCGCGACGTATTTAACTTCTCGTACTATGCCAAGTTCACGACGTATTTAACTTCTCATGTATATGCTAATTTCGCAACGTGTTTAACTTCACTCATTTTCTCTTATTAAAAACATTATTTTTCCGCCCCTTAGGGCGGTAGCCCCTGTAGGCCTCTGCCATAGATTTGCCTACGGTACTGTGTTCTTTGTACTGCGAATCGATAATAAAAAATATTCGTTGTACTCGAAACCGTACGTTGTGCTCGCGATAAGCTCTGACTTCATTGTATTCAGGATATACTATTCTTATATACAATCTATTTTAGAACTTTTTTACTCGAAGTTACTTCTGGTATTTGTTTACTATTTGGAGATTCGAGTTCTAAAATTACTTATAAGAATATATTACTACCGATAGTTAGTAATCATTTTGCAGATCACTAATTTTTATTAACATATTTGTATTTTAAAATAAAGTACGAACCTTTCATTCTCACTATTGATGCTTTTACGACGAATCCCACTTCGATGATTTCCACTTTGTTTATGATGTTTTGATTAGTCACATCGAAGACTTTTATTTGCTTTTCACTAGTTACAGCTGCATATTGCCTGTCACTTAATGTCTCTGATGAAGAGCGAGTGATTTTAGAAGCTTCGCTACTTACGCTAACCACATGACTTCTGGCAGTTGATGCAGCTGTCGGACTCGATTTGGAATAACTTTTTATTGGAGTGCCTTTAGTATGATAAAAAATGCATTAATACCTAGCCGGCATCGTGCAATAAGTATATATGACATTCTTTTTCTCCTACTTATTTATAGTTTTTTGAGAAGTATAATCCCCCGCTAGAAGCTTTAATATTTTTAACTCTATACGCGTAATAACAATAAGAGGAGAAGACAAAAATTTTTTATTTACAATTTTCTTATGACTATGTAGAAGGATATCTGAAAATAAGTTGTTTTATTTTGGTAGTTTTATAAGTGAAGTGGTAGTTTCATTTCAGCACTCACCTACTAGCTTCCGGTCGCCAGGCTTGCCACCTAACAAATTCCCATGAAAAATCCCAAATCCCCACAGAAAATCCCATATGTGGAGAACGGAGAACATAAAAATCCTCCATGTCTCGCTCTTACACACCCTTATGCATCACATGTGGTGCAATGCTTTTACATGTTGTTGTTGTGCTGCGCATGCTGTACATTTTTGATCTGTGGCTTAGCATGCATGATCTGAAGTGTGGAGATGTTATCTTAAATTTGAAGCTCGCCTTGTTGTTCTTGTTGTTGTTGTTGCTTATTGCTTGGGTTCGAACTGCGGCTTTGCATGCATTGTGTGATCTATCGTTTGACTAGCATGATGGATGTGTTAATGCCAACTGCCGCTCGCCCGAGGTGCTCCCTCATCGATCGGTAGGGTGTCAGGAGTGAGCACTGCCGTCTCTCTCTTGTCAGCCTGCCGGTCGTGAGATGCGCCTCTCTCGTGAAAGTAAGCTCGGCTGCGGGCTCTCCCCGCGGCAACTGGCGCAAATTGACCGGCCTCCAGCGATTGTCGCTGGATCCACACAACCACTTGCTGCTGAACAACTGACACGTGCAGAGTGCACCTTTCTACCATGTGAAAATTTATATCTGCTTTGTACCATACAAAATACCGTTAAATAAGAACAACTTGGAATTTGTGCTTTTAGAAAAAAAAACCATTGTACACCTATTATAACTATTGTGAAATTTGTGATTTTCAAATATACATTTGGTCCTTCGAGCCGGATCGGAGCAAAGCTCGGAGACCAACCCAACCGTTCCAAATTTACAGACGTGTATTTGAATTTATTTATAATATTTATTTGTGCAAAAATTATATTTCCTGATGCAGCAAGATTTGCAATTAAATTTATATTAAGTTGATATAACTTATTAAAATTTATTAAAAGAAATAAAAGAAATAAGAGAAATAAGGGACGAAGGATGTAAATAGTAGAGTCAACTGTATAGTGACAGTTTATAGGAAATGAGTTACAGAATATGATCAAGATACAATCCGTATATTCGTTTTGCAATATTAGAAACATGATTTGCGTCGCTTTAAATCATCAACATACCTTGCGATACTATTAAAAGCTACAGTTAGTTTATGTTTGCTTGAGAAGTCACAGTTAGCGAATATTTCGCATCCATACAACAGTAAGGGCATAATACGTGTTTTGATTAATAACAGCCTGATCTTAAGTCCAGTGTTGAAAACTCCACAACATGCGCAACATGGAATATACCCTCCCTACAATTATGTTGATGTGATTATTCAACGTAAGAGTACTGTTAAAGGTGACACCAAGATTCTTCGACGTTTCAGAACAAGGTATATCGTCGTTTTCTAGTCGAACTCTTGGGATGGCTTGAGGATCTATTCTTTTGATGCTATTTTTTCATATGATGATATATTTGGATTTATTTGGATTTAGAATAAGTACATTTTGTTCCGCCCAGTCATTTATACATTGGAGACTACAATTTAGCTGACACACAATTATCTATATCACTGATTTTTCAACGAGAATACACCTGCACATCATCAGCATACAATGAATCCTGCACTGATTGTTAACGACTTTAGGTAGATCATTAATATTTAGGGTAAAGAGCGATGGACCAAGAACTGATCCCTGAGGTACTCCACGCATAACTGGAGGGAAGGATGATGCCACATTTTCAGAGTGAACAGCCTGCAATCGATTCGTAAGGTAGGTTGAGATTAATCTAACAGCGGCTGAGGAAAAATTAAAATGTGTTGTTAGCTTAGTGCACAGCAAGTCATGATTTACCAAATCATATGCTTTAGAATGTTCGAGCAGGACTAAGAAGCAAATATTATTATTGTTTAGTCACATTCTCAAATATTCTATAACATAAATGAGAGCTGTCGTGCAACTGAGACGTGGTCTAAAACCAGACTGCCTATCAGAAAGTAAGGAATGTTCATCAACATACTTACTAATTTGTGCATGAATAATATATTCGAAAGATTTGAAGATAAATTGGGGAATTGCCATTTGACGAAAATCACTCGTTGATGTAGGGATAGGAACTATTTTTGATTGTTTCATAATAGGTAGGTAGGAAATGAGGATGTCATAAATAGGGAGTACAGCGTTTAAGAAAATTGGATTGATACCATCTAATCCAACTGCATTAGATTTAAAGCGTAAGATACCTTTAAGTACATCCGCTTGGTCGACCCCAGAAAAGTTAAAAATGAGTATTTGGCTAGTATCCTTATCTAAACAATTATAGAAATCATAATTAACATTAGTATGTAACATACGCACTAATGTTAATTATGATTTGTATAATTGTTTAGATAATGATCATAGCCAAACAAACTGTGCATTAATAGCATCGAAATCTACAATCTCACAGGAATGTGCTTTGTTCTTGCATACACCAATATTCTTTAATATTTTCCAGTTGTCCTTACTCCCCTTAGATTTGCAAAATTTTTCACTATAGAAACTACTTTTTGCTGAACTTATCAATCTTACAACAGCTTTCCTGAGATCGCCAAATTGAGAGTAAAACTCAGCAATCTTAAATCTCTTCCACCGGTTATTAAGGAAGTTGCGCTGATAAATGAGTTCCTTAATCCTGGCATTAAACCACGGACGGTGTTAGAATCTTACAGTTTTATAAATGATCGGGACATGCTTTTCGTAGAGTGCATATATTTTTGTTTGCAGAAATGATACTTGTTCATCAGCATAACACATTTTATAGAGCTCATCCCATTCGATAAATCTGATCTAATTTTCCAATTGAATATAATTAATATTTTTGAAATCACGATATGCTAAAAATCGCGGATTATTGTTACTCATTCCGATACTATACGTTAAGTGGATGAGATCGTGTTTGGAGAAAGCCGGTAGAGAAAGTTGATCATAATGGATAACTTTGTCTCTGTCGCTGACAAAGAAGATATCCAGGAGAGTGTTATTAGTCGATGTATAATGTAAAGTGGTTATCTCTATACCCACTGGGAAAAACTGGGGAAGAGTCCATACTGCTTAGAAAACTATTCTTATTTAAAATGTTTCTTTTAAAGTCTCCAGCAATTATTATATTAGGATTATTAAGAGAATATTTTTCAATGACTTTAACGAGCGGCTGAATGCTTAAAGACTGATGTTGCCTGTAGACTGTGCCAATTAATATCCCTACTAACAGGAATAAATTTTCAATTTCATTGCCTCCTTCTGATTTACATATTACTTTCCATTGGATATCTTCTTTCACAAAGATTGCAGCACCTCCTGCTCGGATTTGCCTATCTGCCCGAAATAACTTATATCCATTGACATTAAACAGGCAGTCACTCATGCAACTACTAAACCAAGTCTCCGCCACACAGATAAAATCAACACCAGAATGTTTAAACACTAATCTGAATTCATTAATTTTCTTTACAAGACTTTGAGCATTTATATGACAGATATTAAGCCCTGCATATTGGTTTGTTCGTATTAAATGGTTGTCCGTATTTGGTTGCATTCGTATGAAATGGTAGACAATGCGTTTGGAAGCAACGTAATTATTATTATGTGACGGTATAATAAGATGCGTTGAAAAAGTCAGCAACGTGCACATTTAAGCTATTAAAAGAGAAAACAAGTAAAAGTTTTGTCTTCGCTCACAAGATATTGACAACTTTTGTATAATTGGGCGAACCACGCCCAATTTTATTTTGACAACTGATATTGACAACTTTTGTATGAGTGGGTGTGGCACGCCCATTTTTTGCGAGCTTATTGGTAATGTTTCCGGATATATGAGATATTGCCAACTTTGTTATTAGTTGTTAGCGTGGCACGCCCATTTTTGGTAAAAATGTTAGTAATGACGATATATATCCCGGAATAAAATTATACCCTAATATCTTGCACGGTTTATGAGATATTCATATTATAACATTTTTTGAAACGAGGTGCCTTTACATTCCGTATGTAAAGTAGGAGTGGCTGTTTACCGATCTCGCCCGTTTTCAATCAAAAACAGCCCTACATAAAGATTATTTGTGCCAAATTTCATTGCGATATCTCTTTTCGTTCTCCCGTAATCGTGATTTCAATAGACAGACAGACAGACAGACAGTCAGACAGACAGTCAGACAGACAGACAGGGCTAAATCGATTCAGGTAACGCTGAGCAAGATTATATATACTTTTCTATATCTATCTCGTCTCCTTCTCTGCGTTACAAACGGAAGAACAAAGTGAATATACCCTACACCCGAAGGGGTGTATAACAAATATGATTGCCAGAAAAATATGATTGACAAATAACAAATATGATTGCCAGAAAAAGAGAAGAGGAGTGATGAGAAAAATAAGAATTGAAAATAATATAGTTGAGATGAAGCGAAAATAATAAAAATTGTATTAACATATTCTACTACTATTAACATGTTCTATAATGGTATTAACATATAATACTAATATACATAATATACTAATATTCTTTTAAGTTGATTCGGCTGTCTTGTCTTATGTCACAACAGTGCTCTCCAGAGTGACGGCGTTAAGCATCTCTAAATTTGTAATTGACATTCTAGCACCTCTCTCTGTCAATTTTATGTAAACTCATCCGCGCCGCTTATAGACAAAAAAGAGTTGTTTCCTTCTCGTTAACATGGTGGCTCTTGTGAGGTATTCGCGATTTCTTTTAGTGAGGTTTTTATTTACATAGAGTTTAACCTGGGAGGAGAACCCAATGTCAGCGAAGTGAAGAGCGCGTTTCGTGGTCTTTCTGTATTCCGCCGTTGCTTTCAGAAAAAGGTTCCTCTCATAAGAATATTGAAAACTTAGAATGATAGGATCGGAAGCAGCGGGGTGAGCAGCGCCGCCTTTATTCTGCAATCTACTACCGGCACGAAAAATTCGTTTTAACTGGAACTTACTGATTCCAATAGATGAGCACAATTTGTCGTAAATGCTTTTTAAGTTCTCGTCTTTCACCTCCGGGACTCCAAACATCAGAGCATCATTGGAAATTTCACTTTCGATTTTATCGACACGTTCCAGAGCTTCTTCAAGCTTCTGTTGTAAACCAGTGGCCACAGCAGGTGCTTTATAAGTCTCATCGAGTTGCTTTGTCCAACAGGCCTCGATGTTACGAATTCTGCCTCTGAAATCCTCGCGTATGCTCCGTAGTTCTTCTTTATGTTTTCCGTATACATTTTCACTTAATTTTGCTATTTCATATTTAATAACATCAGACAACAGGTCACCTTTTGTTTTGTTCCAAAACACGTAGGAGATCGGAGAAGTTGGAAATACCAGCTTTTGGAGAAGATAAAGCGTCATTCGCTGAGTCACCTGTAACGGACTTTGTATTGGGTTTCGGCCTCAGATTCATGTTTTGCATTTTAGTTTTGTTTTTATAGATTTTTCAATATAATTGATTAAGTGTGTAACGAACCTTCTTGCCTCTTTCTATGGATTGGATTAGATCGCCGGGATTCCAGGGTTCGATTACAAGACAAGAGTGTATTAATAGGTTCAATATCTGTATTCACCTTAAATCTAACTTGTTCTAACGTTTGTATTGTGCTTTGCTTATACAAATGGTTGTTGTAATAGGAATGATATAATATCGTTGGTACCTCTATGCGTTTTAGGATCACCGATGATTGACTCAATTGTTAAATACTTGATACCGCGTTGTTCTTATCTAACTGCGTTTTTGGGATAACTGGTATTTTACTGGGTCGTTGATATTTCACTGCGTGTTTTAGGTCACTGCTGATTGCCGAGTTGTTCGTATGTCACTGCGTTTTTGAGATCACTGGTATTTTACTGGGTCGTTGATATCTCACTGCGTTTTTGGGGTCACTGATGATTGCCGAGTTGCCTGGTTTCTAAATTAGCTGCAAATTCGGTGAGTCTCGTTGGGTTTCAGAGTTACTGAGGTTTTACGGCGCACTGTGCCCTGTGACAGGATAACCTTGAAGCAACTTGCCTGTCGTCTCGTGGATCTGATGAGTTTAATCCTCTGTAACTTTGAGTAGGAGGGCATTTGAACCACTACCACTTTTTTTTATGGCAGATAGAACCAAGCTCAGGGGATGAGCCCTATTCATGCAAAGCATTCGTTGATTTAGAAAGGAAAAAGTTAGTGGGAAGGGGAAAAGTGGAAGTAGTGTCGATTTACACCTCTTTTAATAGCTTCGCCGTTATAAGTGGGTGCGAAAGCATGCGCAGGGAGTGCCACAATTTAACTGCGCGACCCAAAAATGGATTCCCGCTGTAATGGGTAGTGCGTTGGAACGGGATCGAGACGTAAAAGGGGTGTACCACTCTAGAAAGCCGAGTAAATCGGTTGAATACCTGAACCGAAGGAATTAGGCTGACTACTTCAGAGGAACAATTACCATTAAAGTATAGGTAAAATAAGGATACACACCCCACCTCCCGAAGACATCCAAGGATTCAATAGAGCTGGATACCCTACTGTCTCCTATAAGTTTTATCGCAACCTTGTAAATGGTCCAGAAACTGAAGATATCAGATCTTCACTCACTCGGTTGATAAGGCAAACTTATTAGCTAAAATGTTTGCTGAAAACTGCTCTCTTCCTGAGAGTAGCCAAACACTGCCCGCGGTAGATGATGTATCTCATGCTATGCCTGAGATGCATTTTCGAACGCGAGCTGTTAAAAGAGTGCTTGTAAACCTCAACGTAAATAAATCCTCGGGACCGGATGGCATTTCAGCCCACGTGTTGAGAAAGTGCGCCTCAACACTGGCTCGCCCGTTGCGCAATCTGTATAATTTATCGTTCACTTCAGGAGTTTTTCCTACTTCCTGGAAGACTGCCAATGTGCAGCCAGTTCCTAAGAAAGCTGAGGCTACGAATCCTGCCAATTACCGGCACATAGCAATCTGTTCAATGCTCTCCAAAGTTATGGAGAGCGTTATAAATTTTAACCTGATGAGGTATCTGGAGAGCAAACAATTGGTCAGCGATCGCCAGTACGGTTTCCGTGCTCACCGCTCCACAGGCGATTTGATGGCGTTCCTCACTGAGCGGTGGAACAGTTGTGTTCACCAATTCGGTGAGAGTAAGGTTGTTGCTTTGGATATCTCCAAGGCATTTGACCGAGTGTGGCATAAAGCACTTGTGTCTAAACTGGCTGCTTATGGTGTCGGTAATACATTCACTAGATGGATATCGAGTTTCCTCAGCGGCCGTTCTATTCGGGTTGTAATAGACGGCTTTGCTTCCGAAGAGCACTCCATTAATGCTGGAGTTCCGCAGGGTTCGGTACTATCTCCTACACTTTTTCTCATTTTTATCAATGACCTTCTGTCGTTGACATCAAACCTCGTCTACTCGTTTGCTGATGACAGCAGCATTTATCATTCATATTCATTCTCCAGGCGTCCCTCTATTCTGGAGATCACTAGAAAACCTAGAAATATGAATGACACACTCCAATCCGACCATAACAAAATCTATGAGTGGGGTCGAGCGAATTGGGTCGATTTTAATGCGCGGAAGACCAAATTTTGTTTGTTGACCCACAAGCGTCTGGCGGGCGACAACTTTCCACCTTTAAATATGGGTTTTGTAGATATTAATGAGTCGGAGGCTCTTGATGTTCTGGGCATGTCAATACAATGCGATCTTCGTTGGAACGATCACATTTTTGATGTGTCGAAAGAAGCAGCCAAGTGCTTAGGCTTTTTAAAGCGGTGCAAGAAATACTTCACTCCAACCGACCTTCGCTGTGTCTACACCACTTATATCCGGCCGCAAATGGAGTACAACTCGCATATTTGGTCGGGAGGTTCGAAAACGTATCTTCAGCTTCTGGACGTTATAGTTTTACAGCAACAACCTTGCTCTCATCGAACTGGTGAATACAGCTGTTCCACCGCTCAGTGAGAAATGCCATCAGATCGCCGGTGGAACGGTGAGCACGGAAGCCGTACTGACGATCGCTGATCAACTTGTTGCTCGCTAGATACCTCATTAAGTTAAAGTTTGCAATGCTCTCCATAACTTTGGAGAGCACTGAGCAGATTGCTATGTGCCGGTAATTTGCAGGATTCGTAGCCTCACCTCTTTTGGGAACTGGCTGCACATTGGCAATCTTCCAGGAAGTGGGAAATACTCCTGAAGTAAACGATAAATTAAAGAGATTGCGCAATGGGCGAGCCAGTGTTGAGGCTCACCTTCTCAACACGTGGGCTGAAATGCCATTCGGTCCCGAGGATTTATTGATGTTAAGGATTATAGGCACTCTTTTAATAGCCCGAGTTGGAAAGTGCACCTCGGGCATAATATGAGACACACCATCGATCACGGGTAGTGGTTGGCTACTCTCAGGAAGGGAGCAGTTTTCAGCAAACATTTTGGCTAATAAGTTTGCCTTATCAACCGAGTGAGTGAAGATCTGGTCATCCTTGAGGAGAGTTAGAATAGACGATCGCGTCTGATTTTTCACTCTCCCCACGAACGACCAAAACTTCTTACCACCCTTATGGTATTCAGGAACTCTAAGTCTAAGGCGTAGAGTTCTTTCTCTTTAGACCTGACTGCTTGTCTGCAAGTCGCATTAAACAAGGAATGGTCTTTTGGTTTAATGGAAATTCTTTTATTGGGTATGAAAGACCTCATACCAAATAAAATTATATTTTCTACCAATTTTGCTGCAGCATTTATGTTTCTATCTCTGAAACACAATTGCCAATTGAAACGGCTGAAAAAGCAGTTCAGCGCATCCCAATTAGCCTTATCATAAAGCCACACCTTCCGCTTCGGAGCTGGCTAGTGAGCGGATTGAAGACTAGATTACGGAAAGGTAGCAGAAATTGTAGCATGGTCCGAATTACCAAGAGGTGCAAGAACATTCACATCATACTAGTAGTATATATATGCGGGTTCTAATCCACAACAACAACAGGTAAAATCATAGCACCACATGTGGTGCATGTGGTGCAAATGTGGTGCAAATGTGGAGCAAATGTGGAGCACAACAACAACAACAACAACAACAAAATCACGGAGTGACTAGATCGATGATTTTGGTGGACAGAGTGGCCAGATCGAGGATTTTTGTGGACAGAGTGGCCAGATCGAGGATTTCGGTAGACAGAGTGGCCATATCGAGGATTTACAAAAATTTTTATTATTATTATTTTATTATTATTATTTTTTTTTAAATTTGTAAAAAATTTTTAAAAAAAATTTTTAGGAATTTTCGTGGGATTTTTTCGAGGGGTCGAGTCAGGTGGCAACCCTGGTGGCCTGGCAGACGGACAGACGGCTAACAGACTGGCGGCTGGCGGCTGACAGTCGGTCGGACCGACGGTTAGTTGGGGTGATGGTGTGGAGGCAGGGAGGGGAGCGACGTGCGTTATGGTATGTGTATCGCAAACGTTTTAATATTTGCATGTAGGATTCAGAGTTGAGGGAATGTGTGTGATCGCGGTGTCAGCTTGCTAAGCAGAGGCTGCCTAAGCAGAAGCTGCGTAAGCAGTAGTGTTGTAGTTGTTGTTTATTTAATTGCTTCGTTTTTGAGACGCTGCCCCAGAAGTGTAGTAAAACTTAATGTAAACATTAAGGGAGCGGTTCGAGCTGTGGCTCGCATCAACGGTCTGAAGCGCGGAGTTGTTATTTTAAGAAATATGAAACTCGCCTTGTTGTTCTTGTTGTTGTTATTGTAGTTTTTTATTTAATTGCTTGGTTTCGAATTGTGCCTTGAATTGAATTGTCCAGGAATTAAATTAATGTAAACATTTCCGAAGATGGTGATAAAATTACGCGGAACTGAACCGAACATAATCGAACACGGAGACGAATGGGATATCCACATACTTTCAAGAGCGTGTAAAGCGACTGCAATCATCATGGAAACAATTCGAGCAGGTCGATTACCAAATTCGATCTATCAGAAATCTACCAATGGACCATGAGTATTTCGTCAAAGACTACTTTGGTCAAATTCGTTCAGTCGTGGAGCAATATTCAGAAATATTTGAATCCGAAATGAAAAGGTTGCAGAAAGGATCTCAAACAAACACACAAGGCCGGGCTACCGACAACGAGCCACCAACTCCAGCTCCAATAATAGATTACAGAGCAAAACCTATCATTCGCGAGCAAAAAGCAATGATTGCATCATTACAAAGGCTTCTAAATGGTAAACCAAAAGACAGCTCACCAGAACAATGCCTTCTTCCTATGAACACATTATGATATGACATAGAGAAGGCCAATTTCTTATTGTGGAAATTATACGACAATCCAGAGACTATCCGCCTGGCGAGACTAAGGCTTCTTTCTTCAAAAGTTTGTGGGAAAGAGAGGGGATGTGAGGAGAGAAAAGTCTCCACACATTCTTCAAGTGGAGAGTTTTTGAAGCCCAAATTCTGTTGGATTCTCGGTTCTTCTTACGCACACAATTAAACAGTTGTCGCACGAACGAGTTCCGAAGAGGTTTCCCGAAGATTTGTTTATATTTTTATACTGTGCTTTGGAAGTGAAAATAAAGAGTTAAATAAAGTGAAAGTTGAAAAATATCATTAAAAAACAATAAAGAAAGTAAAATAAATATATTTTTAATATATATTATATATTCAATATATATATATTATATATTCAACACTTTATTGTTGATATAAAATAAAAATAAGTAAGTATAAAACTGAAGAACAAAAGAACAACAAACGAAGTGTCCGCCATCATGAAATCGTATGGTTGCCATACCGAAGTTCTTTGTAAAAATTCCCTTTTTGGGACAAATTTAATTTATTTATCCTATTTTGGCCACGAATAGGCCGCATTTTGCAACTATGCGATTCACCTTAATTTAAAGGAATTTATATTCACATTGAAATTATTTTCCTACTTTTAATGTAACCTAATGTTACTATTAGGGATATTAAAACAGAAATAAAGACACGGCAAACGCAGTTGCTGAAGGAAAAGAAAAAAATTGCTGCTTCGAAACGGAGTGGGTGTGGGACGCAGTCCCACTGGGAACACTGTGGGAACACTGTAACGATGTTGTTCCCACTTACAGCAACATAAATTTTGAAACGGTAATTTATTAACCTATTTTTTTATTAATCCTATTTTTTCCTATTTTTATCTTTAATATTTGATTTTCACTTAATTTGCATTCGGAACTCCAAGTTTCCAGGTCTGAAAGTGACAGTTATTTCCACTTTCAAATTTCGAAACTTCAAAAGTAAAGAAAACCAATATAAATTAACGTAACGTAAATTGTTAGATAGGCAAAAACAAAAACCATTACAATTTTCTACGGTCTGAAAATGACAGTTATTTCCACTTTCAAATTTCGAAACTTCAAAAGTAAACAAAACCAATATAAATTAACGTAACGTAAATTGTTAGATAGGCAAAAACAAAAAGCATTACAATTTTTAAGTTTTTGAATTCATTATTATTTTAAGTTTTCCTATGATTTTTTTACTTTCATTAGTATTTTTAAGTTTTTGAATTCATTATTATTTTAAGTTTTCCTATGATTTTTTTACTGTCATTATATTACAAATTTTAAAAATTTCGGAAATTTTATACCGAAATTAGTGCTATTTTTATGTGATTTCTAGAGATTTAAATTACCTCAAATGTTCCTTAAATTGAATTTCATTGTGATGAATATAACCAAATTTAGCAATTAAAAACTTATTGTTTTATTACAAATTGAATCAACTTACTTTTAAATAATCTGCTTGCATAGTTTCGTAGATTGCTACGCACACGTCCATAATAGTTTCGGACAAGAACCTGCGGGAGAGCCTGCTGTTGAAGTCCAAACTTCTAAATGCCTCTCCTGTTGCCAGAAATCTGAGGGTAACAGCTAGCTTCTCATGCGGTGACACCGCACTTCGAAAACGTGTGGTTTCTAACAATTCTCGATGTAATTGATGCCAAGAATGTGTTGGAAACAAAATTCGTCCATCCTTAAATAGCACCTATAGTCATCTAGTCTATAAAATTATCGAAGAAGCTGCCGACATCGCCGAAATAATGTCAATTAGAGATTCCTCCATTTATATTATTTGAAGAAATAAATCAGAAAATTTTTTCAACACAAACTGTGGAATGATTTTCACAGACTAAAATAGGAAGTCAAAGTGAACCGTACATTTATCTGAGAAACAACACGCGTATTCCATGTACGCTGAGAACTTTTACCTGTTGAGTAATTCCTACCTGCCTAATTGTCACACGACATTATTAGTGGACGTCGTTAGGCTGAGTTAAAATTCGGTACAACATTAATTTAAATTCATAATTATACTTTTATCTGTAAAAAGTTTCTCGGAATCAAATTAAAATTAAAAAATGGGATTTTTAAAATTCTATGTTTTATATACGTGTTAATCATCATGCAATATAATTATGGCAACTCTGGCGAATATTCGGAAATTCAGTAAATTTCACTCACACACACGTATATGAATTTTATCATGAAAGAAGAAAGTAAGTCTCGCCACGCGTTCTTCTCGAAGCCGGCTTCAAGAAGACAGATCTCGCCATCGCCAATGGGATATGACATGAACTCGTACATCGAATTAGAAGAAAGAGTTCTGGAAGTACGAGGTCTCTTATCATCAAAGAACGCCAACTCCATAAATAGTCAAAACAATCAAGCAATTGTCAATCAAGCACCAAACATTCATCTGCCCAAGATCAGCATCCCAATCTTCGACGGTGACTATTTAAAATGGAAACAGTATTTTGATCTGTTTTCGAAGATGGTTCACGATCAAGCCCTGCCAAATATACAAAAGATGTGGTACCTCAAGACCACAGTCAAGGGTGAAGCCGACCAACTTATTCGGCATTTACCATTAACAGAAGAAAATTATGTGACAGCCTGGAACATGCTTCAGGATCGCTACAACAACAAGAGAATCCTGCTTTCAACGTTACTGCAGAAGTTACTCAATCAGCCAAATATTCAGCCAGACGCAACATCAGCAGCCATCAAGGCACTTCATGATATCACTTTAGAGTGCCTGTTGGCGATTCAAAATTTAGGTGTCGATGTGGGCAACTGGGACCCACTAATAATTCATTTATTAATCAAAAAGTTAGATCGAGGAACACACATTACGAGCAATCCCAAGAGAACTAAAAAACCCAAGAGAATTACAACCTGTAAAATCATTTCTGCAGTTCTTGGAGCATCGGTTTCAGTCATTAGAAACTGTTGGACGAAAAGAAAGGACTTTTCTGGCTAAGACAGTATCCTCGGTAGTCACGAACCCAAAGGACAATTTGAAATGTAGCGCTTGCAAAGAATCCAATCACCCATTATTCCCCTGTAAAAAATTTTTGAATCTAGCACCTAAGGATAGACTGCATCATGTTCAACAATATAAATTATGCATAAATTGTCTGAAATCAGGGCATAAGTCCAAGTTCTGCCCATCAAAAAGCTGTCTTAAGTGCGATAAGAGACAGAATACCTTGCTACATTTCGACATCAAGAACACAGAGCAGCCTGCATTATCCGCTGCCCCCAATGCAATCACCCTTACTTCTGCATCTAACAACAAACAACAGCATATTTTACTTGGTACTGCCAGGATTAAGGTCAGGTTGCCTCAAATGGAAGATTTGCGGAATGCAGGGCAATTCTCGACTCGGGTTCTCAAGCCAATTTCATCACCGAAAGGATTATCAGGAAATTGTCACTGAACACAAGGCCAACGTCAATCAGAATTTAAGGCATAGGTAAAACATCGAAATCAGCCAATCAGCGCGTACATGTTACTTTACATTCAACAACCGGCGAATATTCGATGCCATTTGAAGCATTGGTGCTACCGCAGATAATCTCCACACAACCGTCGGCACCTGGATACATCAAACTGGTCAATTCCCAAAAACATAGCACTAGCAGACCCACACTTCTACCGTCCAAATAAAATAGATGTACTGATAGGAGCCGAATACTATCACGCACTATTGTCGACTGGAAGGATTGTGTTGGCAGATAATCTACCTGTTTTACAAAATTCTGCATTTGGATGGATTGTAGCCGGAAGGGCTGGATGTAAACAATCAAGTACATTGACTTGTGGAATCACTAGCTCAGATGATGAAGCGCTGGAGAGCACACTGGAAAGATTTTGGCAACTGGAGGAAGTCTCGGAATCACTTTGTGAGACTCACTTCAATCAAAACACTACTAGGAATAAGTATGGAAGGTTTGTGGTGAAACTTCCCTTAACCACTAACCCGACCGCCTTAGGAGAATCTCGAGCAATAGCTTACAATAGGTTCGCAGCTCTCGAAAGGAAACTCACAAAGAACAATGATTTAAAGGAAAGGTATGTCCAATTTATGAGAGAATACAACGATCTTAGACACATGACAGAAATCAAGCCAAGTGACATTGCACAACCACATTACTTCATACCGCATCATTGTGTGCTCAAACCAGAGAGTAGCTCTACCAAATTAAGGGTAGTCTTCGACGCATCATGCAAAACCTTAAATGACATCATGTACACGGGCCCATGGGTACAAAGCGAGCTATTTTCCATTTTGCTACGGTATCGCTAGCCACGATTTGTATTCACCACAGACATAGAAAAAATGTACAGGCAAATTTTAGTTCATCCAGCCGATCAAGTGCTGCAATTAATTCTTTGGAGAGAAAACCCATATTCACATTTAAAATGCTATAAACTTAACACGGTCTCTTATGGAACGAGAGCAGCGCCATACCTTGCCACAAAGTGTCTGCAAGAGTTGTCAAAGCAAGCTGCCCATAAGTATCTACATGGAGCAGAAGCACTAGAACGAGATTTTTACGTTGATGATGGCATTACAGGTAGCGATAATCTCACAACAGCCAAATTAATTCAGGAACAACTCCGCAAAATTTTTAACTCCGCTGGATTCAAATTACGAAAATGGTGCGCCAATCATCCACAGCTGTTACAAGGAATTCCGATGGAAGATCAGGAGATCAATCTCAATCTCGACGAAGGAAAGGAAGCAACAGTCAAAACATTAGGACTAACCTGGATCCCAAAAGAAGATTTGCTTTGCATAAAATCTAACACAAATACAAGCAACAAAATCACAAAACGCATAGTTGCAGCAGAATTGGCAAGAATCTTTGATCCATTAGGTCTTATGTCGCCTGTAACTGTCTCAGCTAAAATCTTCCTAAAAAAATTGTGGGAATTAAAGATTTCATGGGATGATCGGCTCCCGGGAGAATATCACACCACGTGGACCAATTACAGAGAAAACCTATGACAATTAAACGATTTAAGGATTCCTCGAACCGATTTCTATCACTTAATTCTAATGTATTAATTTTTTACAAAGAAAGAGGCTTGGAGCGGGTATACGAATATTCAGCGGGTATACGAATATTGGACCAAAATTTGTGTGTTCGTTCGTGGAGCAGACCAGGGGGAGATGCTTATGGAGTAAATAAATATTAAATTGGAATAAAAAGCTTGCCCGGTTGTAGTGGTTTTCGGTGGTGGTTTCTGTTGTTAGAGTTCTGTTGTAGTTGATGTTACTTGGTGTTGCAGCGGCCGATGTTGCGAATTTTGTTGAAGGTGCGAATGATGATGATGCTGATGCAGTTGCTTTCCAGCTTTTGTGTGTAAAGTAAGGGTGGCAATTTATATTCACTGTTCCAAGAAAATGCTATCTGTGTGTGGGGTTCAGCCGGCTGGATCTCACACGAAAGAATAATTGAATGCCATCGACATGAGCAGTGGACGGGGGCAGGGGTTTGGTGTAAACATCACCAGTAACACAGAAATATTTTTTTTTATAACCGATTTCACAGTATTTTTCTTAAGAGAAGCTGCTCGTTTCCTATGCATTTAACACGAGCTACTGTTTGGTTGGCTGACAGAGGGAGGGGAAGGAAAGGGAATTTATTATTTATACCAATCGACTCCGGCAAGTGTTGCTATACAAACTTTAGAAAAGCTTTTTTCCCTTTTATATTGCAAACTCTGCCGGAGTCAAAGTTTGATTCGTTCTTATACAATAATTGCGCTAGGCAAGGCCTTAAGTACGCTCAAAAATATTTAAACAACAGCGGAGCCCACTGACGAGTGTGCCACGCACTACGCCACCGATCCACCGAGGACCACAATTTACGGTATAATTGATAATATTTTGAATCAATTACTTGCTCATAATAGAAATCATCACTCAGCCAATTTTGAACTACTATTGGCGATGGCGAGATCTGTCTTCTTGAAGCGGCTTCTTGAAGCCGGCTTCGAGAAGAACGCGTGGCGACACTTTCTTCTTTGATGTTAAAATTCATATACGTGTGATTTCTAAATGTGTGTGAGTGAAATTTACTGAATTTCCGAATGTTCGCCAGATTTGCCATAATTATATTGCATGATGATTAACAATTTAAAAAAAGGAATTTCTATGTGTGTATAATTTCTTTTAAATTAAAAGGATAGTTGCAAAATACGGCCGTATTCGTGGCCAAAATAGGATAAGTAAACTAAATTTCTAAAAAAATAGAATTTTTACAAAGAACTTCGGTATGGCAAAAATACAATTTCATGATGGCGGACACTTCGTTTGTTGTTCTTTTGTTCTTCCGTTTTGTACATACTTGTTTTTATTTTATATCAACACTTTATGATTTTAAATATATTTATTTTATTTATTGTTTTTTAATCATATTTCTCAATTTTCACTTTATTAAACACTTCCAAAGCGCAGTATAAAAATGTAAACAAATCTTTGGGAAACCTCTTCGGAACTCTTTCGGGCGACAACTGTTTAATTGTGTGCGTAAGAAGAACCGAGAATCCAACAGAATTTGGGTCAAAAAAACTCTCCACTTGAAGAATGTGTGGAGACTTTTCTCTCCTCACAACTTTTTGAAGAAAGGAGAAACTTTTGAAGAAAGAAGAAAGAAGCCTTAGTCTCGCCAGGCGGATTAAGATATAGTCATTATCAGAGCAGAAGATCCGAAAGGCATTTAACTAACACATTCCCGACAAGTTTTGGAAGTTGAATTTCTAGATTGCAGCGTTTAATTGATTAGCTCTTACACTTTTGGCAGAAGTTTGCCCTAATCCACCACTTGTGAGATTTGTTTTAGAGCTGAGATAAGCAGAAGTAGTAGCAACACCATCAGCAACAGCAGAAAAAAAGATAGGAGCGTGATCACTCAAAGCAGAATTTGTATGCGTCGATGACGTAATTTCAAGCGCTGCAAAGGGTACTGGACCAGTTTTAATTTTAACAGCATGTTTAGCATTTTTCGAGTTTCTAATACTTGCGTGAACTTAGCTTACGATTCGCAGCATACGGTGAAATGGCAGTAGACCAATCGTAAAATTTCGCCGTGAAAAATACACCAGGCATGCTTTTAGGGGCACATTTGAAGAAAATTATTTTATTTTTGATAATTAATTTTTTAGAATTACAATACCCAAATAAATAATTTATACGCAAAATGATTATGGAGTTAATAGCAAATTGTCTTAAGAAGAAACCCATGTATACACAAAATATACATCGAATTTGTTATACACGTCAAATTATGTGTAAAAGGAATTCCCCAAATTGGCTCACAATTTTTTCCAACGCATTTATACATGCAAACGACATACGAATATTAAGGCCAGTACCCCTCCGATCAACTTTTGATAGAAATGATCAAATATTATTCCCACAATTTTGCGTAAAGTCATCGTATGCTAAGTCCACACTTGTGGGATTTCGACAAAACCTGCAATCTGAAAATCTTTTCCAAGGCATTTATATGTGTACAGGATGTATAGATATAAGGGCCAGTTCCCCTCCGATAAACTTCTAATACAAATGATCAAATATTATTCCCATAATTATGCGTAAAGTAATCGTATGCTCACTGGCGTGAAGTTGGCATGTGCCGAATTCAACTCAGCATACGACGAATTCAAAGCAATCAATGGTATGCAACGGCGAATTCAAAAACAATTAACTCCTCCCTCAATAGAAACATTGCATACTTTTAGGGATACTTTTAATTCATTTTATTATTTTACCTGGTCAAAATCGGCTATAACTGTCGTAAATGTAAATAATACGTAATAAATATCAAAAAACACGGATAATGACTACATGGACCTTGTAGCCAGAAGTCTGGAGAAGAAATTGATGTATATATCATAGCAATCCTATCGGTGCTTTTTTCACTTTTTTCAAGCCATCGGATGCTGAGTTTTTATCCAATTTTTATAAAAATGGAAAATCGGTTATAACTGTTGCAACCGAAAATAATACGGGTTCTGACTATATACACCTTGTAGCCAGAAGTCTGGAGAAGAAATGGTATGAATAAGATGGCAAGCCTGTCGGTGGTTTTTCACAAAGCCATCATATGCTGAGTTTTTATACAATTTTCATAAAAATGGAAAATCGGCTATAACTGTCGCAAACGAAAATAATACGGGTTCTGACTATATATACCTTGTAGCCAAAAGCCTGGAGAAGAAACGGTGTAAATATGATGGCAATCCTATCGGTAGTTTTTTCACAAAGCCATCGGATGCTGAGTTTCTCTCTCGAGAGAGAGAGTAAGCTCGGCTGCGGGCTCTCCCCTCGGCAACTGGCGCAAATTCTCTATCTTCCAGCGATCGCTGCTGGACGCACACAGATCGCTTGCAGCTCAACAGTTGACGAGTATACGAGCTTGTGAATTTGTGAAATAAAAAAAAAAAACTATTGTACATTGTGGAATAAATAAAAGCATTGAATTTGTGAACAATTTTCAGTTATACATTTGGTCCTTCGAGCCGGATTACCGCCGCCGAGGATTCATCGTCATTAACGACGCCCAACTCATCGTCATCAACGACGCCCATTCCACTGAGTCGAGTGCAAAGGTAAGTTCACCTTGCTCTATTTAATTTGGCCCCCGCTTTTGTGAAAAAACCACCTATAGGATTGCCATCATATTTACAGCATTTCATCTCCAGACTTCAGGCTACAAGGTGTATATAGTCAGAACCCGTATTATTTTCGTTTACGACAGTTATAGCCGATTTTCCATTTTTATGAAAGTGGTATAAAAACTCAGCATCCGATGGCTTTGTGAAAAAACCACCGATAGGATTGCCATGATATATACATCAATTTCGTCTCTGGACTTCTATTTACAAGACGTATATAGTCATTATCCGTAGTATTTACATTTACGACAGTTATAGCCGATTTCCCTTTTTAAGTAATAATAATTTTCTTCAAATGCGCCCCTAAAAGTATGCCCGGTATATTTTTCACGGCGAAGTGTTATGATTGGTGTTAAGCCATTTCGCCGTATGCTGACAATCGGATGCTAAGTTCACACCGGTCGTATGCTAACCGACTCAATTTGGTTACATCGTCCAACCTAGCCTACTACACTATTTTGTTATCTCTGACTCCTCTCTAATTTGCATTTTACTCAAATTAGTTTTATTTCTGGCCATGACCTGCTTTTTTGTACTCTTGACATTAATTTTAGGTAAATAATCTATGCCTTCCTCGTTCTCTTATTTTGATTATAAATCCATTAACACTGAGGGACTATTTCGGAATGGTGCAATGGTTGACTGACACTTTTTTGAGCTGCCCTTTCGATCGATGACAAGGTAACGTTTTTTGTTACTGTCGTACCTGTTTGTCTTTTTTCTGTCAGTTCGTACAATTAATGATTTTTGTGTTTCTTGTGCTTGGTTTTCTTTGTGTATTAATTCAACAATTAAACTAAAAAATGTGCTTAGCTCCAATTTAAAAGAAATCCGTTGCAGCTAAATTGGAGTATTTACAAAAGAGCGTGAAATTATGCTAATTTGTTAGTCAGAAAATCTAAAGAAAAATATTTTGCCTCTCAATTTAAACCGAACATATATTCTATGCAGATCTGGAGACGCTTGAAAGATATTGAGCCGGGGCGGCAAAAATCTAGTAATTGCAACTTAAATCCTAATGTTTATAATGATTGCTCCTTAAAGAAGCCACTGAATGATATTTCTTTACGAGAATTTAATGGTGATACCATTGGGGAAGACTTGTTTAATTTTTCCTGTGTATCTGTGTCAAATGTTATCAAAGAAGTCTTATCAATAAAGTCTTCTTCTGTGGGTTTTGATAGAATTCCAATGGAATTTAGAATTCCAATGGAATTTATCAAGATGTTTCTTTCTTTACTAGCATCACCCCTAACTGCTATCAGTAATCATATTGTCATCACTTCCTGTTTTCCTTCTTTGTGGAAATTAGCCACAGTTATGCCAATACCTAAAAAATCTACCGCTTCTGCATTATGTGATTTTCGAACGATAAGTATTTTGCGTATCCTTTCCAAAGTATGTGAGCCACAGTTATGCCAATACCTAAAAAATCTACCGCTTCTGCATTATGTGATTTTCGAACGATAAGTATTTTGCGTATCCTTTCCAAAGTATGTGAGGCTCTCATGGTCTCTCAAATTAATCCTCACATTGCTAGCAAAAACCTTCTTATCCCTTTCCAAACTGATGATATCAGAGTAGCCCTTGACCAACATAAAAGTACACTTCTTTACCTTCTATGTAATACTATAAGTTGAAGAAGTTATCCCTGTTATGTTCTTCTAGCGCGTCTAATCCAATTTACAATTTTCTCTGTGACCGATACCAAAGAGTTCAAGTTGGTAATCTCTACTCGGACTGGGTCCGCTGTTCACCATGGTTTTAAAAGATTTGTTTACTGTAGTTCATGATGGGACTATGCATGCGTATGCTGACGATGTGCAATTATATCTGTCGAGTAGTGTTGAATTGATTGGTCATTTGTGTTTTAAAATTAATAATTACCTTAAAAATATTAAATTCTGCCTATTCTTACGTGTAGTGAACTAGTGTATTGACCTATTGATAGCGATGACCTTGATTCGTCATCGTCCCATAAGTTTAGAGTGCTATTTAATAACTTGACTAGGATTGTTTGTGGCCTAACAAGCTTTGACCGTCTAGTTGGGTGGAGATACTCCCTTTTGGGCTGTGATTTCTTTGATTTTTTAAACTTTCGAAAAACTCTACTAACTACTTGTTTGCTAAGTTATGCTTTAGGCAATCAGATCGGTCACGTAACCTGATTATTCCCCAGTATAGTTACTTCAATACTGGAAGAATGTTTTTCATCAGCACTATCAGGCTCTGGAACAGTTTGCCAAACAGGCTGAAAACTACTGTGGGATAGAGTCTTAAACGTCTCGCGAGGGAATATTTCTGTAATTGATGCGAGTATTTAACGGATGCGTTATTCTTTTCTTTTCTTGTTTACTTACATCTCTGGGCCTTACTTGCCTCCTATATTTCCTTCTCAGCTTTCTTTTACTTGTTATTATCTATTTTTTATTTATATATTTTCTCTCATTAATTCCTGTTTACTCCTTTTTCTTCTCTAGTTTATTCTATTATAAATTTTCAGTTTTCACCCTATGTTCCTATGATGTTAGTATTGTCAATTTTGAAATGTTAGTTAATTTACATTTAATTAATAATTGTATTAGTTTTAATTTACATCTACATTTACATTTAATTATAATTGTATTAGTTTTTAAGTTATATGTATTAAGCATTGTTTATTTATTTTCGTTCTTGTTTTGTTAACAATATTTTCCTATAAAAGAATGAATTTTTATTGCAAATTCTATATATTAAAATAATTAAATAAATGAAAATGAAATTAAATGGAAAAGAAGAAAACATTTTTTTTCATTCTTAGGCCGAGAACTTTTCAGACTTCCCTTATATATTGCTACTGAACTACTGCTAGTTAGAATACACCATTTTCAGCTTTGAAATCAACTGCATTATGATCCTAACTAAGCCCTTGAAGATGATTACTAAACTCTTGTTTCTTTTAGCTGTGTTATAATTTATTAAGATCGAATATTTTTTCTGGAAGTAAGGCCGAACATGTACGGTATCATTTACAAAATTATCTTATTTCAAAAGTGTGAAGATATACAAAGTTTATAAAAACTCACGAGATTTTTTTCCTTCTCTAGTGTCATCTTTCCAAAGTTCAAAAGTGTAAGGAATTATAGAACCAAATCCATCCAAGAAAGACATTGACTTGATTGATCCTTTAAGACGAATAATTGGTCCTCCTTGAAAAAAAGTTTTATTATTAAAAACGAACTACTTAATATAATCTTTTATAGTTTTACGAATATAATTCTAATGCCATACCAAAATATATTGTTATGCCCTACACCCGAATGGAGTAGGGTATATTCACTTTGTTCTTCCGTTTGTAACGCAGAGAAGCAGACGAGGTAGATATAGGAAAGTATACTATATATATTCTTGCTCAGCGTCACCTCTTGAATCGATTTAGCCTGGTCAGTCTGTCTGTCCGACTGTCCGTCTGTCTGTCTTTCTGTCTGTTGAAATCACGATTACGGGAGAACGAAAAGAGATATCGCAATGAAATTTGGCACAAATATTTTTTCTTATGTAGGGTAGTTTGGGAATAAAAATGGGCGATATCGGTTAACAACCACACCCACTTTACATACGGAATATAAAAGGAATGATAACGCCAACTGTCGGTTAACGGAATGTTAACGCCAACTGCCGGTCGCCAGAGGCGCTCCTTCAGTAATCGATAGGGTGTCAGGAGCGAGAACGGCAGTTCTCTTGTCAGCCTGCCAGTCATGAGATGCGCCTCTCTCGAGAGAGTAAGCTCGGCTGCGGGCTCTACCCTCGGCAACTGGCGCAAATTCTCTATCTTCCAGCAATCGCTGCTGGACGCACACAGATCACTTGCAGCTCAACAGTTGACGCGTATACAAGCTTGTGAATTTGTGAAATAAAAAAAACTATTGTACATTGTGGAATAAATAAAAGCATTGAATTTGTGAACAATTTTGAGTTATAAGTTTGGTCCTTCGAGCCGGCTTGCCGCCGCCGAGGATTCATCGTCATTAACGACGCCCAACTCATCGTCATCAACGACGCCCTTTCCACTGAGTCGAGTGCAAAGGTAAGTTCACCTTGCTCTATTTAATTTGGCCCCGCTTTTGAGAAACCTTTGCGCAAGTCTACTTACGAGTTTTGGAGGTGCGTCTCGTGCACGTGCTAGTGACCACGGCGCACTTTAAATCCGTGCCCGTCACTGTAGCCCCGTAGAGCCCTTCTGGCCATATATATATATATATATATATATATATATATATATATATATATATACTTTAAATCCGTGCCCGTCACTGTAGCCCCGTAGAGCCCTTCTGGCCATATTTATATATATTTCCATATATATTTCCATATATATATATATATATATATATATATATATATATATATATATATATATATATATATATATATATATATATATATATATATATATATATATATATATGGAAACATATATAAATATGGGCAGAAGATATATATATATATGGAAATATATATAAATATGGCCAGAAGGGCTCTATATGGAAATATATATAAATATGGTCAGAAGGGCTCTACGGGGCCACAGTGACGGGCACGGATTTAAAGTATATATATATATATATATATATATATATATATATATATATATATATATATATATATATATATATATATATATATATATATATATATATATATATATATATATATATATATATATATATATATATATATATATATATATATATATATATATATATATATATATATATATATATATATATATATATATATATATATATATATATATATATATATATATATATATATATATATATATATATACATATATGGATTTATTTATTTATATATAAAATTCACAAGCTTGTATACGCGTCAACTGTTGAGCTGCAAGTGATCTGTGTGGGTCCAGCGGCGATTGCTGGAAGCCAGAGAATTTGCGCCAGTTGCCGAGGAGAGAGCCCGCAGCAGAGCTTACTCAGATCGCTGAGGAAGCACCTCTGGCGACCGGCAGGTGGCGTTAACATACCGCCCGCCTTGCAGGACTGCAAGCCTCAAACCCCGACAACTGGCGCCGCGCATCGGCTCTGGCTTAGTGGGGGAGTGTATGATGCGCCTCCCCGCACTTTCGGCAGTGCATGGGACTCTGGCACGCGGACAACTGGTGTGACCGTGTCAAGCAGTTGCAGCACATGTGTCGTGCTTGCGCCGTCAAATTCCGCTGCGCGGTGGTCTGCAGCAGGAACAGACGACAACGGCGCAGCACATGCCGCCCTGCGCACGGGGGGCAGCATAGCTCGTGCTCCCGTCCCTCAGTTGGAAGCCGCAGGGCTGGTGGGCACCAGGCGTGCCTTCTGGCCGGCATCTCCATATGAGCACGTCTTGGGGCCGGACGCGCTGGAGGCGCACGTCTTAGGGCCGGCTCTGGTGGTGATGAAGGCGCACGTCTCGGCGCCGGCTCTGGTGGTGAACGCGGTAAGAGGCGCAGCGGGTATTGCACCGACCTAGCGCGAACTCGGAGGTCTCCGCGAATTCGGAGGTCTCCGCATCCCGCATAGATCGGCATCGGTGCTGGGGCCGGGCCGGAGGAGGGTTCCTCGGGCCGGACAAAAAAGCTCTGGAATGCCCGGGCCGGCGCCGTGGCAATCGCCTGTGCTTCCCCGGCTGAGACGTCAAGCACCAGGACATCGGCCGGTGGGGACGGCTCCCGAGGACGGTGGGCAGCAACGGAAGGTGCGGCGCTGGAGGCGGCGTTTGGGGGGCACTGCCCGTGGGTGGTGCCAGCAGATGCCATCTTCGGGACCGCGCGTATTGTCGGCGAATCATCGATCTGAAATGAGAAAGTGTGTTAATAATAGGCTGTCATGCAAAGAGTAAGGGCACTAGTTTAGTCATGGGACGCGTAACGTGACCCTTTTCGGTCAAGAGGTCAGTTACGAGTACGCGGTTGTCTTGTCCGCGATAAACAGCTGTAAAACGGCCTAAGCGCCGTAAGTTATGCCGGGGTACCATTTACTGCCATTGTTTTTACCACACAGAGGCCTCGCCTTATACATTCGCAGTGATGTTGCGTACCAGTGTCAGGAACACCTTTGCACGTCGGATGCCGAATTTAGCACCATGTGGGTTAAATTCAAAATCCAGTCACACATCCTGCACTTCTGCTTCATTTATAGAAGCCCGGGTCTGGGGAGGCTGCCAACTTTCGATAAATTGGACAGTCTCTCTGATTCGATTTCTAAAATTCTGGAGTCGTATCCGAACAGTGAAATTGTTGTTGCTGGTGATTTCAATGTTCATAATTCCAATTGGCTACGTCATTCGAGTCACACAACACCTGAGGGTTTGTATGTTGAGTTGTTTGCTGAGTCTAATAATTTGACTCAATTAGTGAAGGAACCAACGCACTTTCCCTGCGTTGATGGGCAAAACCAAAATATTCTGGACCTCTTTCTAACTTCACATCACAGCAAGTATGATGTGAATGTTCTTGCACCTCTTGGTAATTCGGACCACGCTATAATTTCTGCTACCTTCCCATATTCTAGTCTTCAATCCGCTCACCAGACAGCTCCGAAGCGGAAAGTGTGGCTTTATGAGAAGGCTAATTGGGATGCGCTGAACTGCTTTTTCAGCCGTTTCAATTGGCAATTGTGTTTCAGAGATAAAAACATAAATGCTGCAGCAAAATTAGTAGAAAATATAATTTTATTTGGTATGAGGTCTTTCATACCCAATAAAAGAATTTCCATTAAACCATAAGACCATTCCTGGTTTAATGCGACTTGCAGACAAGCAGTCAGGTCTAAAGAGGAAGCATTTAGGAATTGGCGTTTAAATAAAACTGCTGATACTAAACTGCTGCGCAATCAGGCCAGAAATAGGTGCAATGCCACTCTAAAGCGCGAAAAAGTTCTCTACGAACAGCGCCTTAGACGCAGAGTTCTTGAATACCATAAGGGTAGCAAGAACTTTTGGTCGTTCGTGGGGAGGGTGAAAAATCAGATGAGATCGTCTATTCCAACTCTCCTCAAGGACGATCAGATCTTCACTCACTCGGTTGATAAGGCAAACTTATTAGCCAAAATGTTTGCTGAAAACTGCTCTCTTCCTGAGAGAAGCCAACCACTGCCCGCGGTCGATGATGTATCTCATGCTATGCCTCAGTTGCATTTTCGAACGCGAGCTGTTAAAAGAGTGCTTGCAGACCTCAATGTCCATAAGTCCTCGGGACCATATGGCATTTCAGCCCATGTGTTGAGAAAATGCGCCTCAACACTGGCTCGCCCATTGCGCAATCTCTTTAATTTATCTTTTACTTCAGGAGTTTTTCCAGCTTCCTGGAAGATTGCCAATGTGCAGCCAGTTTCCAAAAAAGGTGAGGCTACGAATCCTGCAAATTGCCGGGCCATAGCAATCTGCTCAGTGCTCTCCAAAGTCATGGAGAGCATTGTAAATTTTAAATTGATGAGGTATCTAGAGAGCAACGAAATGATCAGCGATCGCCAGTACGGCTTCCGTGCTCACCGTTCCACCGGCGATCTGATGGCGTTTCTCACTGAGCGGTGGAGCAGTTGTATTCACCGGTTCGGTGAGAGCAAGGTTGTTGCTCTGGATATCTCCAAGGCATTTGACCGGGTGTGGCATAAAGCACTCGTGTCTAAACTGGCTGCTTATGGTGTCGGTAATACTTTCACTCGATGGATATCGAGTTTCCTCAGCGGCCGTTCTATTCGGGTTGTGATAGACGGCTTTGCTTCCGAAGAGCACTTCATTAATGCTGGAGTTCCGCAGGGTTCGGTCCTGTCTCCGACACTTTTTCTTATTTTCATCAATGACCTTCTGTCATTGACATCAAACCCCGTCTACTCGTTTGCTGATGACAGCAGCATTTGTCATTCATATTCATTTTCCAGGCGTCCTTCCATTCTGTAGATCACTAGAAGACGCAGAATTATGAATGACACACTCCAA
Organism: Sicus ferrugineus; assembly: GCA_922984085.1. Lineage (NCBI taxonomy): Eukaryota > Metazoa > Arthropoda > Insecta > Diptera > Conopidae > Sicus > Sicus ferrugineus. Next base: position 1,252,906 of record OV277351.1, on the reverse strand, counting down.
TCCGACCTCAATAAAATCCAGGAGTGGGGTCTTGTGGGGTGGGGCATTGATAGGGGGCATCCCCTGAGCTTGGTTCTATCTGCCATAAAAAAAAAAAAAAAAAAAAAACAGCATTGGGTCTTCCGCGCATTAAAATCGACCCGATTCGCTTGACCCCACTCCTGGATTTTGTTGAGGTCAGATTGGAGTGTGTCATTCATAATTCTGCGTTTTCTATTGATCTCCAGAATAGAAGGACGCCTGGAGAATGAATATGAATGACAAATGCTGCTGTCATCAGCAAACGAGTAGACGGGGTTTGATGTCAATGACAGAAGGTCATTGATAAAAATGAGAAAAAGTGTTGGAGACAGGACCGAACCCTGCGGAACTCCAGCATTTATGGAGTGCTCTTCGGAAGCAAAGCCGTCAATCACAACCCGAATAGAACGGCCGCTGAGGAAACTCGATATCCATCGAGTGAATGTATCACCGACACCATAAGCAGCCAGTTTAGACACAAGTGCTTTATGCCACACTCGGTCAAATGCCTTGGAGATATCCAAAGCAACAACCTTACTCTCACCGAATTGGTGAACACAACTGTTCCACCGCTCAGTGAGGAACGCCATCAAATCGCCTGTGGAGCGGTGAGCACGGAAACCGTACTGGCGATCGCTGACCAATTGGTTGCTCTCTAGATACCTCATCAGGCTAAAATTTATAACGCTCTCCATAACTTTGGAGAGCATTGAACAGATTGCTATGGGCCGGTAATTGGCAGGATTCGTAGCCTCACCTTTTTTGGGAACTGGCTGCACATTGGCAATCTTCCAGGAACTAGGAAAAACTCCTGAAGTGAACGATAAGTTAAACAGATTGCGCAATGGGCGAGCCAATGTTGAGGCGCACTTTCTCAACACGTGGGCTGAAATGCCATCCGGTCCCGAGGATTTATTGACGTTGAGGTTTACAAGCACTCTTTTAACAGCCCGCGTTCGAAAGTGCATCTCAGGCATAATATGAGACACACCGTCGATCACGGGTAGTGGTTGGCTACTCTCAGAAAGAGAGCAGTTTCCAGCAAACATTTTGGCTAATAAGTTTGCCTTGTCAACCGAGTGAGTGAAGATCCGATCGTCCTTCAGGAGAGTTGGAATAGACGATCGCGTCTGATTCTTCACCCTCCCCACGAGTTTGTTAACCCACAAGCGTTTGGCGGGTGACAACTTCCCACCTCTAAATATGGGTGGTGTGGATATTAATGAGTCGGAGGCTCTTGATGTTCTGGGCATGTCAATCCAATGTGATCTTCGCCGGAACGATCACATCTTTGACGTGTCGAAAGAAGCAGCCAAGTGCTTAGGCTTTCTTAAGCGGTGTAAGAAATACTTCACTCCAACCGATCTTCGTTGTATCTACACCACCTATATCCGTCCGAAAATGGAGTACAATTCGCATATATGGTCGGGAGCTTCGCGAACATATCTTCAGCTCCTAGACCGAGTCCAATGTCGTGCGTTAAAACTTATAGGGGTCAGTAGGGTATCCAGCTCTATTGAAACCTTGGAGCGTCGTCGTGATGTAGGGTGTGTATCATTATTTTACCGCTACTTTCATGGTAAATGTTCCTCTGAAGTAGCCGGCCTGATTCCTCCGGTTCACGTATTTAGCAGAACTTCTCGGCTTTCCAGAGCGGTGCACCCCTTTTATGTCGCGATTCCGTTCCAACGAACCACGCATTACCGTGAGAGTTCGTTTTTCGGTCGCGTCGTTAGATTGTGGAATAATCTCCCTGCGAATGTCTTCCCACCCACTTATAGCGTCGAAACCTTTAAGCGAGGTGTAAACCGTCACTACTCCCTCTTTCCCCCTTCCCACTAACCTGTCATCCCTTCGGAACCAACAAATGCTGTGCATGGATAGGGGGCATCCCCTGAGCTTGGTTTCATCTGTCATAAAAAAAAAAAAAAAGAAAAAAGTTGTCGTCGCGAATGGCAACGAGATCGTCTAGTTGGAAATCGCGTAGTGGAATCTTCCACTTCGTACGGCGGGAGAGTTCTCGTAGATATTCTGTCTTCCATCCTAGACAGAGATGCTGAGCGAGGGCGTGCACTCGTCGCCACCGATTGAGAATGGAGAGAGGATTATTGTGCCGTTCGAGTTCTGCTGGATCTAATAAGGGCCCGCCAACTAGAAAATGGCCGAGGTTGATGGCTTCCATCACGGTTGGGTCTTCTGAGGACGCAGTGAGGGGGCGTGAATTAAGGCACTATTCGATCTTGCTCAGAAGAGTGGAAAATTCTTCAAGTGTGAATTTCATGACTGGGGCCACTTTTCGGGAATGGGTTGAGGCTCTTGACCCCAGCCTCCCAAAGGCCTCCCATGTGCGGGGCTCCTGGCGGCAAAAATGCCATTAAATGTTTTGGTGCGCTGCACGGAGCGGCAACGCATACGACCCCGCTTTACGTGCAGACGCTACCCGACAGAACCCATCCGAAGACGGAGTTCTGCGCGAACGGCTGCCCGAGCACATACGGCAAAAGCTTCAGAGGGAAGCAGTACCATTTTGCTAATGGGTCGGGTTGTTATGGTTCCCTGTTCGGTTCGGATGTCCGCGACGCGTGTTCTATCGTCAGAACCGGAATAAACATGAACTATACGACCGAGTCTCCATTTTGTTTGGGGGAGGTTATCATCTCGTAAGACAACCAGGTCGTTAATTTTTAAATTAGTTTGGGGGAACTTCCATTTGCTGCGTTTGTGGAGTTCGGTGAGATATTCGTTTTTCCACCGGGAGCAAAATTGCTGATAGACAGCTCTGACCTTCTGCCACCGATTCACAATTCTGGGTGGAGATTGTAATATTTCGGGTTCTGCCGGAGCCAAGAGCGGGCCGCCGACTAGAAAATGTCCTGGGGTTAGGGGTTGCAGGTCCGAAGGATCTTCTGACATGCTATTAAGGGGTCTGGAGTTCAAACAAGCTTCGATTTTGGAGAGTATGGTGGAAAACTCTTCAAACGTGAAGCGGAGATCGCCAGCGAACCTGCGGAAGTGGAGTTTGAAGCTTTTTACTCCAGCTTCCCAGAGTCCGCCCATATGCTGAGCGGCAGCGGGAATGAAATGCCATCGCAGGCGTTGATAAGCGTATTGGGAGACAATAGCGGCCTGAGTGTGTTGAATCACTGATTCCCATTCTCGTCGAAGGGTCTTCGCTGCTCCGACGAAATTTCGTCCGTTGTCGGAGTACACATCAGAGGGACATCCTCGGCGAGCGCTGAATCGTCCAAAGGCAGCGAGAAATGTCGGGGTTGACAAGTCGCTGGCAGCTTCGAGGTGTATGGCCTTCGTCGCAAAACACACGAAGCCGCAAACGTAGCCTTTGGTGATGAGGCAGGCTCGTCCAGTGTAGTTCTTGATGTCGAACGGTCCAGCGAAGTCCAAACCGGTGGCAGCAAAGGGGCAAGAGAGTGTGGTGCGCTAAGGGGGTAGAGCGGCCATAAGTTCGGTGCGTACTTGTTCTTTTGGAGTAAACAAGGCTTACCATTGTGAATTGTGGCTTTAATCATGTTCTGGGCCTTGGGTATCCAGTACCGCGTGCGGAGCAAGCGCAGCATCAGCTGGTTTCCACCGTGTAAGCTGATATCATGGATAAACCGAACTAAGAGACGGGTGAAGACGCAATTGTAGGGGAGCAAAATGGGGTGGCGTTCATCGTACGAGAGAGATGGACAAGAGATTAACCGTCCGCTCACGCGGAGGAGTCCGTCATGGGAGAGAAATGGGTTAAGCGAGAGAATCGAGCTCTTGCGCTTAAGAGTTTGTTTCATTTCAAGGCAATGGTAATCGTTGTTGAAATTAACTTTTTGCGCGACAATGATGAGCCGCGTCTGAATGGCTTGAATCTCATCAGAGTCGATGAGGGTAGTTTCGCGCCGAAAATGAGGACGGTAATGGGGGTGCGTATGCTGCAGGAACCGAAAAGCATACGCCAATCCGTGAAGGGCTCGCGGGAAAGAAGAGAATCTTTCTAGAGGGTCCTCAAATTGGTGGTAATAGGTGAAATTCGTTTTTATGGGCTTGGCCTGTCAGTTTCGAACTCGTGGGGGTCAGTGTAGTGGGGCCACTGCGTGTTCGCTTGCCGCAGCCATGCAGGTCCTTGCCACCAGAGCGGGATGTGAAGCAAATCCAGCGGACACATGCCTCTGCTGGCAAGATCCGCTGGATTACTCTCCGAGTAGACGTGGTACCAGTGAGTGTTGTCCGCCACTTCGTCAATTTTCGCGACACGGTTGGCGACGAACGTCGTCCATGTGCAGGGTGGTCGTTTTAACCACGCCAGCATTATAGACGAATCGGTCAACAGTGAAGGTCATAACGGGGAAAGTCGAGATGGGGCACAATTGCATCAATCATATCGACCAGGAAAGCTCCAGCTCCGCAGAGTTCCAATCGAGGGATCGATATGGTTTTGATTGGGGCGACCTTCGTTTTGGCAAATAGCAAGGAAGTCGAAATGATGCCGGAGTTACGAGTGAGCACGTAGATCACGCCAGCGTATGCTTTCTCGGAAGCATCGCAAAAAGCATGAATTCCAACGGTGCTACTTGGGGTGAAGTGAATCCATCGGGGTATTTTGAGAAGATTGATATGGGGGTAACATTGAACGAATTGAAGCCAACGTTGTAAAGTGATGGGAGTGAGTGGGTCGTCCCATCTGATTCCGTCCAGCCAGAGTTGTTGCATAACGGTTTTTGCAATGACAATGACTGGAGCAAGCCATCCTGCCGGGTCCAACAATCTTGCAATCCGAGATAACACCTCGCGCTTAGTATACGTGGGGAAGAGGTCAAAGGGTTTTGACTCTATGTTGAAATGATCGGTTTTGGCATTCCAACGGAGGCCGAGAGTTTTGGTATTGCTACCATCTTCTTATTCCAGAAAGTCTTTGTTTAAAAGATCTTGTGGTGGGATCCCAATTAGAAGAGCGGGGTGATTTGCCGTCAATTTTCGTAGCGTGAAGCCGGCAGAGTGAAGAGCGGCAGACAGTTGATGTCGGGTACGAAGCGAGACATCAATGTCATGAGCGCCACACAACGCGTCATCCACGTACATGGAGTTCTTAAGAATGGGAGCAGCAAGGGGGTATTTTTTTTCGACATCATAGCCAATTGATGTAGAGTACGTATGGCCAGATATGGAGCACAGTTGACGCCAAACGTGACCATTTGGAGTTCGAAATCTTGCACATCGTCGTGTGAGGGGGCTTCAGTATACTGTATATTAGGGGTAGAGGTAGAGGGGGTCGTTCGAGAGTGCGACGGAAGGTTCGACAAGCGATTATGCGTATGAGCATTGGGACCGTGATGAGGGGGGGGGGGGGGGGAGGAAGCGAGGTGGTATGGGTAGAGTCCGAATGAGAGTTCGGTTGGGGGGCCGAGGCCTCCTCGCGGTGTAATAGTGTGTGATGTCGCTGGTTGCAACGCACTTTTACACTCTTTTACTTGATGTGAGTGCGCCAAGCAGTTGGAACAAAAATGAATTCGTTGCACTGTCGCCCAACGAGAGTCCAAATTCATTGCCAGAAACCGTGGGCATTTGCGGAGCGAGTGCGGTTGATTAGTGCATAATCTTCAGCTGGTCGAAACCATATTAGCCTGGAACGTATTCACAGGCTTCGGGTTGGGGGGAGCGCGCGTAGAGATATGCGACGCTTTTTTAGGGGGGTTGACGGACTTCCGAATATCATCAACAGTTTCCAATGTTTGGAAATGGGAGGTGAGAAACGCGTCCATTTCGCGCCATTTGGGAATTTCTCGTTTGAGGGTTATCGATTGTTCCCATAAAGAGAGGGTGTGTTCGGGGAGGCGAGTTGAGCAGAGATGCACAATAATTGCGTCCCAGCTGTCCACATCGACATCATGCAAAATGAGAGCCGAGAGGCAGTTATTAATCTCTCGTTGGAGACGTTTAATTGCCACTCCCGATTCCTTGGTAATTGGGGTGAGATTGATGGTTTGTAGACAAACCGGTTTCGGCGTTGTGCCATCTTCAGTGTCGTTTTTCGAGAACGAAAAACTACACTTAAGATGTCACAACGCCGATACCGGTTTGTCTACAGACCACATTTGACGAGGGATGACGGAAATTCGTTCCAAAATATATCATCTTCCTACCCTGTCGGAAAAGCGACAGAACACCAAGAAACTAAAATATTAGTTTCACTAGAAAGGTTGATAAGGAATGTTGTTGCAAAAAAAATTCTTCCTGCATATTTTCTTGTCTTTGCTCTCGATAAGAGATTTCTTATTCTAGACATTTGGCATTCTTCTTGCCTTTCTCTTTTGGCGGAAAATTCTTCTTGCTTTAAATGCACTACTTTGTTTGAGCATATAGGACATATTACATCTGGGCTGAGGTAGTCTCAGTCGCTTCTAGAGTCCTTTAGTAAAATACAACCAAAACATTTGCCTAAGAAGCTATTTTATTGAATTCAGTACTGACTTTAACAAAATCATAATTGTACCTTGATGTAGTTATTCTTCAATGTCCTGGGCCATAACGGGTTCAGTGGCGTTTGACGTTTTTATGCTGTTGGACTCGATGTTGTTTAACACAACGTCCAAGAGGCTTACAAGGGCTGTGATCTGGAACGAATTTCCGTCATCAATGGAACAAATGGAATAATTTGGAACAAATTTCCTTTATTTTCGTTATCAACTTTAGTGGTTAGGTGGTTTGCGAAGTCAGATTCCGGTGTCGCGCTATGTTTTCGTATCTTCTTGTCGTTTAGGAACCAATGAGACGAAAATACTGTTGGTCTCGTAATCCCAATCCTTTTTATTAGTAGATTACTTATTCTACCGTACAAAATGAAAAATGATATAAGTGTAGAGTTGAGCATACAGCTTGAGAGCTGCTAACTACAAAAGTACAAGCTAAAAAACGTCGAAACCAAAAACGTCAAACCCGTTCGTTGGAAACAGAGTTGCCACTTGTCAAAAACTTCTTAACATTCCGCCCACCTCGTGTAAACTTGCGGTGAAATATAGTGACCGCCCACCATTGGCGATTGGTTATACTGCTATTGGTAATACTGCTAATTTTGAAATCGCTCCTTTAACGACGGACGACTGAGTTCAAACAGTGGCCACTTTGACCCGGTAGTCACCTCCAGGATGACTCTTCCTATTGCCCATTGAGTAGGTGGGACACGCTTCTCTCGCATCAGGACCAAGTCGTCAATCTTCACCTACTCCTTTGCTTAACGCCATTTAAAACTCCATTTTCTCCAGAAATCCTACATCTGTTGGAGTTGTTTCCATGTAGAAAGTCGATTTAAAACTCCATTTTCTCCAGAACTCGTCGTAGAAAGTCGGTTAGTGGTTATTTCAACTAATTCCGGTTCAGGAGCGTCAATGAGGGGGCACCTACCAAAAAATGGCCAGGAGTAGGAGTTGCTAAATTACTTGAGTCATCCGAAAGTGCAGATAGCGGCCTCGAGTTCAATACTTCTTCGACTTGCTTAAGAACTGTATAAAATTCTTCAAAGAATGGTCTCACCGATGGTACGCTTGAGATGATGCCTCCCAAAATTTGGAGACCCAGAAGGATGAAATGCCAGGTAATTTAGTGCCTCGAAAACAATCTTGCTGCTGCCTGCAGCTGCTGTTGATAAGCATCGTAATCTACCTTTAGGAGACCGTTAGCACCAACTAAGGTCGTGGCGTTGTCGCTGTAGATGTCGGAAGAGTATCCTCGTAGGGCAAAGAAACATCGGAACGCTGCGATGAAAGTGTCAGTCGTTAAATCGTTGAATAGCTCGAGGTGTACTCGATGTTGTCCATGTGTTCTAAACATACGAAAAGCGCGATGTATCCCTTGTGTGTAAATTGTCCTCGACCTTTTGTTGTACGGGTCCAGTAAGGCCCTCCGTAGTCCACACCGCAGTGAGTGAAGGTTCTGGCTGCCGTACAACGATAAGTTGATAGACTGCCCATTATTTGATCCGGTACGCTGCATTTTTGGTGAAAACATTTAAGCTTTGGTGAATAAATCTTTTCATCAGCGATCGTCCATCAATCAGCCAGTAGCATCTTCGAAGAAAATTAAGCGTTGCTTGTACCCCACCATGTAAGATACATTCATGGACTTAAGCGATTAACAAGGTGCACAATAGGTCGTCCTTTGGCAGAATGGTGGGGAATTGTTCAGAACGCGACATAACCGCATTCTTAAGGCACCCTTTAAGGCGTATTAGACGAGTATATTATTCGTATTCGAGTTTATTATCTTACTATGAATAAGACAAGAAATTTCATTAGCAAAATAAATACGTTGAAGGTACCTTATCCAAAATTTGAAACGAGTCCGGTTTCCCGGTCTATAGCTGGGGTATACTCAGGTTCTCTAGGGTCTACTTCCAAGAAAATTTATAAATTCGCAGTTTCGATTTGTAGCTTAATTTTGTTGCTTTATTTCTGATTTCGTGTCTTCTTTACTAATACCGTGGATCGAAGGAAAACTAGTATAATGCTAAAACATACTTCTTAATGTTTTTTCTAAACTTATTCTATCTAATCTGTTACATCTTGGTATTTGATATCTTAGTGGTTTATACGCTATCCGTCATTAACGTGAATATACTATGTTCGATTTCTGACTCTAATAAACGAGTGGTGACGTGTGATAGGACGTTCTTCGTGGGGCGGTTCGTCGGACTCGTGTTCAGGTTCGGCAATAATTTATGCGGGGGTTCATCGTGCTCTGCACTCCGAGTCGGAATGCACCCATGCATTTTCCTCACATCAGTTTTTAATCAGTGTTTGGGCAAATAAAATCTAAACAATAGTGAAAACAATTACCCACGTCGCGAAATACTTTTAACACAACAATAACACTTTACCGCACAGCAGTAACGCTTTACCAAACAACACTTTTTTAGAAACAAAACAATACTGCACTACTTAATAACAACTTACCTTAATAACAAATAAATAATATTTGATCAAATTACAGAAAAATGAATAGACAATCAAACGGGACGCAGAGAACCATGCGAGGGGCTTTTTTATTATCTCCGCAGTAAAGCTCAGCATTTCGCTTGCTTTCACTCCTCCTCCTTCTTCCTGCTCCCGTTAGGTGTGCATGCGGCTGTGAGCACACCGTGGGCTGAAGCGCGGTAAGATAAAGGCATAACACTTGTCTTGTCGCGTTTTGCTTTGCGTGGCCGCTTGCACAGCTGACCTTACATTTCCTTACCGTGGGTGGCGATGACAAAATTACGCATAGACTCCACTAATGTACGTGGCTTGAGGGCACTAAGTGATAACCAGGTGTCTGAGGGTGCAGATCCACTGGATTTTCACATGCCGGGGTACCATTTACTGCAATTGTTTTTACCACACAGAAGTGATGTTGCGTACCAGTGTCAGCAACATCTTTGCACGACGGATACCGAATTTAGCTCCATGCGGGTTAAGTTCAAAATCCAGTCGCACATCCTGCACTTCTGCTTCATTTATAGAAGCCCAGGTCTAGAGAGGCTGTCAACTTTTGATAAACTGGAGTCTCTCTGATTCGATCTCTAAAATTCTGGAATCGTATCCGAACAGAGAAATTGTTGTTGCTGGGATTGTATGTTGAGTTATTTGCTGAGTCTAATAATTTGTCTGAATTAGTGAAGGAACCAATGCACTTTCCCTGCGTTGATGGGCAAAACCAAAATATTCTGGACCTTTTTCTAACTTCACATCAATTCGCATATATGGTCGGGAGCTTCGCGAACATATCTTCAGCTTCTAGACCATGTCCAATGTCGTGCGTTAAAACTTATAGGGGACAGTAGGGTATCCAGCTCTATTGAAACCTTGGAGCGTCGTCGTGATGTAGGGTGTGTATCATTATTTTACCGTTACTTTCATGGTAAATGTTCCTCTGAAGTAGCCAGCCTGATTTCTCCGGTTCAGATATATAGCAGAACTACTAGGCTTTCCAGAGTGGTGCACCCCTTTTATGTCGCGATTACGTTCCAACGAACCACGCAATACCGTGAGAATTCGTTTTTCGGTCGAGTCATTAGATTTATGAATAATCTCCCTGCGCATGTCTTCCCGCCCACTTACAGCGCCGAAACCTTTAAGCGAGGTGTAAACAGTCACTACTCCCTCTTTCCCCCTTCCCACTAATCAGTCATTCCTTCCGAATCAACAAATGCTTTCCATGGATAGGGGGCATCCCCTGAGATTGGTTTCATCTACCATAAAAACAAAACAAAAAAATAGGTAAAGTGTTGTCTTCGGCCTGGCCGAAATCTGAATACCCTACACCCGAGTAACTGAAAAAATTATAATTTCGCCACTTAACAACTTTTAATAAGTAGGCGGACCACGCCCATTTCGAGCAAATGCTTTTGTATTGTCTCTAGATACTGCTAGATAGAATTACGTATTAATATTTTGAACAGTTTATGGGATATTGACAACTTTTGTATAAGTGGGCGGACCACGCCCATTTTTTGTATACAAATTGGAATACCTGTAGATGCCCATGATAATTTCGTGTTAATATCTTATACCGTTTACGAGATATTGAAAACTTTTGTATGAATGGGCGTGGAAAACCATTTTTGCCAAGTTTATTGGTAATGCTTCCTTATATATCCTGATAACTGCATCTTAATATCTTATAACCTTCATGAGATATTTCTAACTTTGTTATAAGCGGGCGTGGCACGCCAACTTTTCAAACGTTTTAGTAATGGCGCTATATGTTCCGGAATAAAGTTATACCTTAATATCTCACACGGTTTATGAAATATTCAGATTATAACATTTTTTGAAATGAGGTGCCTTTACATTTCGTATGTAAAGTAGGTGTGGCTGTTTACCGATCTCGCCCATTTTTAATCCCAAACAGCCCTACATAACAAAGAATATTTGTGCCAAATTTTATCTCTTTTCGTTCTCCCGTAATCGTGATTTCAACAGACAGACAGACAGAAAGACAGTCAGACAGACAGTCAGATAGACAGACAGACAGTCGGACAGACAGACAGACAGACAGACAGACGGACGGACAGGGCTAAATCGGTTCAGGAGGCTGAGCAAGAATATATATGCTTTTCTATATCTGGAAACAAAGTGAATATACCCTATTCCCTTCGGGTGTATGGTATAAAAAACATTATCCAACTGCACGAGGGCGATAGCGATGGATGATTGAACCCACATTCGTACCACCGCACAGCTGGTCTATCGGAAGAGTGTTAGTGGGAACCCATTCAATGGCGGAATACACTCATGCATGAGAATGATGGCTAAAGGAACCATACTTCCCGTCTCTCGCTTGTAATCCGCTGATCGGAAGAAAGGAATGCATTGGCGGCATACACCCATGGCCTCCCTTCATTCTAACCGGCTACGTGAGAGTGAAAGCGATGGCTGAGTGAACCCACGTTCGTGCTCTCGTACAGTTAGTCTATCGTCAGCAGAGCCCATGCGATGGTGGAATACACTCATGCATGTTCTATCACTGCTTGTTCACGGGAGAGTGAGAGTGGTGGCTGAATGAACCCACTCACCGTCTTTAATTTGCAATCCGGCGGAGGCTGATCAGAAGAAAAGAATGCAGTGGCGGCATACACCTATGCTTTCCCCTCACTCTGACCGACTACGTGAAAGCGAGAATGATAACTGAGTGAACCCACGTTCGCTCTCCCGCGTAGATAGTCCTTCGGTAGAAAGAGTGAATATCGACATAACCCAGGACGGGTTAAGTGAGAGCGGCCTGAATGAGCGAGACGCAACAGCTGAATTCACCGTTACGCTTTCCTCTTCCTACCCGGCTACTCGAGAGCGGGAGTGATAGCTGGTTAAGCCATGCTCGCTCTCTCGTGATGCCAGCCACGAGTAAAAAGGTTGAGCAATGCACGCTCTCCCGCTCATTTTGATTGAAAGAGCGATTGCACGACGGCTGAGTAAGCCATCACTCCTGCTCTCCTGTGTAATCTGCCTTGATTAGCCACAACTTCTACTTGCCTCTACGAATGTTCAAACACGACTGACGATGACGTCGACTTTGCTCGGTATATATACCTTTCCGCGCTGTGTTTCTTGTTGCCGCATAGCGGTGCCTCGTTTACTTACAACAGTTAGATATTTAGAAGTTCAATACTTTATTGGAAGAATTAATGAGGTACATTCCGAAGAATAAATAAAATATTTCATTCAATGAGATTATTATGTAAAACAAAAACAGCGATATTTGGGGAGGTTGCAAGCTTTTTCATCCTCACATCTCCTCCCTCCTTACGGGTGCCAAGGTGGCTTCCAAAGCCCGGAGTGACGTATTCTTATCTGATAATGGTGTCCCGCCAGCGAGACTCGGAAACTCTTGCATGTTCCTTTTGGTCTGCTTCCTCTCCGTCTTCGAGGCGACGTATTATTTCATCGGGAATAACCCTGTCCGCCGGATAGGGTTGCCAGAACCCGGTGTTGTTCGATTTCATTTGTGGCTGGTCTGCTGGGTAAGCTAGTGGTTCTTGTGGATGGGCTGGTGGCTCAGCTGGACGAGCTGGTGGTCTGGCTGGGCAACTTAGTGGCTCTGCTGGACAAGCTAATAGTCCCGTTGGCAGGAGGACTCCCACGCATTAGACAATGTCTGCTTCTGAGTTTGGTAGTTTTGAATCGCCAACCTTGGTGTCCCTCATGGCGATCTTTGGTGCCCTTTCACCTTCATCTTCCGGCGTCTTGAGGGCTTCGCTGACCAATTCTTGGAGTAGTGTACCCTAATCCTTGCTCTTGGCCAATTCTACTTCCTTGTCTTCCTTTGACTGTTTTGCGACTGGCTGGCTACTTGGAGACATCACGGTGGTATTTTTGAGTTCTTCTTTTCTCTCGGTGGTAGCTGTCTGGTGTACCTGCACTGCTTTTGGAAGTTCCATAGAGGCGGGATCTTGATCCTCGATGTGTTCATCAAGGCCAGGCTTTTTATTACTGCCGCTATACCAGTTCTCTTAGCTGCTGCTTCCTCTGCCGTACTCCATTCATTCTCCATATCCTTCACACCGAGCTTCAAATGTCGCAGAAATTTTTCTCTATTCACCAACAGAAAAAGTCCGCAATCCCAGCTGTTAGTCTGCCTTGGTATGTACTGACTTTAACAGTCAGTTGTTCAGTACTGACTTTAACAAAATCATAATTGTACCTTGATGTAGTTATTCTTCAATGTCCTGGGCCATAACGGGTTCAGTGGCGTTTGACGTTTTTATGCTGTTGGACTCGATGTTGTTTAACACAACGTCCAAGAGGCTTACAAGGGCTGTGATCTGGAACGAATTTCCGTCATCAATGGAACAAATGGAATAATTTGGAACAAATTTCCTTTATTTTCGTTATCAACTTTAGTGGTCAGGTGGTTTGCGAAGTCAGATTCCGGTGTCGCGCTATGTTTTCGTATCTTCTTGTCGTTTAGGAACCAATGAGACGAAAATACTGTTGGTCTCGTAATCCCAATCCTTTTTATTAGTAGATTACTTATTCTACCGTACAAAATGAAAAATGATATAAGTGTAGAGTTGAGCATACAGCTTGAGAGCTGCTAACTACAAAAGTACAAGCTAAAAAACGTCGAAACCAAAAACGTCAAACCCGTTCGTTGGAAACAGAGTTGCCACTTGTCAAAAACTTCTTAACATTCCGCCCACCTCGTGTAAACTTGCGGTGAAATATAGTGACCGCCCACCATTGGCGATTGGTTATACTGCTATTGGTAATACTGCTAATTTTGAAATCGCTCCTTTAACGACGGACGACTGAGTTCAAACAGTGGCCACTTTGACCCGGTAGTCACCTCCAGGATGACTCTTCCTATTGCCCATTGAGTAGGTGGGACACGCTTCTCTCGCATCAGGACCAAGTCGTCAATCTTCACCTACTCCTTTGCTTAACGCCATTTAAAACTCCATTTTCTCCAGAAATCCTACATCTGTTGGAGTTGTTTCCATGTAGAAAGTCGATTTAAAACTCCATTTTCTCCAGAACTCGTCGTAGAAAGTCGGTTAGTGGTTATTTCAACTAATTCCGGTTCAGGAGCGTCAATGAGGGGGCACCTACCAAAAAATGGCCAGGAGTAGGAGTTGCTAAATTACTTGAGTCATCCGAAAGTGCAGATAGCGGCCTCGAGTTCAATACTTCTTCGACTTGCTTAAGAACTGTATAAAATTCTTCAAAGAATGGTCTCACCGATGGTACGCTTGAGATGATGCCTCCCAAAATTTGGAGACCCAGAAGGATGAAATGCCAGGTAATTTAGTGACTCGAAAACAATCTTGCTGCTGCCTGCAGCTGCTGTTGATAAGCATCGTAATCTACCTTTAGGAGACCGTTAGCACCAACTAAGGTCGTGGCGTTGTCGCTGTAGATGTCGGAAGAGTATCCTCGTAGGGCAAAGAAACATCGGAACGCTGCGATGAAAGTGTCAGTCGTTAAATCGCTGAATAGCTCGAGGTGTACTCGATGTTGTCCATGTGTTCTAAACATACGAAAAGCGCGATGTATCCCTTGTGTGTAAATTGTCCTCGACCTTTTGTTGTACGGGTCCAGTAAGGCCCTCCGTAGTCCACACCGCAGTGAGTGAAGGTTCTGGCTGCCGTACAACGATAAGTTGATAGACTGCCCATTATTTGATCCGGTACGCTGCATTTTTGGTGAAAACATTTAAGCTTTGGTGAATAAATCTTTTCATCAGCGATCGTCCATCAATCAGCCAGTAGCATCTTCGAAGAAAATTAAGCGTTGCTTGTACCCCACCATGTAAGATACATTCATGGACTTAAGCGATTAACAAGGTGCACAATAGGTCGTCCTTTGGCAGAATGGTGGGGAATTGTTCAGAACGCGACATAACCGCATTCTTAAGGCACCCTTTAAGGCGTATTAGACGAGTATATTATTCGTATTCGAGTTTATTATCTTACTATGAATAAGACAAGAAATTTCATTAGCAAAATAAATACGTTGAAGGTACCTTATCCAAAATTTGAAACGAGTCCGGTTTCCCGGTCTATAGCTGGGGTATACTCAGATTCTCTAGGGTCTACTTCCAAGAAAATTTATAAATTCGCAGTTTCGATTTGTAGCTTAATTTTGTTGCTTTATTTCTGATTTCGTGTCTTCTTTACTAATACCGTGGATCGAAGGAAAACTAGTATAATGCTAAAACATACTTCTTAATGTTTTTTCTAAACTTATTCTATCTAATCTGTTACATCTTGGTATTTGATATCTTAGTGGTTTATACGCTATCCGTCATTAACGTGAATATACTATGTTCGATTTCTGACTCTAATAAACGAGTGGTGACGTGTGATAGGACGTTCTTCGTGGGGCGGTTCGTCGGACTCGTGTTCAGGTTCGGCAATATTTTATGCGGGGGTTCATCGTGCTCTGCACTCCGGGTCGAAATGCACCCATGCATTTTCCTCACATCAGTTGTGATATGACCGCGGACGGAGGGGGATGGTGCAACCGCCAATACTTTTTTTAATCAGTGTTTGGGCAAATAAAATCTAAACAATAGTGAAAACAATTACCCACGTCGCGAAATAGTTTTAACACAACAATAACACTTTACCGCACAGCAGTAACGCTTTACCAAACAACACTTTTTTAGAAACAAAACAATGCTGCACTACTTAATAACAACTTACCTTAATAACAAATAAATAATATTTGATCAAATTACAGAAAAATAAATAGACAATCAAACGGGACGCAGAGAACCATGCGAGGGGCTTTTTTATTATCTCCGCAGTAAAGCTCAGCATTTTGTTCAAAATCCAGTCGCACATCCTGCACTTCTGCTTCATTTATAGAAGACCAGGTCTAGAGAGGCTGTCAACTTTTGATAAACTGGAGTCTCTCTGATTCGATCTCTAAAATTCTGGAATCGTATCCGAACAGAGAAATTGTTGTTGCTGGGATTGTATGTTGAGTTATTTGCTGAGTCTAATAATTTGTCTGAATTAGTGAAGGAACCAATGCACTTTCCCTGCGTTGATGGGCAAAACCAAAATATTCTGGACCTTTTTCTAACTTCACATCAATTCGCATATATGGTCGGGAGCTTCGCGAACATATCTTCAGCTTCTAGACCATGTCCAATGTCGTGCGTTAAAACTTATAGGGGACAGTAGGGTATCCAGCTCTATTGAAACCTTGGAGCGTCGTCGTGATGTAGGGTGTGTATCATTATTTTACCGTTACTTTCATGGTAAATGTTCCTCTGAAGTAGCCAGCCTGATTTCTCCGGTTCAGATATATAGCAGAACTACTAGGCTTTCCAGAGTGGTGCACCCCTTTTATGTCGCGATTACGTTCCAACGAACCACGCATTACCGTGAGAATTCGTTTTTCGGTCGAGTCATTAGATTTATGAATAATCTCCCTGCGCATGTCTTCCCGCCCACTTACAGCGCCGAAACCTTTAAGCGAGGTGTAAACAGTCACTACTCCCTCTTTCCCTCTTCCCACTAATCAGTCATCCCTTCCGAATCAACAAATGCTTTCCATGGATAGGGGGCATCCCCTGAGATTGGTTTCATCTACCATAAAAACAAAACAAAAAAATAGGTAAAGTGTTGTCTTCGGCCTGGCCGAAATCTGAATACCCTACACCCGAGTAACTGAAAAAATTATAATTTCGCCACTTAACAACTTTTAATAAGTAGGCGGACCACGCCCATTTCGAGCAAATGCTTTTGTATTGTCTCTAGATACTGCTAGATAGAATTACGTATTAATATTTTGAACAGTTTATGGGATATTGACAACTTTTGTATAAGTGGGCGGACCACGCCCATTTTTTGTATACAAATTGGAATACCTGTAGATGCCCATGATAATTTCGTGTTAATATCTTATACCGTTTACGAGATATTGAAAACTTTTGTATGAATGGGCGTGGCAAGCCCATTTTTGCCAAGTTTATTGGTAATGCTTCCTTATATATCCTGATAACTGCATCTTAATATCTTATAACCTTCATGAGATATTTCTAACTTTGTTATAAGCGGGCGTGGCACGCCAACTTTTCAAACGTTTTAGTAATGGCGCTATATGTTCCGGAATAGAGTTATACCTTAATATCTCACACGGTTTATGAAATATTCAGATTATAACATTTTTTGAAATGAGGTGCCTTTACATTTCGTATGTAAAGTAGGTGTGGCTGTTTACCGATCTCGCCCATTTTTAATCCCAAACAGCCCTACATAACAAAGAATATTTGTGCCAAATTTTATCTCTTTTCGTTCTCCCGTAATCGTGATTTCAACAGACAGACAGACAGACAGACAGACAGACAGACAGACAGAAAGACAGTCAGACGGACAGTCAGATAGACAGACAGACAGTCGGACAGACAGACAGACAGACAGACAGACGGACGGACAGGGCTAAATCGGTTCAGGAGGCTGAGCAAGAATATATATGCTTTTCTATACCTGGAAACAAAGTGAATATACCCTATTCCCTTCGGGTGTATGGTATAAAAAACATTATCCAACTGCACGAGGGCGATAGCGATGGATGATTGAACCCACATTCGTACCACCGCACAGCTGGTCTATCGGAAGAGTGTTAGTGGGAACCCATTCAATGGCGGAATACACTCATGCATGAGAATGATGGCTAAAGGAACCATACTCCCCGTCTCTCGCTTGTAATCCGCTGATCGGAAGAAAGGAATGCATTGGCGGCATACACCCATGGCCTCCCTTCATTCTAACCGGCTACGTGAGAGAGCGATGGTGGAATACACTCATGCATGTTCTATCACTGCTTGTTCACGGGAGAGTGAGAGTGGTGGCTGAATGAACCCACTCTCCGTCTTTAATTTGCAATCCGGCGGAGGCTGATCAGAAGAAAAGAATGCAGTGGCGGCATACACCTATGCTTTCCCCTCACTCTGACCGACTACGTGAAAGCGAGAATGATAACTGAGTTAACCCACGTTCGCTCTCCCGCGTAGATAGTCCTTCGGTAGAAAGAGTGAATATCGACATAACCCAGGACGGGTTAAGTGAGAGCGGCCTGAATGAGCGAGACGCAACAGCTGAATTCACCGTTACGCTTTCCTCTTCCTACCCGGCTACTCGAGAGCGGGAGTGATAGCTGGTTAAGCCATGCTCGCTCTCTCGTGATGCCAGCCACGAGTAAAAAGGTTGAGCAATGCACGCTCTCCCGCTCATTTTGATTGAAAGAGCGATTGCACGACGGCTGAGTAAGCCATCACTCCTGCTCTCCTGTGTAATCTGCCTTGATTAGCCACAACTTCTACTTGCCTCTACGAATGTTCAAACACGACTGACGATGACGTCGACTTTGCTCGGTATATATACCTTTCCGCGCTGTGTTTCTTGTTGCCGCATAGCGGTGCCTCGTTTACTTACAACAGTTAGATATTTAGAAGTTCAATACTTTATTGGAAGAATTAATGAGGTACATTCCGAAGAATAAATAAAATATTTCATTCAATGAGATTATTATGTAAAACAAAAACAGCGATATTTGGGGAGGTTGCAAGCTTTTTCATCCTCACATCTCCTCCCTCCTTACGGGTGCCAAGGTGGCTTCCAAAGCCCGGAGTGACGTATTCTTATCTGATAATGGTGTCCCGCCAGCGAGACTCGGAAACTCCTGCATGTTCCTTTTGGTCTGCTTCCTCTCCGTCTTCGAGGCGACGTATTATTTCATCGGGAATAACCCTGTCCGCCGGATAGGGTTGCCAGAACCCGGTGTTGTTCGATTTCATTTGTGGCTGGTCTGCTGGGTAAGCTAGTGGTTCTTGTGGATGGGCTGGTGGCTCAGCTGGACGAGCTGGTGGTCTGGCTGGGCAACTTAGTGGCTCTGCTGGACAAGCTAATAGTCCCGTTGGCAGGAGGACTCCCACGCATTAGACAATGTCTGCTTCTGAGTTTGGTAGTTTTGAATCGCCAACCTTGGTGTCCCTCATGGCGATCTTTGGTGCCCTTTCACCTTCATCTTCCGGCGTCTTGAGGGCTTCGCTGACCAATTCTTGGAGTAGTGTACCCTAATCCTTGCTCTTGGCCAATTCTACTTCCTTGTCTTCCTTTGACTGTTTTGCGACTGGCTGGCTACTTGGAGACATCACGGTGGTATTTTTGAGTTCTTCTTTTCTCTCGGTGGTAGCTGTCTGGTGTACCTGCACTGCTTTTGGAAGTTCCATAGAGGCGGGATCTTGATCCTCGATGTGTTCATCAAGGCCAGGCTTTTTATTACTGCCGCTATACCAGTTCTCTTAGCTGCTGCTTCCTCTGCCGTACTCCATTCATTCTCCATATCCTTCACACCGAGCTTCAAATGTCGCAGAAATTTTTCTCTATTCACCAACAGAAAAAGTCCGCAATCCCAGCTGTTAGTCTGCCTTGGTATGTACTGACTTTAACAGTCAGTTGTTCAGTACTGACTTTAACAAAATCATAATTGTACCTTGATGTAGTTATTCTTCAATGTCCTGGGCCATAACGGGTTCAGTGGCGTTTGACGTTTTTATGCTGTTGGACTCGATGTTGTTTAACACAACGTCCAAAAGGCTTACAAGGGCTGTGATCTGGAACGAATTTCCGTCATCAATGGAACAAATGGAATAATTTGGAACAAATTTCCTTTATTTTCGTTATCAACTTTAGTGGTCAGGTGGTTTGCGAAGTCAGATTCCGGTGTAGCGCTATGTTTTCGTATCTTCTTGTCGTTTAGGAACCAATGAGACGAAAATACTGTTGGTCTCGTAATCCCAATCCTTTTTATTAGTAGATTACTTATTCTACCGTACAAAATGAAAAATGATATAAGTGTAGAGTTGAGCATACAGCTTGAGAGCTGCTAACTACAAAAGTACAAGCTAAAAAACGTCGAAACCGAAAACGTCAAACCCGTTCGTTGGAAACAGAGTTGCCACTTGTCAAAAACTTCTTAACATTCCGCCCACCTCGTGTAAACTTGCGGTGAAATATAGTGACCGCCCACCATTGGCGATTGGTTATACTGCTATTGGTAATACTGCTAATTTTGAAATCGCTCCTTTAACGACGGACGACTGAGTTCAAACAGTGGCCACTTTGACCCGGTAGTCACCTCCAGGATGACTCTTCCTATTGCCCATTGAGTAGGTGGGACACGCTTCTCTCGCATCAGGACCAAGTCGTCAATCTTCACCTACTCCTTTGCTTAACGCCATTTAAAACTCCATTTTCTCCAGAAATCCTACATCTGTTGGAGTTGTTTCCATGTAGAAAGTCGATTTAAAACTCCATTTTCTCCAGAACTCGTCGTAGAAAGTCGGTTAGTGGTTATTTCAACTAATTCCGGTTCAGGAGCGTCAATGAGGGGGCACCTACCAAAAAATGGCCAGGAGTAGGAGTTGCTAAATTACTTGAGTCATCCGAAAGTGCAGATAGCGGCCTCGAGTTCAATACTTCTTCGACTTGCTTAAGAACTGTATAAAATTCTTCAAAGAATGGTCTCACCGATGGTACGCTTGAGATGATGCCTCCCAAAATTTGGAGACCCAGAAGGATGAAATGCCAGGTAATTTAGTGACTCGAAAACAATCTTGCTGCTGCCTGCAGCTGCTGTTGATAAGCATCGTAATCTACCTTTAGGAGACCGTTAGCACCAACTAAGGTCGTGGCGTTGTCGCTGTAGATGTCGGAAGAGTATCCTCGCAGGGCAAAGAAACATCGGAACGCTGCGATGAAAGTGTCAGTCGTTAAATCGCTGAATAGCTCGAGGTGTACTCGATGTTGTCCATGTGTTCTAAACATACGAAAAGCGCGATGTATCCCTTGTGTGTAAATTGTCCTCGACCTTTTGTTGTACGGGTCCAGTAAGGCCCTCCGTAGTCCACACCGCAGTGAGTGAAGGTTCTGGCTGCCGTACAACGATAAGTTGATAGACTGCCCATTATTTGATCCGGTACGCTGCATTTTTGGTGAAAACATTTAAGCTTTGGTGAATAAATCTTTTCATCAGCGATCGTCCATCAATCAGCCAGTAGCATCTTCGAAGAAAATTAAGCGTTGCTTGTACCCCACCATGTAAGATACATTCATGGACTTAAGCGATTAACAAGGTGCACAATAGGTCGTCCTTTGGCAGAATGGTGGGGAATTGTTCAGAACGCGACATAACCGCATTCTTAAGGCACCCTTTAAGGCGTATTAGACGAGTATATTATTCGTATTCGAGTTTATTATCTTACTATGAATAAGACAAGAAATTTCATTAGCAAAATAAATACGTTGAAGGTACCTTATCCAAAATTTGAAACGAGTCCGGTTTCCCGGTCTATAGCTGGGGTATACTCAGGTTCTCTAGGGTCTACTTCCAAGAAAATTTATAAATTCGCAGTTTCGATTTGTAGCTTAATTTTGTTGCTTTAACTGATTTTTTCTGATTTCGTGTCTTCTTTACTAATACCGTGGATCGAAGGAAAACTAGTATAATGCTAAAACATACTTCTTAATGTTTTTTCTAAACTTATTCTATCTAATCTGTTACATCTTGGTATTTGATATCTTAGTGGTTTATACGCTATCCGTCATTAACGTGAATATACTATGTTCGATTTCTGACTCTAATAAACGAGTGGTGACGTGTGATAGGACGTTCTTCGTGGGGCGGTTCGTCGGACTCGTGTTCAGGTTCGGCAATATTTTATGCGGGGGTTCATCGTGCTCTGCACTCCGGGTCGGAATGCACCCATGCATTTTCCTCACATCAGTTGTGATATGACCGCGGACGGAGGGGGATGGTGCAACCGCCAATACTTTTTTTAATCAGTGTTTGGGCAAATAAAATCTAAACAATAGTGAAAACAATTACCCACGTCGCGAAATAGTTTTAACACAACAATAACACTTTACCGCACAGCAGTAACGCTTTACCAAACAACACTTTTTTAGAAACAAAACAATGCTGCACTACTTAATAACAACTTACCTTAATAACAAATAAATAATATTTGATCAAATTACAGAAAAATGAATAGACAATCAAACGGGACGCAGAGAACCATGCGAGGGGCTTTTTTATTATTTCCGCAGTAAAGCTCAGCATTTCGTTCAAAATCCAGTCGCACATCCTGCACTTCTGCTTCATTTATAGAAGACCAGGTCTAGAGAGGCTGTCAACTTTTGATAAACTGGAGTCTCTCTGATTCGATCTCTAAAATTCTGGAATCGTATCCGAACAGAGAAATTGTTGTTGCTGGGATTGTATGTTGAGTTATTTGCTGAGTCTAATAATTTGTCTGAATTAGTGAAGGAACCAATGCACTTTCCCTGCGTTGATGGGCAAAACCAAAATATTCTGGACCTTTTTCTAACTTCACATCAATTCGCATATATGGTCGGGAGCTTCGCGAACATATCTTCAGCTTCTAGACCATGTCCAATGTCGTGCGTTAAAACTTATAGGGGACAGTAGGGTATCCAGCTCTATTGAAACCTTGGAGCGTCGTCGTGATGTAGGGTGTGTATCATTATTTTACCGTTACTTTCATGGTAAATGTTCCTCTGAAGTAGCCAGCCTGATTTCTCCGGTTCAGATATATAGCAGAACTACTAGGCTTTCCAGAGTGGTGCACCCCTTTTATGTCGCGATTACGTTCCAACGAACCACGCATTACCGTGAGAATTCGTTTTTCGGTCGAGTCATTAGATTTATGAATAATCTCCCTGCGCATGTCTTCCCGCCCACTTACAGCGCCGAAACCTTTAAGCGAGGTGTAAACAGTCACTACTCCCTCTTTCCCTCTTCCCACTAATCAGTCATCCCTTCCGAATCAACAAATGCTTTCCATGGATAGGGGGCATCCCCTGAGATTGGTTTCATCTACCATAAAAACAAAACAAAAAAATAGGTAAAGTGTTGTCTTCGGCCTGGCCGAAATCTGAATACCCTACACCCGAGTAACTGAAAAAATTATAATTTCGCCACTTAACAACTTTTAATAAGTAGGCGGACCACGCCCATTTCGAGCAAATGCTTTTGTATTGTCTCTAGATACTGCTACATAGAATTACGTATTAATATTTTGAACAGTTTATGGGATATTGACAACTTTTGTATAAGTGGGCGGACCACGCCCATTTTTTGTATACAAATTGGAATACCTGTAGATGCCCATGATAATTTCGTGTTAATATCTTATACCGTTTACGAGATATTGAAAACTTTTGTATGAATGGGCGTGGCAAGCCCATTTTTGCCAAGTTTATTGGTAATGCTTCCTTATATATCCTGATAACTGCATCTTAATATCTTATAACCTTCATGAGATATTTCTAACTTTGTTATAAGCGGGCGTGGCACGCCAACTTTTCAAACGTTTTAGTAATGGCGCTATATGTTCCGGAATAAAGTTATACCTTAATATCTCACACGGTTTATGAAATATTCAGATTATAACATTTTTTGAAATGAGGTGCCTTTACATTTCGTATGTAAAGTAGGTGTGGCTGTTTACCGATCTCGCCCATTTTTAATCCCAAACAGCCCTACATAACAAAGAATATTTGTGCCAAATTTTATCTCTTTTCGTTCTCCCGTAATCGTGATTTCAACAGACAGACAGACAGACAGACAGACAGACAGACAGAAAGACAGTCAGACGGACAGTCAGATAGACAGACAGACAGTCGGACAGACAGACAGACAGACAGACAGACGGACGGACAGGGCTAAATCGGTTCAGGAGGCTGAGCAAGAATATATATGCTTTTCTATATCTGGAAACAAAGTGAATATACCCTATTCCCTTCGGGTGTATGGTATAAAAAACATTATCCAACTGCACGAGGGCGATAGCGATGGATGATTGAACCCACATTCGTACCACCGCACAGCTGGTCTATCGGAAGAGTGTTAGTGGGAACCCATTCAATGGCGGAATACACTCATGCATGAGAATGATGGCTAAAGGAACCATACTCCCCGTCTCTCGCTTGTAATCCGCTGATCCGAAGAAAGGAATGCATTGGCGGCATACACCCATGGCCTCCCTTCATTCTAACCGGCTACGTGAGAGTGAAAGCGATGGCTGAGTGAACCCACGTTCGTGCTCTCGTACAGTTAGTCTATCGTCAGCAGAGCCCATGCGATGGTGGAATACACTCATGCATGTTCTATCACTGCTTGTTCACGGGAGAGTGAGAGTGGTGGCTGAATGAACCCACTCTCCGTCTTTAATTTGCAATCCGGCGGAGGCTGATCAGAAGAAAAGAATGCAGTGGCGGCATACACCTATGCTTTCCCCTCACTCTGACCGACTACGTGAAAGCGAGAATGATAACTGAGTGAACCCACGTTCGCTCTCCCGCGTAGATAGTCCTTCGGTAGAAAGAGTGAATATCGACATAACCCAGGACGGGTTAAGTGAGAGCGGCCTGAATGAGCGAGACGCAACAGCTGAATTCACCGTTACGCTTTCCTCTTCCTACCCGGCTACTCGAGAGCGGGAGTGATAGCTGGTTAAGCCATGCTCGCTCTCTCGTGATGCCAGCCACGAGTAAAAAGGTTGAGCAATGCACGCTCTCCCGCTCATTTTGATTGAAAGAGCGATTGCACGACGGCTGAGTAAGCCATCACTCCTGCTCTCCTGTGTAATCTGCCTTGATTAGCCACAACTTCTACTTGCCTCTACGAATGTTCAAACACGACTGACGATGACGTCGACTTTGCTCGGTATATATACCTTTCCGCGCTGTGTTTCCTGTTGCCGCATAGCGGTGCCTCGTTTACTTACAATAGTTAGATATTTAGAAGTTCAATACTTTATTGGAAGAATTAATGAGGTACATTCCGAAGAATAAATAAAATATTTCATTCAATGAGATTATTATGTAAAACAAAAACAGCGATATTTGGGGAGGTTGCAAGCTTTTTCATCCTCACATCTCCTCCCTCCTTACGGGTGCCAAGGTGGCTTCCAAAGCCCGGAGTGACGTATTCTTATCTGATAATGGTGTCCCGCCAGCGAGACTCGGAAACTCCTGCATGTTCCTTTTGGTCTGCTTCCTCTCCGTCTTCGAGGCGACGTATTATTTCATCGGGAATAACCCTGTCCGCCGGATAGGGTTGCCAGAACCCGGTGTTGTTCGATTCATTTGTGGCTGGTCTGCTGGGTAAGCTAGTGGTTCTTGTGGATGGGCTGGTGGCTCAGCTGGACGAGCTGGTGGTCTGGCTGGGCAACTTAGTGGCTCTGCTGGACAAGCTAATAGTCCCGTTGGCAGGAGGACTCCCACGCATTAGACAATGTCTGCTTCTGAGTTTGGTAGTTTTGAATCGCCAACCTTGGTGTCCCTCATGGCGATCTTTGGTGCCCTTTCACCTTCATCTTCCGGCGTCTTGAGGGCTTCGCTGACCAATTCTTGGAGTAGTGTACCCTAATCCTTGCTCTTGGCCAATTCTACTTCCTTGTCTTCCTTTGACTGTTTTGCGACTGGCTGGCTATTTGGAGACATCACGGTGGTATTTTTGAGTTCTTCTTTTCTCTCGGTGGTAGCTGTCTGGTGTACCTGCACTGCTTTTGGAAGTTCCATAGAGGCGGGATCTTGATCCTCGATGTGTTCATCAAGGCCAGGCTTTTTATTACTGCCGCTATACCAGTTCTCTTAGCTGCTGCTTCCTCTGCCGTACTCCATTCATTCTCCATATCCTTCACACCGAGCTTCAAATGTCGCAGAAATTTTTCTCTATTCACCAACAGAAAAAGTCCGCAATCCCAGCTGTTAGTCTGCCTTGGTATGTACTGACTTTAACAGTCAGTTGTTCAGTACTGACTTTAACAAAATCATAATTGTACCTTGATGTAGTTATTCTTCAATGTCCTGGGCCATAACGGGTTCAGTGGCGTTTGACGTTTTTATGCTGTTGGACTCGATGTTGTTTAACACAACGTCCAAAAGGCTTACAAGGGCTGTGATCTGGAACGAATTTCCGTCATCAATGGAACAA
Organism: Sicus ferrugineus; assembly: GCA_922984085.1. Taxonomy (NCBI): domain Eukaryota; kingdom Metazoa; phylum Arthropoda; class Insecta; order Diptera; family Conopidae; genus Sicus; species Sicus ferrugineus. Next base: position 1,226,888 of record OV277351.1, on the reverse strand, counting down.
ATGGAATAATTTGGAACAAATTTCCTTTATTTTCGTTATCAACTTTAGTGGTCAGGTGGTTTGCGAAGTCAGATTCCGGTGTCGCGCTATGTTTTCGTATCTTCTTGTCGTTTAGGAACCAATGAGACGAAAATACTGTTGGTCTCGTAATCCCAATCCTTTTTATTAGTAGATTACTTATTCTACCGTACAAAATGAAAAATGATATAAGTGTAGAGTTGAGCATACAGCTTGAGAGCTGCTAACTACAAAAGTACAAGCTAAAAAACGTCGAAACCGAAAACGTCAAACCCGTTCGTTGGAAACAGAGTTGCCACTTGTCAAAAACTTCTTAACATTCCGCCCACCTCGTGTAAACTTGCGGTGAAATATAGTGACCGCCCACCATTGGCGATTGGTTATACTGCTATTGGTAATACTGCTAATTTTGAAATCGCTCCTTTAACGACGGACGACTGAGTTCAAACAGTGGCCACTTTGACCCGGTAGTCACCTCCAGGATGACTCTTCCTATTGCCCATTGAGTAGGTGGGACACGCTTCTCTCGCATCAGGACCAAGTCGTCAATCTTCACCTACTCCTTTGCTTAACGCCATTTAAAACTCCATTTTCTCCAGAAATCCTACATCTGTTGGAGTTGTTTCCATGTAGAAAGTCGATTTAAAACTCCATTTTCTCCAGAACTCGTCGTAGAAAGTCGGTCAGTGGTTATTTCAACTAATTCCGGTTCAGGAGCGTCAATGAGGGGGCACCTACCAAAAAATGGCCAGGAGTAGGAGTTGCTAAATTACTTGAGTCATCCGAAAGTGCAGATAGCGGCCTCGAGTTCAATACTTCTTCGACTTGCTTAAGAACTGTATAAAATTCTTCAAAGAATGGTCTCACCGATGGTACGCTTGAGATGATGCCTCCCAAAATTTGGAGACCCAGAAGGATGAAATGCCAGGTAATTTAGTGACTCGAAAACAATCTTGCTGCTGCCTGCAGCTGCTGTTGATAAGCATCGTAATCTACCTTTAGGAGACCGTTAGCACCAACTAAGGTCGTGGCGTTGTCGCTGTAGATGTCGGAAGAGTATCCTCGCAGGGCAAAGAAACATCGGAACGCTGCGATGAAAGTGTCAGTCGTTAAATCGCTGAATAGCTCGAGGTGTACTCGATGTTGTCCATGTGTTCTAAACATACGAAAAGCGCGATGTATCCCTTGTGTGTAAATTGTCCTCGACCTTTTGTTGTACGGGTCCAGTAAGGCCCTCCGTAGTCCACACCGCAGTGAGTGAAGGTTCTGGCTGCCGTACAACGATAAGTTGATAGACTGCCCATTATTTGATCCGGTACGCTGCATTTTTGGTGAAAACATTTAAGCTTTGGTGAATAAATCTTTTCATCAGCGATCGTCCATCAATCAGCCAGTAGCATCTTCGAAGAAAATTAAGCGTTGCTTGTACCCCACCATGTAAGATACATTCATGGACTTAAGCGATTAACAAGGTGCACAATAGGTCGTCCTTTGGCAGAATGGTGGGGAATTGTTCAGAACGCGACATAACCGCATTCTTAAGGCACCCTTTAAGGCGTATTAGACGAGTATATTATTCGTATTCGAGTTTATTATCTTACTATGAATAAGACAAGAAATTTCATTAGCAAAATAAATACGTTGAAGGTACCTTATCCAAAATTTGAAACGAGTCCGGTTTCCCGGTCTATAGCTGGGGTATACTCAGGTTCTCTAGGGTCTACTTCCAAGAAAATTTATAAATTCGCAGTTTCGATTTGTAGCTTAATTTTGTTGCTTTAACTGATTTTTTCTGATTTCGTGTCTTCTTTACTAATACCGTGGATCGAAGGAAAACTAGTATAATGCTAAAACATACTTCTTAATGTTTTTTCTAAACTTATTCTATCTAATCTGTTACATCTTGGTATTTGATATCTTAGTGGTTTATACGCTATCCGTCATTAACGTGAATATACTATGTTCGATTTCTGACTCTAATAAACGAGTGGTGACGTGTGATAGGACGTTCTTCGTGGGGCGGTTCGTCGGACTCGTGTTCAGGTTCGGCAATATTTTATGCGGGGGTTCATCGTGCTCTGCACTCCGGGTCGGAATGCACCCATGCATTTTCCTCACATCAGTTGTGATATGACCGCGGACGGAGGGGGATGGTGCAACCGCCAATACTTTTTTTAATCAGTGTTTGGGCAAATAAAATCTAAACAATAGTGAAAACAATTACCCACGTCGCGAAATAGTTTTAACACAACAATAACACTTTACCGCACAGCAGTAACGCTTTACCAAACAACACTTTTTTAGAAACAAAACAATGCTGCACTACTTAATAACAACTTACCTTAATAACAAATAAATAATATTTGATCAAATTACAGAAAAATGAATAGACAATCAAACGGGACGCAGAGAACCATGCGAGGGGCTTTTTTATTATTTCCGCAGTAAAGCTCAGCATTTCGTTCAAAATCCAGTCGCACATCCTGCACTTCTGCTTCATTTATAGAAGACCAGGTCTAGAGAGGCTGTCAACTTTTGATAAACTGGAGTCTCTCTGATTCGATCTCTAAAATTCTGGAATCGTATCCGAACAGAGAAATTGTTGTTGCTGGGATTGTATGTTGAGTTATTTGCTGAGTCTAATAATTTGTCTGAATTAGTGAAGGAACCAATGCACTTTCCCTGCGTTGATGGGCAAAACCAAAATATTCTGGACCTTTTTCTAACTTCACATCAATTCGCATATATGGTCGGGAGCTTCGCGAACATATCTTCAGCTTCTAGACCATGTCCAATGTCGTGCGTTAAAACTTATAGGGGACAGTAGGGTATCCAGCTCTATTGAAACCTTGGAGCGTCGTCGTGATGTAGGGTGTGTATCATTATTTTACCGTTACTTTCATGGTAAATGTTCCTCTGAAGTAGCCAGCCTGATTTCTCCGGTTCAGATATATAGCAGAACTACTAGGCTTTCCAGAGTGGTGCACCCCTTTTATGTCGCGATTACGTTCCAACGAACCACGCATTACCGTGAGAATTCGTTTTTCGGTCGAGTCATTAGATTTATGAATAATCTCCCTGCGCATGTCTTCCCGCCCACTTACAGCGCCGAAACCTTTAAGCGAGGTGTAAACAGTCACTACTCCCTCTTTCCCTCTTCCCACTAATCAGTCATCCCTTCCGAATCAACAAATGCTTTCCATGGATAGGGGGCATCCCCTGAGATTGGTTTCATCTACCATAAAAACAAAACAAAAAAATAGGTAAAGTGTTGTCTTCGGCCTGGCCGAAATCTGAATACCCTACACCCGAGTAACTGAAAAAATTATAATTTCGCCACTTAACAACTTTTAATAAGTAGGCGGACCACGCCCATTTCGAGCAAATGCTTTTGTATTGTCTCTAGATACTGCTACATAGAATTACGTATTAATATTTTGAACAGTTTATGGGATATTGACAACTTTTGTATAAGTGGGCGGACCACGCCCATTTTTTGTATACAAATTGGAATACCTGTAGATGCCCATGATAATTTCGTGTTAATATCTTATACCGTTTACGAGATATTGAAAACTTTTGTATGAATGGGCGTGGCAAGCCCATTTTTGCCAAGTTTATTGGTAATGCTTCCTTATATATCCTGATAACTGCATCTTAATATCTTATAACCTTCATGAGATATTTCTAACTTTGTTATAAGCGGGCGTGGCACGCCAACTTTTCAAACGTTTTAGTAATGGCGCTATATGTTCCGGAATAAAGTTATACCTTAATATCTCACACGGTTTATGAAATATTCAGATTATAACATTTTTTGAAATGAGGTGCCTTTACATTTCGTATGTAAAGTAGGTGTGGCTGTTTACCGATCTCGCCCATTTTTAATCCCAAACAGCCCTACATAACAAAGAATATTTGTGCCAAATTTTATCTCTTTTCGTTCTCCCGTAATCGTGATTTTAACAGACAGACAGACAGACAGACAGACAGACAGACAGAAAGACAGTCAGACGGACAGTCAGATAGACAGACAGACAGTCGGACAGACAGACAGACAGACAGACAGACGGACGGACAGGGCTAAATCGGTTCAGGAGGCTGAGCAAGAATATATATGCTTTTCTATATCTGGAAACAAAGTGAATATACCCTATTCCCTTCGGGTGTATGGTATAAAAAACATTATCCAACTGCACGAGGGCGATAGCGATGGATGATTGAACCCACATTCGTACCACCGCACAGCTGGTCTATCGGAAGAGTGTTAGTGGGAACCCATTCAATGGCGGAATACACTCATGCATGAGAATGATGGCTAAAGGAACCATACTCCCCGTCTCTCGCTTGTAATCCGCTGATCCGAAGAAAGGAATGCATTGGCGGCATACACCCATGGCCTCCCTTCATTCTAACCGGCTACGTGAGAGTGAAAGCGATGGCTGAGTGAACCCACGTTCGTGCTCTCGTACAGTTAGTCTATCGTCAGCAGAGCCCATGCGATGGTGGAATACACTCATGCATGTTCTATCACTGCTTGTTCACGGGAGAGTGAGAGTGGTGGCTGAATGAACCCACTCTCCGTCTTTAATTTGCAATCCGGCGGAGGCTGATCAGAAGAAAAGAATGCAGTGGCGGCATACACCTATGCTTTCCCCTCACTCTGACCGACTACGTGAAAGCGAGAATGATAACTGAGTGAACCCACGTTCGCTCTCCCGCGTAGATAGTCCTTCGGTAGAAAGAGTGAATATCGACATAACCCAGGACGGGTTAAGTGAGAGCGGCCTGAATGAGCGAGACGCAACAGCTGAATTCACCGTTACGCTTTCCTCTTCCTACCCGGCTACTCGAGAGCGGAGTGATAGCTGGTTAAGCCATGCTCGCTCTCTCGTGATGCCAGCCACGAGTAAAAAGGTTGAGCAATGCACGCTCTCCCGCTCATTTTGATTGAAAGAGCGATTGCACGACGGCTGAGTAAGCCATCACTCCTGCTCTCCTGTGTAATCTGCCTTGATTAGCCACAACTTCTACTTGCCTCTACGAATGTTCAAACACGACTGACGATGACGTCGACTTTGCTCGGTATATATACCTTTCCGCGCTGTGTTTCCTGTTGCCGCATAGCGGTGCCTCGTTTACTTACAATAGTTAGATATTTAGAAGTTCAATACTTTATTGGAAGAATTAATGAGGTACATTCCGAAGAATAAATAAAATATTTCATTCAATGAGATTATTATGTAAAACAAAAACAGCGATATTTGGGGAGGTTGCAAGCTTTTTCATCCTCACATCTCCTCCCTCCTTACGGGTGCCAAGGTGGCTTCCAAAGCCCGGAGTGACGTATTCTTATCTGATAATGGTGTCCCGCCAGCGAGACTCGGAAACTCCTGCATGTTCCTTTTGGTCTGCTTCCTCTCCGTCTTCGAGGCGACGTATTATTTCATCGGGAATAACCCTGTCCGCCGGATAGGGTTGCCAGAACCCGGTGTTGTTCGATTCATTTGTGGCTGGTCTGCTGGGTAAGCTAGTGGTTCTTGTGGATGGGCTGGTGGCTCAGCTGGACGAGCTGGTGGTCTGGCTGGGCAACTTAGTGGCTCTGCTGGACAAGCTAATAGTCCCGTTGGCAGGAGGACTCCCACGCATTAGACAATGTCTGCTTCTGAGTTTGGTAGTTTTGAATCGCCAACCTTGGTGTCCCTCATGGCGATCTTTGGTGCCCTTTCACCTTCATCTTCCGGCGTCTTGAGGGCTTCGCTGACCAATTCTTGGAGTAGTGTACCCTAATCCTTGCTCTTGGCCAATTCTACTTCCTTGTCTTCCTTTGACTGTTTTGCGACTGGCTGGCTATTTGGAGACATCACGGTGGTATTTTTGAGTTCTTCTTTTCTCTCGGTGGTAGCTGTCTGGTGTACCTGCACTGCTTTTGGAAGTTCCATAGAGGCGGGATCTTGATCCTCGATGTGTTCATCAAGGCCAGGCTTTTTATTACTGCCGCTATACCAGTTCTCTTAGCTGCTGCTTCCTCTGCCGTACTCCATTCATTCTCCATATCCTTCACACCGAGCTTCAAATGTCGCAGAAATTTTTCTCTATTCACCAACAGAAAAAGTCCGCAATCCCAGCTGTTAGTCTGCCTTGGTATGTACTGACTTTAACAGTCAGTTGTTCAGTACTGACTTTAACAAAATCATAATTGTACCTTGATGTAGTTATTCTTCAATGTCCTGGGCCATAACGGGTTCAGTGGCGTTTGACGTTTTTATGCTGTTGGACTCGATGTTGTTTAACACAACGTCCAAAAGGCTTACAAGGGCTGTGATCTGGAACGAATTTCCGTCATCAATGGAACAAATGGAATAATTTGGAACAAATTTCCTTTATTTTCGTTATCAACTTTAGTGGTCAGGTGGTTTGCGAAGTCAGATTCCGGTGTCGCGCTATGTTTTCGTATCTTCTTGTCGTTTAGGAACCAATGAGACGAAAATACTGTTGGTCTCGTAATCCCAATCCTTTTTATTAGTAGATTACTTATTCTACCGTACAAAATGAAAAATGATATAAGTGTAGAGTTGAGCATACAGCTTGAGAGCTGCTAACTACAAAAGTACAAGCTAAAAAACGTCGAAACCGAAAACGTCAAACCCGTTCGTTGGAAACAGAGTTGCCACTTGTCAAAAACTTCTTAACATTCCGCCCACCTCGTGTAAACTTGCGGTGAAATATAGTGACCGCCCACCATTGGCGATTGGTTATACTGCTATTGGTAATACTGCTAATTTTGAAATCGCTCCTTTAACGACGGACGACTGAGTTCAAACAGTGGCCACTTTGACCCGGTAGTCACCTCCAGGATGACTCTTCCTATTGCCCATTGAGTAGGTGGGACACGCTTCTCTCGCATCAGGACCAAGTCGTCAATCTTCACCTACTCCTTTGCTTAACGCCATTTAAAACTCCATTTTCTCCAGAAATCCTACATCTGTTGGAGTTGTTTCCATGTAGAAAGTCGATTTAAAACTCCATTTTCTCCAGAACTCGTCGTAGAAAGTCGGTCAGTGGTTATTTCAACTAATTCCGGTTCAGGAGCGTCAATGAGGGGGCACCTACCAAAAAATGGCCAGGAGTAGGAGTTGCTAAATTACTTGAGTCATCCGAAAGTGCAGATAGCGGCCTCGAGTTCAATACTTCTTCGACTTGCTTAAGAACTGTATAAAATTCTTCAAAGAATGGTCTCACCGATGGTACGCTTGAGATGATGCCTCCCAAAATTTGGAGACCCAGAAGGATGAAATGCCAGGTAATTTAGTGACTCGAAAACAATCTTGCTGCTGCCTGCAGCTGCTGTTGATAAGCATCGTAATCTACCTTTAGGAGACCGTTAGCACCAACTAAGGTCGTGGCGTTGTCGCTGTAGATGTCGGAAGAGTATCCTCGCAGGGCAAAGAAACATCGGAACGCTGCGATGAAAGTGTCAGTCGTTAAATCGCTGAATAGCTCGAGGTGTACTCGATGTTGTCCATGTGTTCTAAACATACGAAAAGCGCGATGTATCCCTTGTGTGTAAATTGTCCTCGACCTTTTGTTGTACGGGTCCAGTAAGGCCCTCCGTAGTCCACACCGCAGTGAGTGAAGGTTCTGGCTGCCGTACAACGATAAGTTGATAGACTGCCCATTATTTGATCCGGTACGCTGCATTTTTGGTGAAAACATTTAAGCTTTGGTGAATAAATCTTTTCATCAGCGATCGTCCATCAATCAGCCAGTAGCATCTTCGAAGAAAATTAAGCGTTGCTTGTACCCCACCATGTAAGATACATTCATGGACTTAAGCGATTAACAAGGTGCACAATAGGTCGTCCTTTGGCAGAATGGTGGGGAATTGTTCAGAACGCGACATAACCGCATTCTTAAGGCACCCTTTAAGGCGTATTAGACGAGTATATTATTCGTATTCGAGTTTATTATCTTACTATGAATAAGACAAGAAATTTCATTAGCAAAATAAATACGTTGAAGGTACCTTATCCAAAATTTGAAACGAGTCCGGTTTCCCGGTCTATAGCTGGGGTATACTCAGGTTCTCTAGGGTCTACTTCCAAGAAAATTTATAAATTCGCAGTTTCGATTTGTAGCTTAATTTTGTTGCTTTATTTCTGATTTCGTGTCTTCTTTACTAATACCGTGGATCGAAGGAAAACTAGTATAATGCTAAAACATACTTCTTAATGTTTTTTCTAAACTTATTCTATCAAATCTGTTACATCTTGGTATTTGATATCTTAGTGGTTTATACGCTATCCGTCATTAACGTGAATATACTATGTTCGATTTCTGACTCTAATAAACGAGTGGTGACGTGTGATAGGACGTTCTTCGTGGGGCGGTTCGTCGGACTCGTGTTCAGGTTCGGCAATATTTTATGCGGGGGTTCATCGTGCTCTGCACTCCGGGTCGGAATGCACCCATGCATTTTCCTCACATCAGTTGTGATATGACCGCGGACGGAGGGGGATGGTGCAACCGCCAATACTTTTTTTAATCAGTGTTTGGGCAAATAAAATCTAAACAATAGTGAAAACAATTACCCACGTCGCGAAATAGTTTTAACACAACAATAACACTTTACCGCACAGCAGTAACGCTTTACCAAACAACACTTTTTTAGAAACAAAACAATGCTGCACTACTTAATAACAACTTACCTTAATAACAAATAAATAATATTTGATCAAATTACAGAAAAATGAATAGACAATCAAACGGGACGCAGAGAACCATGCGAGGGGCTTTTTTATTATCTCCGCAGTAAAGCTCAGCATTTCGTTCAAAATCCAGTCGCACATCCTGCACTTCTGCTTCATTTATAGAAGACCAGGTCTAGAGAGGCTGTCAACTTTTGATAAACTGGAGTCTCTCTGATTCGATCTCTAAAATTCTGGAATCGTATCCGAACAGAGAAATTGTTGTTGCTGGGATTGTATGTTGAGTTATTTGCTGAGTCTAATAATTTGTCTGAATTAGTGAAGGAACCAATGCACTTTCCCTGCGTTGATGGGCAAAACCAAAATATTCTGGACCTTTTTCTAACTTCACATCAATTCGCATATATGGTCGGGAGCTTCGCGAACATATCTTCAGCTTCTAGACCATGTCCAATGTCGTGCGTTAAAACTTATAGGGGACAGTAGGGTATCCAGCTCTATTGAAACCTTGGAGCGTCGTCGTGATGTAGGGTGTGTATCATTATTTTACCGTTACTTTCATGGTAAATGTTCCTCTGAAGTAGCCAGCCTGATTTCTCCGGTTCAGATATATAGCAGAACTACTAGGCTTTCCAGAGTGGTGCACCCCTTTTATGTCGCGATTACGTTCCAACGAACCACGCATTACCGTGAGAATTCGTTTTTCGGTCGAGTCATTAGATTTATGAATAATCTCCCTGCGCATGTCTTCCCGCCCACTTACAGCGCCGAAACCTTTAAGCGAGGTGTAAACAGTCACTACTCCCTCTTTCCCTCTTTCCCTCTTCCCACTAATCAGTCATCCCTTCCGAATCAACAAATGCTTTCCATGGATAGGGGGCATCCCCTGAGATTGGTTTCATCTACCATAAAAACAAAACAAAAAAATAGGTAAAGTGTTGTCTTCGGCCTGGCCGAAATCTGAATACCCTACACCCGAGTAACTGAAAAAATTATAATTTCGCCACTTAACAACTTTTAATAAGTAGGCGGACCACGCCCATTTCGAGCAAATGCTTTTGTATTGTCTCTAGATACTGCTACATAGAATTACGTATTAATATTTTGAACAGTTTATGGGATATTGACAACTTTTGTATAAGTGGGCGGACCACGCCCATTTTTTGTATACAAATTGGAATACCTGTAGATGCCCATGATAATTTCGTGTTAATATCTTATACCGTTTACGAGATATTGAAAACTTTTGTATGAATGGGCGTGGCAAGCCCATTTTTGCCAAGTTTATTGGTAATGCTTCCTTATATATCCTGATAACTGCATCTTAATATCTTATAACCTTCATGAGATATTTCTAACTTTGTTATAAGCGGGCGTGGCACGCCAACTTTTCAAACGTTTTAGTAATGGCGCTATATGTTCCGGAATAAAGTTATACCTTAATATCTCACACGGTTTATGAAATATTCAGATTATAACATTTTTTGAAATGAGGTGCCTTTACATTTCGTATGTAAAGTAGGTGTGGCTGTTTACCGATCTCGCCCATTTTTAATCCCAAACAGCCCTACATAACAAAGAATATTTGTGCCAAATTTTATCTCTTTTCGTTCTCCCGTAATCGTGATTTCAACAGACAGACAGACAGACAGACAGACAGACAGACAGAAAGACAGTCAGACGGACAGTCAGATAGACAGACAGACAGTCGGACAGACAGACAGACAGACAGACAGACGGACGGACAGGGCTAAATCGGTTCAGGAGGCTGAGCAAGAATATATATGCTTTTCTATATCTGGAAACAAAGTGAATATACCCTATTCCCTTCGGGTGTATGGTATAAAAAACATTATCCAACTGCACGAGGGCGATAGCGATGGATGATTGAACCCACATTCGTACCACCGCACAGCTGGTCTATCGGAAGAGTGTTAGTGGGAACCCATTCAATGGCGGAATACACTCATGCATGAGAATGATGGCTAAAGGAACCATACTCCCCGTCTCTCGCTTGTAATCCGCTGATCCGAAGAAAGGAATGCATTGGCGGCATACACCCATGGCCTCCCTTCATTCTAACCGGCTACGTGAGAGTGAAAGCGATGGCTGAGTGAACCCACGTTCGTGCTCTCGTACAGTTAGTCTATCGTCAGCAGAGCCCATGCGATGGTGGAATACACTCATGCATGTTCTATCACTGCTTGTTCACGGGAGAGTGAGAGTGGTGGCTGAATGAACCCACTCTCCGTCTTTAATTTGCAATCCGGCGGAGGCTGATCAGAAGAAAAGAATGCAGTGGCGGCATACACCTATGCTTTCCCCTCACTCTGACCGACTACGTGAAAGCGAGAATGATAACTGAGTGAACCCACGTTCGCTCTCCCGCGTAGATAGTCCTTCGGTAGAAAGAGTGAATATCGACATAACCCAGGACGGGTTAAGTGAGAGCGGCCTGAATGAGCGAGACGCAACAGCTGAATTCACCGTTACGCTTTCCTCTTCCTACCCGGCTACTCGAGAGCGGGAGTGATAGCTGGTTAAGCCATGCTCGCTCTCTCGTGATGCCAGCCACGAGTAAAAAGGTTGAGCAATGCACGCTCTCCCGCTCATTTTGATTGAAAGAGCGATTGCACGACGGCTGAGTAAGCCATCACTCCTGCTCTCCTGTGTAATCTGCCTTGATTAGCCACAACTTCTACTTGCCTCTACGAATGTTCAAACACGACTGACGATGACGTCGACTTTGCTCGGTATATATACCTTTCCGCGCTGTGTTTCCTGTTGCCGCATAGCGGTGCCTCGTTTACTTACAATAGTTAGATATTTAGAAGTTCAATACTTTATTGGAAGAATTAATGAGGTACATTCCGAAGAATAAATAAAATATTTCATTCAATGAGATTATTATGTAAAACAAAAACAGCGATATTTGGGGAGGTTGCAAGCTTTTTCATCCTCACATCTCCTCCCTCCTTACGGGTGCCAAGGTGGCTTCCAAAGCCCGGAGTGACGTATTCTTATCTGATAATGGTGTCCCGCCAGCGAGACTCGGAAACTCCTGCATGTTCCTTTTGGTCTGCTTCCTCTCCGTCTTCGAGGCGACGTATTATTTCATCGGGAATAACCCTGTCCGCCGGATAGGGTTGCCAGAACCCGGTGTTGTTCGATTCATTTGTGGCTGGTCTGCTGGGTAAGCTAGTGGTTCTTGTGGATGGGCTGGTGGCTCAGCTGGACGAGCTGGTGGTCTGGCTGGGCAACTTAGTGGCTCTGCTGGACAAGCTAATAGTCCCGTTGGCAGGAGGACTCCCACGCATTAGACAATGTCTGCTTCTGAGTTTGGTAGTTTTGAATCGCCAACCTTGGTGTCCCTCATGGCGATCTTTGGTGCCCTTTCACCTTCATCTTCCGGCGTCTTGAGGGCTTCGCTGACCAATTCTTGGAGTAGTGTACCCTAATCCTTGCTCTTGGCCAATTCTACTTCCTTGTCTTCCTTTGACTGTTTTGCGACTGGCTGGCTATTTGGAGACATCACGGTGGTATTTTTGAGTTCTTCTTTTCTCTCGGTGGTAGCTGTCTGGTGTACCTGCACTGCTTTTGGAAGTTCCATAGAGGCGGGATCTTGATCCTCGATGTGTTCATCAAGGCCAGGCTTTTTATTACTGCCGCTATACCAGTTCTCTTAGCTGCTGCTTCCTCTGCCGTACTCCATTCATTCTCCATATCCTTCACACCGAGCTTCAAATGTCGCAGAAATTTTTCTCTATTCACCAACAGAAAAAGTCCGCAATCCCAGCTGTTAGTCTGCCTTGGTATGTACTGACTTTAACAGTCAGTTGTTCAGTACTGACTTTAACAAAATCATAATTGTACCTTGATGTAGTTATTCTTGAATGTCCTGGGCCATAACGGGTTCAGTGGCGTTTGACGTTTTTATGCTGTTGGACTCGATGTTGTTTAACACAACGTCCAAAAGGCTTACAAGGGCTGTGATCTAGAACGAATTTCCGTCATCAATGGAACAAATGGAATAATTTGGAACAAATTTCCTTTATTTTCATTATCAACTTTAGTGGTCAGGTGGTTTGCGAAGTCAGATTCCGGTGTCGCGCTATGTTTTCGTATCTTCTTGTCGTTTAGGAACCAATGAGACGAAAATACTGTTGGTCTCGTAATCCCAATCCTTTTTATTAGTAGATTACTTATTCTACCGTACAAAATGAAAAATGATATAAGTGTAGAGTTGAGCATACAGCTTGAGAGCTGCTAACTACAAAAGTACAAGCTAAAAAACGTCGAAACCAAAAACGTCAAACCCGTTCGTTGGAAACAGAGTTGCCACTTGTCAAAAACTTCTTAACATTCCGCCCACCTCGTGTAAACTTGCGGTGAAATATAGTGACCGCCCACCATTGGCGATTGGTTATACTGCTATTGGTAATACTGCTAATTTTGAAATCGCTCCTTTAACGACGGACGACTGAGTTCAAACAGTGGCCACTTTGACCCGGTAGTCACCTCCAGGATGACTCTTCCTATTGCCCATTGAGTAGGTGGGACACGCTTCTCTCGCATCAGGACCAAGTCGTCAATCTTCACCTACTCCTTTGCTTAACGCCATTTAAAACTCCATTTTCTCCAGAAATCCTACATCTGTTGGAGTTGTTTCCATGTAGAAAGTCGATTAAAAACTCCATTTTCTCCAGAACTCGTCGTAGAAAGTCGGTTAGTGGTTATTTCAACTAATTTCGGTTCAGGAGCGTCAATGAGGGGGCACCTACCAAAAAATGGCCAGGAGTAGGAGTTGCTAAAGCGCGATGTATCCCTTGTGTGTAAATTGTCCTCGACCTTTTGTTGTACGGGTCCAGTAAGGCCCTCCGTAGTCCACACCGCAGTGAGTGAAGGTTCTGGCTGCCGTACAACGATAAGTTGATAGACTGCCCATTATTTGATCCGGTACGCGGCATTTTTGGTGAAAACATTTAAGCTTTGGTGAATAAATCTTTTCATCAGCGATCGTCCATCAATCAGCCAGTAGCATCTTCGAAGAAAATTAAGCGTTGCTTGTACCCCACCATGTAAGATACATTCATGGACTTAAGCGATTAACAAGGTGCACAATAGGTCGTCCTTTGGCAGAATGGTGGGGAATTGTTCAGAACGCGACATAACCGCATTCTTAAGGCACCCTTTAAGGCGTATTAGACGAGTATATTATTCGTATTCGAGTTTATTATCTTACTATGAATAAGACAAGAAATTTCATTAGCAAAATAAATACGTTGAAGGTACCTTTTTTTTTTTTTTTTTTTTTTTTTTTTTTTTTTTTTTTTTTTTTTTTATGGCAGATAGAACCAAGCTCAGGGGATGCCCCCTATCCATGCAAAGCATTCGTTGGTTTAGAAGGGTAAAGGTTAGTGGGAAGGGGAAATGTGGGAGTAGTGTCGATTTACACCTCTTTTGAAAGCATCGACGTTATAAGTGGGTGGGAAAACATGCGCAGGGAGACTATTCCACAATTTAACTGCGCGACCGAAAAACGAATTCTCGCGGTAGTGGGTAGTGCGATGGAACGGGATCGAGACGTAAAAGGGGTGCACCGCTCTGGAAAGCCGAGTAGATCTGTTGAATACCTGAACCGAGGGGATCAGGCTGGCTACTTCAGAGGAACAGTTACCATTAAAGTAACGGTAAAATAAGGTTACACACCCCACATCTAGACGACATCCCAAGGTTTCAATAGAGCTGGATACCCTACTGTCCCCTATAAGTTTTATCGCACGACCTTGTATACGGTCCAGAAGCTGAAGATATGCTTTCGAAGCTCCAGACCAAATATGCGAGTTGTACTCCATTTTCGGACGGATATAAGTGGTGTAGATACAACGAAGGTCGGTTGGAGTGAAGTATTTCTTGCACCGCTTTAAAAAGCCTAAGCACTTGGCTGCTTCTTTCGACACATCAAAAATGTGATCGTTCCAACGAAGATCGCATTGTATTGACATGCCCAGAACATCAAGAGCCTCCGACTCATTAATATCCACACCACCCATATTTAGAGGTGGGAAGTTGTCACCCGCCAAACGCTTGTGGGTTAACAAACAGCATTGGGTCTTCCGCGCATTAAAATCGACCCGATTCGCTTGACCCCACTCCTGGATTTTGTTGAGGTCAGATTGGAGTGTGTCATTCATAATTCTGCGTTTTCTATTGATCTCCAGAATAGAAGGACGCCTGGAGAATGAATATGAATGACAAATGCTGCTGTCATCAGCAAACGAGTAGACGGGGTTTGATGTCAATGACAGAAGGTCATTGATAAAAATGAGAAAAAGTGTTGGAGACAGGACCGAACCCTGCGGAACTCCAGCATTTATGGAGTGCTCTTCGGAAGCAAAGCCGTCAATCACAACCCGAATAGAACGGCCGCTGAGGAAACTCGATATCCATCGAGTGAATGTATCACCGACACCATAAGCAGCC
Organism: Sicus ferrugineus; assembly: GCA_922984085.1. Classification (NCBI taxonomy): domain Eukaryota; kingdom Metazoa; phylum Arthropoda; class Insecta; order Diptera; family Conopidae; genus Sicus; species Sicus ferrugineus. The sequence goes on along the minus strand of OV277351.1, from coordinate 1,211,679 downwards.
AGTTTAGACACAAGTGCTTTATGCCACACTCGGTCAAATGCCTTGGAGATATCCAAAGCAACAACCTTACTCTCACCGAATTGGTGAACACAACTGTTCCACCGCTCAGTGAGGAACGCCATCAAATCGCCTGTGGAGCGGTGAGCACGGAAACCGTACTGGCGATCGCTGACCAATTGGTTGCTCTCTAGATACCTCATCAGGCTAAAATTTATAACGCTCTCCATAACTTTGGAGAGCATTGAACAGATTGCTATGGGCCGGTAATTGGCAGGATTCGTAGCCTCACCTTTTTTGGGAACTGGCTGCACATTGGCAATCTTCCAGGAACTAGGAAAAACTCCTGAAGTAAACGATAAGTTAAACAGATTGCGCAATGGGCGAGCCAATGTTGAGGCGCACTTTCTCAACACGTGGGCTGAAATGCCATCCGGTCCCGAGGATTTATTGACGTTGAGGTTTACAAGCACTCTTTTAACAGCCCGCGTTCGAAAGTGCATCTCAGGCATAATATGAGACACACCGTCGATCACGGGTAGTGGTTGGCTACTCTCAGAAAGAGAGCAGTTTTCAGCAAACATTTTGGCTAATAAGTTTGCCTTGACAACCGAGTGAGTGAAGATCTGATCGTCCTTCAGGAGAGTTGGAATAGACGATCGCGTCTGATTCTTCACCCTCCCCACGAACGACCAAAAGTTCTTGCTACCCTTATGGTATTCAAGAACTCTGCGTCTAAGGCGCTGTTCGTAGAGAACTTTTTCGCGCTTTAGAGTGGCATTGCACGTATTTCTGGCCTGATTGCGCAGCAGTTTAGTATCAGCAGTTTTATTTAAACGCCAATTCCTAAATGCTTCCTCTTTAGACCTGACTGCTTGTCTGCAAGTCGCATTAAACCAGGAATGGTCTTTTGGTTTAATGGAAATTCTTTTATTAGGTATGAAAGACCTCATACCAAATAAAATTATATTTTCTACCAATTTTGCTGCAGCATTTATGTTTCTATCCCTGAAACACAATTGCCAATTGAAACGGCTGAAAAAGGAGTTCAGCGCATCCCAATTAGCCTTCTCATAAAGCCACACTGTCCGCTTCGGAGCTGGCTGATGAGCGGATTGAAGACTAGAATATGAGAAGGTAGCAGAAATTGTAGCGTGGTCCGAATTACCAAGAGGTGCAAGCACATTCACATCATACTTGCTGTGATGCGAAGTTAAAAAAAGGTCCAGAATATTTTGGTTTTGCCCATCAACGCAAGGAAAGTGCGTTGGTTCCTTCACTAATTGAGTCAAATTATTAGACTCAGCAAATAACTCAACATACAAACCCTCAGGTGTTGTGTGACTCGAATGACGTAGCCAATTGGAATTATGAACATTGAAATCACCAGCAACAACAATTTCACTGTTCGGATACGATTCCAGGATTTTAGAAATCGAATCAGAGAGACTGTCAAGTTTATCAAAAGTTGGCAGCCTCTCTAGACCCGGGCTTCTATAAATGAAGCAGAAGTGCAGGATGTGCGACTGGATTTTGAACTTAACCCACATGGAGCTAAATTCGGCATCCGTCGTGCAAAGGTGTTGCTGACACTGGTACGCAACATCACTGCGAATATATAAGGCGAGGCCTCTGTGTGATGAAAATAATGGCAGTAAGTGGTACCCAGGCAAGTGAAAATCCAGTGGATCTGCACCCTCAGACACCTGGGCCTCACCCAGTGCCATTATATGCGGTTGGTGAGTACAGACATACGCATAGACCGCGAAGAAATTCGCCCTCAAGCCACGCACATTTGTGGTGTCTATACGAAATTTTGTCATCGCCACCCACTGTAAAGAGGTATAAAGTCAGCTGCACAAACGGACAAGCCTACACCGCAGGCAAAGCAAAACGCGACAAGACAAGTGTTATGCCTTTATCTTGCCACGCTTCAGCCCACGGTGCACTCACAGCCGCCTGCACACCTAACGGGACCAGGAAGAAGGAGGAGGAGAAGAAAGAAACGAAATGCTGAGCTTTACTGCGGAGGGCATAAATAAGCCCTTCGCTTGGTTCTCTGCATTCCGTTTAATTGTCTATTTGTGATATTTGGTGTTATTGTTTTAGGGAATTTATTGATGTCTATTGTTATGTTTTAATCTGTAATCCAAATCAATGTTATTGCACTGTGACTTTGTTTGTTTGAAAATATTTCTTTATATTTGTTTCTTTGTTTCCGCGAGCACACTGAACACTGCACTGCGGTGGGTAGCTGCATCCACCCTCGTCCGTGGTCACGACACTAATGACAACCTTATCTAAACAACCTTATCCAAAATTTGAAACGAGTCCGGTTTCCCGGTCTATAGCTGGGGTATACTCAGGTTCTCTAGGGTCTACTTCCAAGAAAATTTATAAATTCGCAGTTTCGATTTGTAGCTTAATTTTGTTGCTTTATTTCTGATTTCGTGTCTTCTTTACTAATACCGTGGATCAAAGGAAAACTAGTATAATGCTAAAACATACTTCTTAATGTTTTTTCTAAACTTATTCTATCTAATCTGTTACATCTTGGTATTTGATATCTTAGTGGTTTATACGCTATCCGTCATTAACGTGAATATACTATGTTCGATTTCTGACTCTAATAAACGAGTGGTGACGTGTGATAGGACGTTCTTCGTGGGGCGGTTCGTCGGACTCGTGTTCAGGTTCGGCAATATTTTATGCGGGGGTTCAACGTACTCCGGGTCGGAATGCACCCATGCATTTTCCTCACATCAGTTGTGATATGACAGCGGACGGAGGGGGATGGTGCAACCGCCAATACTTTTTTTAATCAGTGTTTGGGCAAATAAAATCTAAACAATAGTGAAAACAATTACCCACGTCGCGAAATACTTTTAACACAACAATAACACTTTACCGCACAGCAGTAACGCTTTACCAAACAACACTTTTTTAGAAACAAAACAATACTGCACTACTTAAAACAACTTACCTTAATAACAAATAAATAATATTTGATCAAATTACAGAAAAATGAATAGACAATCAAACGGGACGCAGAGAACCATGCGAGGGGCTTTTTTATTATCTCCGCAGTAAAGCTCAGCATTTCGCTTGCTTTCACTCCTCCTCCTTCTTCCTGCTCCCGTTAGGTGTGCATGCGGCTGTGAGCACACCGTGGGCTGAAGCGCGGTAAGATAAAGGCATAACACTTGTCTTGTCGCGTTTTGCTTTGCGTGGCCGCTTGCACAGCTGACCTTACATTTCCTTACCGTGGGTGGCGATGACAAAATTACGCATAGACTCCACTAATGTACGTGGCTTGAGGGCACTAAGTGATAACCAGGTGTCTGAGGGTGCAGATCCACTGGATTTTCACATGCCGGGGTACCATTTACTGCAATTGTTTTTACCACACAGAAGTGATGTTGCGTACCAGTGTCAGCAACATCTTTGCACGACGGATACCGAATTTAGCTCCATGCGGGTTAAGTTCAAAATCCAGTCGCACATCCTGCACTTCTGCTTCATTTATAGAAGCCCAGGTCTAGAGAGGCTGTCAACTTTTGATAAACTGGAGTCTCTCTGATTCGATCTCTAAAATTCTGGAATCGTATCCGAACAGAGAAATTGTTGTTGCTGGGATTGTATGTTGAGTTATTTGCTGAGTCTAATAATTTGTCTGAATTAGTGAAGGAACCAATGCACTTTCCCTGCATTGATGGGCAAAACCAAAATATTCTGGACCTTTTTCTAACTTCACATCAATTCGCATATATGGTCGGGAGCTTCGCGAACATATCTTCAGCTTCTAGACCATGTCCAATGTCGTGCGTTAAAACTTATAGGGACAGTAGGGTATCCAGCTCTATTGAAACCTTGGAGCGTCGTCGTGATGTAGGGTGTGTATGATTATTTTACCGTTACTTTCATGGTAAATGTTCCTCTGAAGTAGCCAGCCTGATTTCTCCGGTTCAGATATATAGCAGAACTACTAGGCTTTCCAGAGTGGTGCACCCCTTTTATGTCGCGATTACGTTGTGAGGAACTCACCAAAGGTGGGTTCCCACAAACAAGAGATGATGAGGGTGATGATGATGAGAGATGAGGGCAACAACAGCGAGACATCGTCACCCTGTGGAGGGATCCACCACTGGTGGGTCCCCCCCCACTCAACACTTAGCGGCGACTACAACCTCGACGGTTGTAGCGCCATCTTTCGGCGGCAAGCGTCAGAAGTAAGAAAGTAGAGCCTTCCAACACCACCAGCCAGGGACGGGAAAAATCCCGCAACCAACAACGCGCTGAGTAAAAAGTTGACTCAGGAAGAGTGGCACGCGGATAACGGGATCCCCCGAGAGGGAGACAGCCGGACGCCGTCTGGCGAAGCCACTCACACTGCCGCCGTTGGAAGTCCAGCGGGAGACTATTTAAGAGGCCGACGTACAGGAATCGGTCTCTTTTCTCTATTCGCTAGCCATCGCGCAACAAAGGAGTGGACCAACAGTGACAAACGTTTGAGTTAACTAAGTGCTAACAACCGGAGGACACCGGTTCAAAGGACACTCCAGCAGTGCCTTTACACCTCGAAGGACCCTTGCGAAGCAGTACCGACGCCCGTCGAAGGACTAACAGCAGAGTGAGTCTTCATCGCATAGACATTAATTGCAACCAGTAGGCTTGAAAATTTCATCACAATCCTGTCTCCCCGTGTGGTTTTTTAACCGACGGGCTCCCCTCCTGAATCCTTCACAATCCTGTCTTCCCGTGTGGTTTTTTAACCGACGGGCTCCCCTCCTAAATCCTTCACAATCTTGTCCCCCCGTGTGGTTTGCTAACCGACGGGCTCCCATCCTTGACTTCCCCACGTCCCCTACGTCTAGGTTATGTAAGTCCTAATTTAAGAACAAATCGGTAAATAAAGTGATTTATAGATAAAACGCTTGTGTTCCCAAATTAGAAGGGTCAGGGAGGGTTGACGTACAGGTGACAACAGTGAACTATTGTCGTCAGGTATTGTGACCCGAACCACTGGACGCGCAGTAGCTACTCCACGCCAGCCCGAAGAAGGTTCGTCACAATTGGCGCCCGAACAGGGACCCTTGGGGTCGAAATTCAGCGACGACAATAGTAGCAGATCTCCCACGCTTCCAGGGCCGGAAGTTCGAGAAACAAGCAGAAGCGGCACCGGAAAAGCTCGAGTAACAAAAGCAAAGCAGCGCACCCAGCGAACAAGCAACCAAGACACACACCGGACAGAGGTCAGTGAAGAAACAGGCCAAGCAGGTATACATCAGAGAAACAAACCAGCAAGATCTCCCAGCGGAGAACCTCATCGCAAGCCAAGAAAACGCACCACAAGAAAACTCACCACGACGAATTCAACAGAGCCGTAAACCAGAACGAAATAATAACGAAACAAATATTTAACTGACATCTCAATAAATCAAGAAAAATCATAAAATAAATACTAAAAAAAAAAAAAATAATTTAATAGCTAAAATAATGAATGCCAGCACTGCCAAACCCATAAAAACGGGATGGATGTACAACGTACAAAAGGAGGAGTTCCAGAAAATTATGGAGGAACTTGGGCTCGAAGCAACAGGCACGGTAGAGGAGTTACGTCGAAGATTTTGCGTTTACGCCACCAGAGCAGAATTAAGCGACGCGGAGGAGTCACGCTTGAGGGAACTCGAGCAGAAATACAAGCGCTCCCCCTCACCGGGGCCCAGTGGGCAGCAACGAGTCAGCCTTGCGACGACGACAACGACAGCCAGCACGACGCCATTACCAACGCTATATACCGGTACACCTCTGGCAGCCCAAACGGACGCCCACACCCCGCATGGGTCAGTTATTGACACGGTCCGCAGATGGGCGACGCGGTATGATGGCGGACAAGATCCACTCGCATTTTTGGAACGACTTGAGGAATTGGCAAAGGTGTACGGCGTTAACATCGACACTCTGCCCCACACCATGCAGGAGCTACTGAAAGACCGGGCATTGGCATGGTATCGCAACAACAATCGTAACTGGAACAACTGGCAGGCTTTCCAACGCGACTTCCGGAAATTTTTCCTGTCCGCTCGGTACTTCGAGGACCTCGACGACAGCATACGCCGTCGCGTTCAACGCCCCCGGGAGACTTTCAAGGACTACGTGCTGGGGATACAGACCCTTATGAGGCAAGCCGACCTTCAAAGCGAACAGCAGTTGCAACGAATTTATCGGAATTGTCGCAGCGAATACCAGCTCTATATCCGACGCAAGGACTTCGTGAACTTGGAAGAATTAATCGCTCTCGCCGAGGATTTCGAGAACATCGAGAGAGAAAAGACAAAGGAACCGCCACCACGACCCCGTCCAGAGCAACACCGACAACTGACGCAGGCCTCAAAACCAGAATTTCCGCCCGGCGACTTTCAGAGCAGCCTCGACGAGTTACGCAGGCATCAACACAAGAAACCATCAGGGATCCACGCGCTGCTTGCAGACGCTGCGGAGGGCAGGGGCACTTACAGCACGCGTGTCAGCACCCCAGTAAAATATTCTGCTGGGAGTGCGGAAAAATCGGTGTACGCACCATCGAGTGCTGCAGAAGGCGAGCGGGAAACGCCGAGGAGGACCAACCGACAGGAGGGGTGTTGGAACCTCAAGAGCAGTAAATCCCCCCCCAAACACAAGACCATGCATCCCCCCAACCCAATCAAACACGAGAAATACAAGGAACTACGACGTGACAGCAGATGCGACAAGCTTCCCCTATGAGCCACACCAGTTGGCAACCACGACGACTGCACCAGCACCTTTGCTTTGCGATGGCAGGAAGATCCTGGCAAAGGTGAGAATCGGAGAAGTGAACTTGGAGGCGACGTTGGACACTGGAGCCACGCGCAGTTTCGTCAGCGCCAGTCGGGTAGCGGAATTGGGTCTTCCCGAGACGTCCGACTGCACAGGAGTGAAGGTCCAGCTGGCAGACGGTGGCGTGCGGGTGGTACACCGGTCTATTCGAGCAGAAGTTCAACTGGGCAATAGCAGTGGCGTGATAGACCTACTAGTCATGCCAGGAGTGATCGATCCGCTGGTGCTCGGAATGGACTTCCTGGCAAAAATTGGTACCATTCTACAGTGCGGAGGCCAACGGCTCCAACTCAGGGAACGAGCAGCTTGCCCAACAGAGCGATGCACCCTTACACAGGCACCGGACACCTCGACCGGACAAGAACAAAACCCCAGCAGCAACCGAACAAGGCAGGCTTGCAACCCACAGGCAAGCAACCCAACAAGACAACAGGCTAGCGTCACCAAAGACATCCCCGTCGAGAAACAGGTCGAGAAATTCCTAGACGAAGAACTACGTGGCTTCGATGAATTGGAGGGCACGTCCAACATAGCTACGCACCGCATTGTGATGAAGGACGAACGACCCCTCAAGCAGCGATATTACCCGAGAAATCCCGCTATGCAGAAGGTAATTAACGACGAGGTGGATGAGCTACTACAGAAGGGATGCATCGAACCATCAAACAGCCCATTTAGCGCTCCTCTGGTATTGGTCAAGAAGAAGACCGGACAATGACGCGTCTGCGTTGATTATCGCCAACTTAATGCCCGGTCTGTACCTGACGCGTACCCGCTGCCAAGGATACACCACATTCTGGATCGTTTACGGGAAGCGCGGTACATAAGTAGCCTCGACCTCAAAAATGGCTACTGGCAAATCCCGATGCACCCCGAGAGCAAAAAGTTTACGGCATTTACCGTACCTGGCCGTGGCCTTTTCCAGTGGCGGGTGATGCCATTCGGGTTGCACTCCGCGCCGGCCACATTTCAACGAGCGCTCGACCAGGTTATCGGGCCGGAACTGGAACCTTATGCTTTCGCATATTTAGACGATATCATCGTCACCGGAAAATCTTGGCAGGATCACATGGACAATCTGAGGGAAGTGTTACGCCGGTTGAAAGCTGCAAAATTAAAAATCAACAGAGAAAAATGCAAGTTCTTCCAAGAGGAAATCAAGTACCTCGGTCACGTAGTGAGTGCAAACGGTATCCACACCGACCCGGACAAAGTCACGGCAATACGAGATTTGCCACCCCCTACCGACATACGAGGCGTTCGACGTTTTCTAAGCACAGCTTCATGGTATCGCAGATTCATACCCGATTTCTCTGACATCACGACACCATTGACGACACTTCTCAAGAAAGGCAAACGCTTCCGATGGGACACCGAGCAACAGCAGGCTTTCGAAACAATAAAGAATAAACTAATCGAAGCGCCCGTCCTCGCGCAGCCGGACTTTAACCAAAAATTTGTCCTCCAAACAGACGCTAGCGAGTATGGCCTCGGCGTGGTGCTAACGCAGGAGCAAGAAGGAGAAGAGCGAGTGATCGCGTATGCCAGCCGCCACCTCACCGACGTGGAACAGCGATACTCAACCACCGAGAAGGAATGTCTCGCGATAGTGTGGGGCATTCGGAAAATGCGACAGTACGTGGAAGGGTACGAATTTACCGTCCTCACTGACCATTCCTCGTTGCGCTGGCTCAACTCCATAGACAACCCTTCCGGCAGAATCGCGCGGTGGGCCTTGGAGCTACAGCAGTACCAGTTCCAAGTAAAATACAGACGAGGAAAGTGGAACGTTGTGGCAGATGCCCTCTCTAGGCAGCCAGCGGACGTCCTATTAGTTCAGGATGCCAACCCCGCGGATTGCCGATGGCATGCCACGAAGCTTCAAGACGTAAAGACAAGCCCTGAGAAATTCCCGGATTACACAATCCTCGATGGACAACTCTACCGACACTTTCCAGTATCCGATCTAGACGATGACTCGCCACCTTGGAAATTGTGCGTCCCTAAGAATCTGCGACCTCGGGTTCTCGCCGAGAACCACGACAACCCCACCGCTGGACATCACGGGATTCGCAAGACAACAATCAGAATTGGCAAACGTTACTACTGGCCCGGCATGGCGCGGGATATTAAGAGGTATGTCAACAGCTGCGAATCCTGCCAGAGATACAAACCCTCGCAAGAAAAACCAGCCGGACATATGCTGACACGTCTGAGCAACGAACCATGGGCGACAATCGGTGCGGACTTCATCGGACCGCTGCCGCGCACGCCGCAGGGTCACACCATGGCACTGGTCATGTACGACAAGTTCTCCAAGTGGACGGAGATAGTTCCTCTGCGCAAGGCGACAAGTGAGAGCCTTCAGGGAGCCCTGCGTGAGCGAATTGTCTGCCGCTATGGAGTACCAAAGGTCCTCATTTGTGACAACGGACCACAATTCAGCAGCGCCCACTTCAAGGATTATTTAAAGAAGATGGGAATCCGTCAGCAATTCACCGCTCCATACATGCCGCAGGAAAACCCGACCGAGAGAGCAAATCGAAACGTTAAACGTATCATTGCACAGTTGGCAAAAGGGATCCAACAGCGCTGGGACGAACAACTCCCAGAGATCATGCTTGCCATCAACACCACAGTCTCCGAGTCCACAGGGTACACACCAGCGTTTCTCACACAGGGAAGAGAACCACGATTACCTCGAGCATTATACGACGAAAACACACTAGGCACAGGCAACCCAGAACAGAGCCCACATCAACGAGCTCATAGATTACAGGGAATTTTTGAAATTGTACGAAGCAACCTTCGACGCGCAGCAAATGCCCAGGCGCGGCACTACAATTTACGACATCGACCTTGGAAACCACAGATGGGCCAGCGAGTCCTGGCGAAAACACATTTCCTGTCCAACGCAGCCGAGAAATTTACAGCGAAACTGGCGCCGAAGTTCGACGGACCGTACCGCGTCATTGGATTTACCTCCCCAGTTATTGTACAGCTTAAACTGGAAGGATCAGAGCGGATACGCACTGCATATATCGAATATAGCGAAGTGAAGCTATATCGAGACGCTCACACATCTCCTTGCGACTCCGAAGGGGAAGAAAGGGCGCCCGCCAGACCGAGTAGCCCGAAACTCGGACCACAGACACGACAGAACAAGCACCCGAACAGACAAATCGACGAGCGGTCGACCCGGACCGTTAGAATACACTAACGTCTTCTTCTTTCATTATAGCTAACCAACTCGGACCAGACAACCCTGACCACAATAGAAGAGGTCATACGCAATGGAAGCGGAGGAAGATTCGCTTCTCCAATACCCTCCGGGCCCAGGCGGAATCCAGGTGCGAGTCCGAGACTTCGAAAGGCTCAGCAGCGGCAGGTGGCTGAACGACGTATTGGTGGAGGTATACCTCCGCTGGGTCCAACAGAACACCGGAACCACCTTGCGAGAACGCACCCATATATTCAACCCGTTCTTCTTCGATCGAATGGCAAGGGGTCGGAGCGCCGAGGAGCGATTCCAATCCGTGCGTCGTTGGACGAGGAAGATAGACCTCACGGCGATGACGGTCATCGTGTGGCCCATCAATTCAGGGGACCATTGGGAGGCAATGGTTGCCTACTTACCAAGCGCCGGGACCAAGCGTGGGTACGGTTGCATCCTACAGCTGGACTCGCTGTATCAACAAGCCGACACCGAGAGGGCAGCCCAGATACGTGAGTACCTGTCACTGGTATTCCGAGGCCGCGAGCTGCAGGTGGAGCCATCCCGGTTCACGGAGGGGAACCTCCCGCTGATCAACGCAAGAATACCACGACAGACAAACGGCGACGACTGTGGCGTGTTCATGCTCCACTACGTGGAACAGATCATCAAGAACCCAGCAGCCCTCAAGGCGAGAATGCTGTCACGTCAAGACACCCCGTTCAACCCACAGGAGAAGCGCGAGGCGATCGCGCAAGTGCTCAGACAACTCGCCATGGAGCAAGGAAGGGACGTAAGCGCCTTCCCCACGTTGAAGTTCGTCCCCAGACACCCGACGACGCTGGCACGAAATAGGTGTGCAGCCAAAACCATTGACCTCCAACCCGTGCCGAAAGTTATGGAAGTGTGCTATAGTCTACGAGTGGAGCCCGAGGCCACATCCGAACTCTCCGGAGACCTCGGTGACAAAGCGCAGCCCACTCAGGCCCAGGAAGGCGACAAAAGGAGTAACCGCCAAACCACAACAGCGCAGCCGGCCAAGGAGCACAATGATGAGTTTCATCCCGTGCCGAAGTTCAACGAAGGTTACAGCTTATGGGTGGCGCCCGAGGCCACGTCCGAGCTCGCAGGAGACTTCAACGACGAGGCGCAGCCCACTCAGGCCCAGGAAGACATCACGAGAACTGATCAACCAGCCGTTATCACAGCCCAGCTGGCGCCACCGACCGAGAGACACAACGATGACACCGTGCAATGGGTTAGCGTCAGCCAAGACCTATACGAAGGCGGCCGATATGGCTTCAAGGTGGATGCCGCATTAAATAGGGCCATCGAGGCGAGTCCGTCCCCATCAAGCGCCTTTATGATTTCGACTTCCCCATCGCCACCACCAGGCCACGACATCATACCCCAGAGGGCGATCGAACACCCATGGAATCGTGTTAGCGAAGAGGATATGGCCCTAGAATGCCCAGTCAGTTTCGGGTACCTCTACGACCCGATCGAAGGAGGGTTCTACGACCAGCTCTATGCGGAGATCCATGCCGAGGACACACCCCCAGCAAACTTGACTGCGTCAACAACAACCGGGTCCGAGAAAAGCGTCTCCGACGTGGCGCCTCAGATACCTGCGATGCCACCGCAAACCCTGGGCCAGAATCGCGAAGTACCACCGCAAGTCCAGGGGATGTCGTTCGTAGGACTGGACGACTTCCACACCAGAGGGCACCAGCTGCTGCCTCCTCATATCTGCGCCAACATCATTTTCCGGTGCGAGGAGCTGCAGCGACGCGCAACGGCCAACAAAGCCAAACGGAGACTGCGATACCACTTCAGGGATTATCGAGTGGTGATCGCCCTGGGCTCCCAAGGGACCACCATTTCCCTCCACCCCCTAAGTGGGAAGAGAGTGTGAGGAACTCACCAAATGTGGGTTCCCACAAACAAGAGATGAGGGCAACAACAGCGAGACATCGTCACCCTGTGGAGGGATCCACCACTGGTGGGTCCCCCCCCCACTCAACACTTAGCGGCGACTACAACCTCGATGGTTGTAGCGCCATCTTTCGGCGGCAAGCGTCAGAAGTAAGAAAGTAGAGCCTTCCAACACCACCAGCCAGGGACGGGAAAAATCTCGCAACCAACAACGCGCTGAGTAAAAAGTTGACTCAGGAAGAGTGGCACGCGGATAACGGGATCCCCCGAGAGGGAGACAGCCGGACGCCGTCTGGCGAAGCCACTCACACTGCCGCCGTTGGAAGTCCAGCGGGAGACTATTTAAGAGGCCGACGTACAGGAATCGGTCTCTATTCTCTATTCGCTAGCCATCGCGCAACAAAGGAGTGGACCAACAGTGACAAACGTTTGAGTTAACTAAGTGCTAACAACCGGAGGACACCGGTTCAAAGGACACTCTAGCAGTGCCTTTACACCTCGAAGGACCCTTGCGAAGCAGTACCGACGCCCGTCGAAGGACTAACAGCAGAGTGAGTCTTCATCGCATAGACATTAATTGCAACCAGTAGGCTTGAAAATTTCATCACAATCCTGTCTCCCCGTGTGGTTTTTTAACCGACGGGCTCCCCTCCTGAATCCTTCACAATCCTGTCTTCCCGTGTGGTTTTTTAACCGACGGGCTCCCCTCCTAAATCCTTCACAATCTTGTCCCCCCGTGTGGTTTGCTAACCGACGGGCTCCCATCCTTGACTTCCCCACGTCCCCTACGTCTAGGTTATGTAAGTCCTAATTTAAGAACAAATCGGTAAATAAAGTGATTTATAGATAAAACGCTTGTGTTCCCAAATTAGAAGGGTCAGGGAGGGTTGACGTACAGGTGACAACAGTGAACTATTGTCGTCAGGTATTGTGACCCGAACCACTGGACGCGCAGTAGCTACTCCACGCCAGCCCGAAGAAGGTTCGTCACAACGTTCCAACGAACCACGCATTACCGTGAGAATTCGTTTTTCGGTCGAGTCATTAGATTGTAGAATAATCTCCCTGCGCATGTCTTCCCGCCCACTTACAGCGTCGAAACCTCTAAGCGAGGTGTAAACAGTCACTACTCCCTCTTTCCCCCTTCCCACTAAACAGTCATCCCTTCCGAATCAACAAATGCTTTCCATGGATAGGGGGCATCCCCTGAGATTGGTTTCGTCTACCATAAAAACAAAACAAAAAAATAGGTAAAGTGTTGTCTTCGGCCTGGCCGAAATCTGAATACCCTACACCCGAGTAACTGAAAAAATTATAATTTCGCCACTTAACAACTTTTAATAAGTAGGCGGACCACGCCCATTTCGAGCAAATGCTTTTGTATTGTCTCTAGATACTGCTAGATAGAATTACGTATTAATATTTTGAACAGTTTATGGGATATTGACAACTTTTGTATAAGTGGGCGGACCACGCCCATTTTTTGTATACAAATTGGAATACCTGTAGATGCCCATGATAATTTCGTGTTAATATCTTATACCGTTTACGAGATATTGAAAACTTTTGTATGAATGGGCGTGGCAAGCCCATTTTTGCCAAGTTTATTGGTAATGCTTCCTTATATATCCTGATAACTGCATCTTAATATCTTATAACCTTCATGAGATATTTCTAACTTTGTTATAAGCGGGCGTGGCACGCCAACTTTTCAAACGTTTTAGTAATGGCGCTATATGTTCCGGAATAAAGTTATACCTTAATATCTCACACGGTTTATGAAATATTCAGATTATAACATTTTTTGAAATGAGGTGCCTTTACATTTCGTATGTAAAGTAGGTGTTGCTGTTTACCGATCTCGCCCATTTTTAATCCCAAACAGCCCTACATAACAAAGAATATTTGTGCCAATTTTTATCTCTTTTCGTTCTCCCGTAATCGTGATTTCAACAGACAGACAGACAGAAAGACAGTCAGACAGACAGTCAGATAGACAGACAGACAGTCGGACAGACAGACAGACAGACAGACAGACGGACGGACAGGGCTAAATCGGTTCAGGAGGCTGAGCAAGAATATATATGCTTTTCTATATCTGGAAACAAAGTGAATATACCCTATTCCCTTCGGGTGTATGGTATAAAAAACATTATCCAACTGCACGAGGGCGATAGCGATGGATGATTGAACCCACATTCGTACCACCGCACAGCTGGTCTATCGGAAGAGTGTTAGTGGGAACCCATTCAATGGAATACACTCATGCATGAGAATGATGGCTAAAGGAACCATACTCCCCGTCTCTCGCTTGTAATCCGCTGATCGGAAGAAAGGAATGCATTGGCGGCATACACCCATGGCCTCCCTTCATTCTAACCGGCTACGTGAGAGTGAAAGCGATGGCTGAGTGAACCCACGTTCGTGCTCTCGTACAGTTAGTCTATCGTCAGCAGAGCCCATGCGATGGTGGAATACACTCATGCATGTTCTATCACTGCTTGTTCACGGGAGAGTGAGAGTGGTGGCTGAATGAACCCACTCTCCGTCTTTAATTTGCAATCCGGCGGAGGCTGATCAGAAGAAAAGAATGCAGTGGCGGCATACACCTATGCTTCCCCCTCACTCTGACCGACTACGTGAAAGCGAGAACGATAACTGAGTGAACCCACGTTCGCTCTCCCGCGTAGATAGTCCTTCGGTAGAAAGAGTGAATATCGACATAACCCAGGACGGGCTAAGTGAGAGCGGCCTGAATGAGCGAGACGCAACAGCTGAATTCACCGTTACGCTTTCCTCTTCCTACCCGGCTACTCGAAAGCGGGAGTGATAGCTGGTTAAGCCATGCTCGCTCTCTCGTGATGCCAGCCACGAGTAAATAGGTTGAGCAATGCACGCTCTCCCGCTCATTTTGATTGAAAGAGCGATTGCACGACGGCTGAGTAAGCCATCACTCCTGCTCTCCTGTGTAATCTGCCTTGATTAGCCACAACTTCTACTTGCCTCTACGAATGTTCAAACACGACTGACGATGACGTCGACTTTGCTCGGTATATATACCTTTCCGCGCTGTGTTTCTTGTTGCCGCATAGCGGTGCCTCGTTTACTTACAACAGTTAGATATTTAGAAGTTCAATACTTTATTGGAAGAATTAATGAGGTACATTCCGAAGAATAAATAAAATATTTCATTCAATGAGATTATTATGTAAAACAAAAACAGCGATATTTGGGGAGGTTGCAAGCTTTTTCATCCTCACATCTCCTCCCTCCTTACGGGTGCCAAGGTGGCTTCCAAAGCCCGGAGTGACGTATTCTTATCTGATAATGGTGTCCCGCCAGCGAGACTCGGAAACTCCTGCATGTTCCTTTTGGTCTGCTTCCTCTCCGTCTTCGAGGCGACGTATTATTTCATCGGGAATAACCCTGTCCGCCGGATAGGGTTGCCAGAACCCGGTGTTGTTCGATTTCATTTGTGGCTGGTCTGCTGGGTAAGCTAGTGGTTCTTGTGGATGGGCTGGTGGCTCAGCTGGACGAGCTGGTGGTCTGGCTGGGCAACTTAGTGGCTCTGCTGGACAAGCTAATAGTCCCGTTGGACTATGTCTGCTTCTGAGTTTGGTAGTTTTGAATCGCCAACCTTGGTGTCCCTCATGGTGATCTTTGGTGCCCTTTCACCTTCATCTTCCGGCGTCTTAAGGGCTTCGCTGACCAATTCTTGGAGTAGTGTACCCTAATCCTTGCTCTTGGCCAATTCTACTTCCTTGTCTTCCTTTGACTGTTTTGCGACTGGCTGGCTACTTGGAGACATCACGGTGGTATTTTTGAGTTCTTCTTTTCTCTCGGTGGTAGCTGTCTGGTGTACCTGCACTGCTTTTGGAAGTTCCATAGAGGCGGGATCTTGATCCTCGATGTGTTCATCAAGGCCAGGCTTTTTATTACTGCCGCTATACCAGTTCTCTTAGCTGCTGCTTCCATTCATTCTCCATATCCTTCACACCGAGCTTCAAATGTCGCAGAAATTTTTCTCTATTCTCCAACAGAAAAAGTCCGCAACCCCAGCTGTTAGTCTGCCTTGGTATGTACTGACTTTAACAGACAGTTGTTCAGTACTGACTTTAACAAAATCATAATTGTACCTTGATGTAGTTATTCTTCAATGTCCTGGGCCATAACGGGTTCAGTGGCGTTTGACGTTTTTATGCTGTTGGACTCGATGTTGTTTAACACAACGTCCAAGAGGCTTACAAGGGCTGTGATCTGGAACGAATTTCCGTCATCAATGGAACAAATGGAATAATTTGGAACAAATTTCCTTTATTTTCGTTATCAACTTTAGTGGTCAGGTGGTTTGCGAAGTCAGATTCCGGTGTCGCGCTTTGGTTTCGTATCTTCTTGTCGTTTAGGAACCAATGAGACGAAAATACTGTTGGTCTCGTAATCCCAATCATTTTTATTAGTAGATTACTTATTCTACCGTACAAAATGAAAAATGATATAAGTGTAGAGTTGAGCATACAGCTTGAGAGCTGCTAACTACAAAAGTACAAGCTAAAAAACGTCGAAACCAAAAACGTCAAACCCGTTCGTTGGAAACAGAGTTGCCACTTGTCAAAAACTTCTTAACATTCCGCCCACCTCGTGTAAACTTGCGGTGAAATATAGTGACCGCCCACCATTGGCGATTGGTTATACTGCTATTGGTAATACTGCTAATTTTGAAA
The DNA here is from genome assembly GCA_922984085.1 of Sicus ferrugineus. NCBI lineage: Eukaryota > Metazoa > Arthropoda > Insecta > Diptera > Conopidae > Sicus > Sicus ferrugineus. The sequence goes on along the minus strand of OV277351.1, from coordinate 1,194,954 downwards.
TCGCTCCTTAAACGACGGACGACTGAGTTCAAACAGTGGCCACTTTGACCCGGTAGTCACCTCCAGGATGACTCTTCCTATTGCCCATTGAGTAGGTGGGACACGCTTCTCTCGCATCAGGACCAAGTCGTCAATCTTCACCTACTCCTTTGCTTAACGCCATTTAAAACTCCATTTTCTCCAGAAATCCTACATCTGTTGGAGTTGTTTCCATGTAGAAAGTCGATTTAAAACTCCATTTTCTCCAGAACTCGTCGTAGAAAGTCGGTTAGTGGTTATTTCAACTAATTTCGGTTCAGGAGCGTCAATGAGGGGGCACCTACCAAAAAATGGCCAGGAGTAGGAGTTGCTAAATTACTTGAGTCATCCGAAAGTGCAGATAGCGGCCTCGAGTTCAATACTTCTTCGACTTGCTTAAGAACTGTATAAAATTCTTCAAAGAATGGTCTCACCGATGGTACGCTTGAGATGATGCCTCCCAAAATTTGGGGACCCAGAAGGATGAAATGCCAGGTAATTTAGTGACTCGAAAACAATCTTGATGCTGCCTGCAGCTGCTGTTGATAAGCATCGTAATCTACCTTTAGGAGACCGTTAGCACCAACTAAGGTCGTGGCGTTGTCGCTGTAGATGTCGGAAGAGTATCCTTGTAGGGCAAAGAAACATCGGAACGCTGCGATGAAAGTGTCAGTCGTTAAATCGCTGAATAGCTCGAGGTGTACTCGATGTTTCCCATGTGTTCTAAACATACGAAAAGCGCGATGTATCCCTTGTGTGTAAATTGTCCTCGACCTTTTGTTGTACGGGTCCAGTAAGGCCCTCCGTAGTCCACACCGCAGTGAGTGAAGGTTCTGGCTGCCGTACAACGATAAGTTGATAGACTGCCCATTATTTGATCCGGTACGCTGCATTTTTGGTGAAAACATTTAAGCTTTGGTGAATAAATCTTTTCATCAGCGATCGTCCATCAATCAGCCAGTAGCATCTTCGAAAAAAATTAAGCGTTGCTTGTACCCCACCATGTAAGATACATTCATGGACTTAAGCGATTAACAAGGTGCACAATAGGTCGTCTTTTGGCAGAATGGTGGGGAATTGTTCAGAACGCGACATAACCGCATTCTTAAGGCACCCTTTAAGGCGTATTAGACGAGTATATTATTCGTATTCGAGTTTATTATCTTACTATGAATAAGACAAGAAATTTCATTAGCAAAATAAATACGTTGAAGGTACCTTATCCAAAATTTGAAACGAGTCCGGGTATACTCAGGTTCTCTAGGGTCTACTTCCAAGAAAATTTATAAATTCGCAGTTTCGATTTGTAGCTTAATTTTGTTGCTTTATTTCTGATTTCGTGTCTTCTTTACTAATACCGTGGATCAAAGGAAAACTAGTATAATGCTAAAACATACTTCTTAATGTTTTTTCTAAACTTATTCTATCTAATCTGTTACATCTTGGTATTTGATATCTTAGTGGTTTATACGCTATCCGTCATTAAGTGGTTTATACGCTATCCGTTCGATTTCTGACTCTAATAAACGAGTGGTGACGTGTGATAGGACGTTCTTCGTGGGGCGGTTCGTCGGACTCGTGTTCAGGTTCGGCAATATTTTATGCGGGGGTTCATCGTGCTCTGCACTCCGGGTCGGAATGCACCCATGCATTTTCCTCACATCAGTTGTGATATGACCGCGGACGGAGGGGGATGGTGCAACCGCCAATACTTTTTTTAATCAGTGTTTGGGCAAATAAAATCTAAACAATAGTGAAAACAATTACCCACGTCGCGAAATACTTTTAACACAACAATAACACTTTACCGCACAGCAGTAACGCTTTACCAAACAACACTTTTTTAGAAACAAAACAATACTGCACTACTTAATAACAACTTACCTTAATAACAAATAAATAATATTTGATCAAATTACAGAAAAATGAATAGACAATCAAACGGGACGCAGAGAACCATGCGAGGGGCTTTTTTATTATCTCCGCAGTAAAGCTCAGCATTTCGCTTGCTTTCACTCCTCCTCCTTCTTCCTGCTCCCGTTAGGTGTGCATGCGGCTGTGAGCACACCGTGGGCTGAAGCGCGGTAAGATAAAGGCATAACACTTGTCTTGTCGCGTTTTGCTTTGCGTGGCCGCTTGCACAGCTGACCTTACATTTCCTTACCGTGGGTGGCGATGACAAAATTACGCATAGACTCCACTAATGTACGTGGCTTGAGGGCACTAAGTGATAACCAGGTGTCTGAGGGTGCAGATCCACTGGATTTTCACATGCCGGGGTACCATTTACTGCAATTGTTTTTACCACACAGAAGTGATGTTGCGTACCAGTGTCAGCAACATCTTTGCACGACGGATACCGAATTTAGCTCCATGCGGGTTAAGTTCAAAATCCAGTCGCACATCCTGCACTTCTGCTTCATTTATAGAAGCCCAGGTCTAGAGAGGCTGTCAACTTTTGATAAACTGGAGTCTCTCTGATTCGATCTCTAAAATTCTGGAATCGTATCCGAACAGAGAAATTGTTGTTGCTGGGATTGTATGTTGAGTTATTTGCTGAGTCTAATAATTTGTCTGAATTAGTGAAGGAACCAATGCACTTTCCCTGCGTTGATGGGCAAAACCAAAATATTCTGGACCTTTTTCTAACTTCACATCAATTCGCATATATGGTCGGGAGCTTCGCGAACATATCTTCAGCTTCTAGACCATGTCCAATGTCGTGCGTTAAAACTTATAGGGGACAGTAGGGTATCCAGCTCTATTGAAACCTTGGAGCGTCGTCGTGATGTAGGGTGTGTATCATTATTTTACCGTTACTTTCATGGTAAATGTTCCTCTGAAGTAGCCAGCCTGATTTCTCCGGTTCAGATATATAGCAGAACTACTAGGCTTTCCAGAGTGGTGCACCCCTTTTATGTCGCGATTACGTTCCAACGAACCACGCATTACCGTGAGAATTCGTTTTTCGGTCGAGTCATTAGATTGTAGAATAATCTCCCTGCGCATGTCTTCCCGCCCGCTTACAGCGTCGAAACCTTTAAGCGAGGTGTAAACAGTCACTACTCCCTCTTTCCCCCTTCCCACTAAACAGTCATCCCTTCCGAATCAACAAATGCTTTCCATGGATAGGGGGCATCCCCTGAGATTGGTTTCATCTACCATAAAAACAAAACAAAAAAATAGGTAAAGTGTTGTCTTCGGCCTGGCCGAAATCTGAATACCCTACACCCGAGTAACTGAAAAAATTATAATTTCGCCACTTAACAACTTTTAATAAGTAGGCGGACCACGCCCATTTCGAGCAAATGCTTTTGTATTGTCTCTAGATACTGCTAGATAGAATTACGTATTAATATTTTGAACAGTTTATGGGATATTGACAACTTTTGTATAAGTGGGCGGACCACGCCCATTTTTTGTATACAAATTGGAATACCTGTAGATGCCCATGATAATTTCGTGTTAATATCTTATACCGTTTACGAGATATTGAAAACTTTTGTATGAATGGGCGTGGAAAACCATTTTTGCCAAGTTTATTGGTAATGCTTCCTTATATATCCTGATAACTGCATCTTAATATCTTATAACCTTCATGAGATATTTCTAACTTTGTTATAAGCGGGCGTGGCACGCCAACTTTTCAAACGTTTTAGTAATGGCGCTATATGTTCCGGAATAAAGTTATACCTTAATATCTCACACGGTTTATGAAATATTCAGATTATAACATTTTTTGAAATGAGGTGCCTTTACATTTCGTATGTAAAGTAGGTGTGGCTGTTTACCGATCTCGCCCATTTTTAATCCCAAACAGCCCTACATAACAAAGAATATTTGTGCCAAATTTTATCTCTTTTCGTTCTCCCGTAATCGTGATTTCAACAGACAGACAGACAGAAAGACAGTCAGACAGACAGTCAGATAGACAGACAGACAGTCGGACAGACAGACAGACAGACAGACAGACGGACGGACAGGGCTAAATCGGTTCAGGAGGCTGAGCAAGAATATATATGCTTTTCTATATCTGGAAACAAAGTGAATATACCCTATTCCCTTCGGGTGTATGGTATAAAAAACATTATCCAACTGCACGAGGGCGATAGCGATAGATGATTGAACCCACATTCGTACCACCGCACAGCTGGTCTATCGGAAGAGTGTTAGTGGGAACCCATTCAATGGCGGAATACACTCATGCATGAGAATGATGGCTAAAGGAACCATACTCCCCGTCTCTCGCTTGTAATCCGCTGATCGGAAGAAAGGAATGCATTGGCGGCATACACCCATGGCCTCCCTTCATTCTAACCGGCTACGTGAGAGTGAAAGCGATGGCTGAGTGAACCCACGTTCGTGCTCTCGTACAGTTAGTCTATCGTCAGCAGAGCCCATGCGATGGTGGAATACACTCATGCATGTTCTATCACTGCTTGTTCACGGGAGAGTGAGAGTGGTGGCTGAATGAACCCACTCTCCGTCTTTAATTTGCAATCCGGCGGAGGCTGATCAGAAGAAAAGAATGCAGTGACGGCATACACCTATGCTTCCCCCTCACTCTGACCGACTACGTGAAAGCGAGAACGATAACTGAGTGAACCCACGTTCGCTCTCCCGCGTAGATAGTCCTTCGGTAGAAAGAGTGAATATCGACATAACCCAGGACGGGCTAAGTGAGAGCGGCCTGAATGAGCGAGACGCAACAGCTGAATTCACCGTTACGCTTTCCTCTTCCTACCCGGCTACTCGAGAGCGGGAGTGATAGCTGGTTAAGCCATGCTCGCTCTCTCGTGATGCCAGCCACGAGTAAATAGGTTGAGCAATGCACGCTCTCCCGCTCATTTTGATTGAAAGAGCGATTGCACGACGGCTGAGTAAGCCATCACTCCTGCTCTCCTGTGTAATCTGCCTTGATTAGCCACAACTTCTACTTGCCTCTACGAATGTTCAAACACGACTGACGATGACGTCGACTTTGCTCGGTATATATACCTTTCCGCGCTGTGTTTCTTGTTGCCGCATAGCGGTGCCTCGTTTACTTACAACAGTTAGATATTTAGAAGTTCAATACTTTATTGGAAGAATTAATGAGGTACATTCCGAAGAATAAATAAAATATTTCATTCAATGAGATTATTATGTAAAACAAAAACAGCGATATTTGGGGAGGTTGCAAGCTTTTTCATCCTCACATCTCCTCCCTCCTTACGGGTGCCAAGGTGGCTTCCAAAGCCCGGAGTGACGTATTCTTATCTGATAATGGTGTCCCGCCAGCGAGACTCGGAAACTCCTGCATGTTCCTTTTGGTCTGCTTCCTCTCCGTCTTCGAGGCGACGTATTATTTCATCGGGAATAACCCTGTCCGCCGGATAGGGTTGCCAGAACCCGGTGTTGTTCGATTTCATTTGTGGCTGGTCTGCTGGGTAAGCTAGTGGTTCTTGTGGATGGGCTGGTGGCTCAGCTGGACGAGCTGGTGGTCTGGCTGGGCAACTTAGTGGCTCTGCTGGACAAGCTAATTTGGCAGGAAGACTCCCACGCATTAGACAATGTCTGCTTCTGAGTTTGGTAGTTTTGAATCGCCAACCTTGGTGTCCCTCATGGTGATCTTTGGTGCCCTTTCACCTTCATCTTCCGGCGTCTTGAGGGCTTCGCTGACCAATTCTTGGAGTAGTGTACCCTAATCCTTGCTCTTGGCCAATTCTACTTCCTTGTCTTCCTTTGACTGTTTTGCGACTGGCTGGCTACTTGGAGACATCACGGTGGTATTTTTGAGTTCTTCTTTTCTCTCGGTGGTAGCTGTCTGGTGTGCCTGCACTGCTTTTGGAAGTTCCATAGAGGCGGGATCTTGATCCTCGATGTGTTCATCAAGGCCAGGCTTTTTATTACTGCCGCTATACCTGTTCTCTTAGCTGCTGCTTCCTCTGCCGTACTCCATTCATTCTCCATATCCTTCACACCGAGCTTCAAATGTCGCAGAAATTTTTCTCTATTCACCAACAGAAAAAGTCCGCAATCCCAGCTGGTAGTCTGCCTTGGTATGTACAATCCCTACGGGTGGAAGTTGTTCGGGCCCTTCTTGCAGTTATTGCCTGTCCGCTGTCTCCATTCCATCGTCAAAAATTGCCAGCTATTCTTTGCTATCTCCTGCTTGTTACCTCTGTACATGTGGTCCAGCAAGAAGATGATTTGTGGAAGGAATCCTTCATCTTCCCCACGCATCCCAGGGTTTCGCACAATAGGCGCAATCCGAAGGTGATCTACGTTCAGCGTCAATATTAAATATTTTTTTTTGAAGATGTCCATAACGTCACTCAACCACGCCCCATGTGCCCTTATAGTCGTCGGTGTAAACTGCCACACATCCTCGACCTGGTGGGTACACCAATATTGGCTGGTTCCTCATGTTTTCCTGTTTTCGTTATCAGTCCTCTCAGTGTTAGGTGTTTACTCGATGCGTACTCTTGATCGACTGCCACTCTGTATGATAAGCCACCCTCCTCTCTACTATGGTGTGCCCTTCATTTGACACTCTGCTCTTATCTACTATGTTCTTTTCCTGGCTCTTTCGGCAATGCTTGCTATGTATTGACTTGCTATGGTAATGATAACGTCTATTTATTAATGGTGATGGCAACGTCTTGGTGCTTCATGGTCAGGTTGTTTTGCTCTCTTGCTGTTCTGGCACTCACTGGATCTTAGTTCTCTCGACTTACTGGTTCTTTTGCTGTTCTTGAAATGTAGTTTGGCCTACAAACCGGTGGTTATGGTGCACGGAATACTTCCGGGGTCAGAGTCCATGGTGCTGTTGGTTCGCCAAGTGGAACAGCAACATCCAGGAACCAAGGTCTACAATTGCGATAGGTACAGCGGTTGGTACAGCTTAGAGAGTACATGGAAACAAGTCCAGGAGCGGTGTGACTGCACACACTACAACCACAACCAAAACACACTGGTTGACATGAACAACGAGGATACACTAAGGTAGAATTAGAATTAGATATTAGAGAAATAAAATAAACCACTCCTGTATCATATTGTACAGAAAAAATTAATATCGCTTCACGTTATTAATTTTTTCTTTCCCTAAGGGTGGCAAGGACATTGGCACTTGTTAATAACTCAGTTAGTGAGTCAAGGTCAAGTTCAACCTTTAGTGCAAGCCAAGCATTTTGTTTTGGGAAGCTCGAAAGCCAAGCTAGCAACCAGCACTCTGCATGGTAGCAAGTGTGGAAGCTAATTATAAGCTCCGGGCAAAGCTCTGGAAAGCCAAGATAGTAACCAGCACCGTCTGCATGGTAGCAAGTGTGGAAGCTAATTGCCACCAAATAGCTTTTCTCGAGCTCAAGCCAAGCAGCTTTCCGAATAAATAAAATTAGATAAAATAAAAGCAAAGAGCAAACGCGGAAGAATTAAATCGTTCCCAATATAATTCTGCCGACGTTAATATTGGCAAATATTAATATTAAGAATTTAATATTGCAAAATAGTGGAATTGCGACATACCGGTCCACTTTAGTTTCGCCGACGGCTACGTCGACCGAGCTTTAGTAGAAATGATTTAATGTTTGAAAGTAGAGTTCTGTTTTTGAGCCCACAGCGCGCAGACCGGCGCTGCATAGGGAAAAACAATAAAGATCGTTGAAGGCACATTGGACTTTTCTTTGGGAGGGACCCCATTCAAGGAGGACGCACAACATTATCGTAGAAATATTCAACAATTTACTTTTATTTTATTTAATTTTTATTTTATTTTATTTCACATTGCTTCATTATATCATATTTTACCTTATTATTTACCTTATATTATTTAGTTTTCTTTTCTTTTTTAATTTATCTAGTTTTATACTGTTTTATTATACATTACACCCGAAGGGAGTAGGGTATATTCACTTTGTTCTTCCGTTTGTAACGTAGAGAAGGAGACGAGATAGATATAGAAAAGTATATATATTCTTTCTCAGCGTCACCTCCTGAATCGATTTAGCCCTGTCCGTCCGTCTGTCTGTCTGTCTGTCTGTCTGTCTGTTGAAATCACGATTACGAGATAACGAAAAGAGATATCGCGATGAAATTAGGCACAAATATTCTTCGGTATGCAGGGCTGTTTGGGATTTAAAATGGGCGAGATCATAAACAGCCACGCCTACTTTACATACGGAATGTAAAGGCACTTCGTTTCAAAAAAATTTTATAATATGAATATTTCATAAACCGCGTGAGATATTAAGGTATAATTTTATTCCGGAACATATAGCGTCATTACTAAAACGTTTGAAAAAAATGGGCACGCCCACTGATAACAAAGTTGGCAATATCTCATGGAAGTTATAAGATATGTAATTTTTAAAATATGTAATTTTATCGGGATATATAGGCAAGCATTACCAATAAGCTTGACAAAAATGGGCGTGCCACGCCCACTCATACAAAAGTTGTCAATATCTTGTAAACGGTATAAGATATTAAAACGAAATTTTATCACGAGGTATCTACAAGTATTACCAATTTGTGTACAAAATGGGCGTAATCCGGCCACTTATACAAAAGTTGACAATATCCCATAAACGGGTCAAAATATTAATACGTTCGTAATTCTATCTAGCAGTACCTAGAGACATTACAAAAACATTTTCCCGAAATGGGCGTGCGAAATTATAATTTTTACAGTTACTCGGGTGTAGGGTATTTAGATTTCGGCCAGGCCGAAGACATTTTTTATTTTATTTTATTTTATTATTTATTTATTAATCTATTATTTTTATTTTTTATTATTTTTTTGTTATAAGATTAATTTAATAAATAATAATATAATAATATTTTTTTTCCTATTCTACATTAATTTTCATTTTCAGTTTATTCATTTTGTTTTATTTTGAATAAGATAGCAAGTCAACTTATCCCAATTTACTGTTTGATATCCTTTTAACTCATAACATAGCTTGTGTAGTCGCAGATTTTCTATGAATTGTATAAACTACTTTGAGTTATAAATAATAACTCAACACAAGTAAAAACCACTGATATCGTTTCGTTTGTGGTCTTTATATCAATTTTCGCATCAATTATATTACCTATCAGATGAGACAAACAGCTATCTTGCATTAAACCATTTTCTTTGTAAGTCGTTGATGATTCATCATAACGGCTATCTGGTCTATCATAACAGCTATCAGATCAGTTCAGATTAGATCAGATCCTGTATATCAGCTGCCAGATTAGATCAGGTCATGTATATTAGTTATCAGATCAGGTATAACAACTATCAGATCTGACCGGGTACAACTGCTAACAGATCAGATCAGACCAGGTTATCGGCTATCAGATCAGATCTAGTATGTATGATTATCTGTTGATAAGATGTTCTCTTGATATGCGAAGTATGTATGTGAAAGTTACTTAATTATGTCGGCTTCTCGTAATTCTTCGATAATGGAAATTATTTCGTTGATATAGAAGTTACCTTCATTCGAAGCAGATAATAACAAAAGGCGAAATCTATCTACCAGCATATTGGGATCATTCCAATAAATAAATTCGGGTTTCTGTGAATTTACTTGCATTAAACCTTTGTATGTCGTTGATGATTCTTTATCATTGGTTAGTGCTTTTACAATATGCATAGCCTTAGTATCATTCTGATGAATATAATTAGGTGTTTGAGGGTATAAACTCATCACACCCGTTCCTTTTTTATGGTGAAGTGGTGTGGACGTCAATAAAGACTTATCGCTGAATAATTCCTTTATGATGTTGGAGTACTTGTAAGCCTTAGTTCCCTTAATTTGCTTATTTTCATCATAGTTACGTTTGTGAGCATTAGTATTGATTAGAATTGCTTTGTAAACCTGTAGATCTGCTTCGCTGTAATTTAATGGTGTCTTGTGGAACAGTAATTGGAAGAGACCGGGTGTAAGGTTGAAAGAGGTGGGGGATGAGGTGTCAAACGGTTTATCGGATATTAATATCTTTCTTCGAAACGTTCTCATTACAATCGGAACAAATTAAAAAGTTTTCATTATGAATACGTTTTACTGGTGAAGCACAGCTTAGTTGTGGATGAAATAAATTTACATGTCTTTTCAGGTTATCGCGTCGGGTAAATTTCTGCTGACATTTGTCGCACTCGAATGCTTGTTTTTCAGCATGTTTATTTAAAACATGGCGTTTAAGGTTGCGATTTTTGGTGAAACGAACACCACACTCACTGCAAATGAATCCTTCCATTTTGAAAAGATTTAACTGAAGATGTCGTTATTGTTGATGATGATTATGATGATAATAATATTAATGAAGTAGATTTCACTTCAGTATTCTTAAAATTTTGTGCGTTCTTTATAAAACTTTGAGTTTTAGTTTTACACTTTAATGTACTCTTTGTGAATGCTCTGGCTTTTAGTTTTGCCAACTAATGCGCTTTATCTCTCCAATTTGAATAATAGTAAATAAGTTTTTATTTAATATTTTAGTTGTAAATATAATTCTATTTTTTTTAATAATTTTAAACTGTATAAAATATGTGAGTATTTTCTCAAGATTTATTTGGAGCTCACACGACTTGATGTCTTGGAGAATCAAACGATTAATGAAGTTCTGTAATAACTTGTTGCTCCTTTTATACTCCTCTGCCTTAGCGATTCACCTCTCTTAAATTTTCAACAACAACAATAGTATACAAAATGCGTCTCTGTAAAATAAATTCTGGGAAATTGATGACTCATACTAATATCTGTGAATTCCTTAGCAAAACACGCACATACACACACACAGCAAACAATAAGTTCTTTATGCGTATACAGTATAGTATACAGTATGTATACATAATTGTGTAATATAATATTTAGCGTTATATTCAGAAATTAACGATATCAAAAAGTTATGATGTCAAAACAACACCAACAACAACATCAACAACAAAATAAAAAAAGTTGTTTCCCCAATGCCTTCAGTAAAGTGCTATTAAAATATTAAATATAATTCAATTCCACCAAAATTCGAATCAAGCTATAGTTTGATCTCAAGCAATTAAATAAAACAAGAATAAGACTACTTTAATTAATTAAAATTAAATAAAACAAGAAATTAAATTAAATAAAACAAGAATAAGACTAATTAAATAAAACAAGAATAAGACCTCTGCTTACGCAACCCACGCTCCAGATCATGCATGTCCACCAAACCGCAGTTCAATCCAATCACTTAATGTTTACATTAAATTTCTGAGACAGCGTCTAATAAGCAAAGCAATTATATAAACAACAACTCTACGCCTACTGAGGCAGCCTCTGCTTGCGCATCCACTAAATTTCCTAAACATAACTCTACTGACCAACCAACCAACTAACCCTATGCGACACAGGGTAGAGTTCTTCTTCTCTCATAAACAAAACGAGCAAAACAAAAGTCACACGTTGACATTCACTCTACATCCTACCCTCATTCAATCACACTATATCACTAAAAACCTTAGTATGTAATAAATTTTGAAAAATGTTTATACTAATTTGTTAGACCGCCTGTTTCGGTATTTAAAAAAAAATATTCTTTAACAAGTCATAAAATAAAATCATCGACCTCCCTGCGGTATTTAAAATACTGCACAGCTAAAACAGAGATCTCAAATTTTCCTCAAACATCTCTCTGCGTCAACCACATGCGTGCCAAGATACGGAGCACGCAGCCACTTAACATTTTATTACACTTCCCACTAACAACACAACCTCTGCTTGCGCAGCCGCTATACACACCCGTACTCGTTCCCACAGCTCTGTATCCTACATACAAATATGAAATTTCTTAAAATAACAACTCCGCGCTTCAGAACGTGGATGAGAGCCACAGCCTGAACCGCTCCCTTAATGTTTACATTAAGTTTTACTATACTTCTGGGGCAGCGTCTCAAAACAAAACTTCTGCTTACACAGCTTCGACTTAAGCAGCCTCTGCTTAGCAAGCTCTCACTCGCGAGCACACACATTTCGCTTCCTCAGCTCTGTATCCTACATACAAACATTAAAACTACAACAACAACAACATACTTCCTATATTTCCAAAAATAACTCCACTCACCAACCCTATGTGAGGCACAAGCCACAGTTCGCCTTCTCCAATAAATAAAATAAACAAAACAAAAGTCACACGCTGACACTCACTCTTGCTACTTATGATCTCTCAGTACTCACATATCATAACACACGTCTCTCCCCTTCCTCTCCCTGCTTCCACGCCATCTCGCTTACCGACCGTTGTCCGATCGACCGACTGATCGTCTGTCCGTCCGTCTGTCCGTCTGTCCGTCTGTCCGTCTGTCCGTCTGTCCGTCCGTCTGCCCGTCTGCCCGTCTGTCCGTCCGTCTGTCCGTCCGTCTGTCCGTACGCCAGCCGCTAGCCGCCAGCGCCAACTCAACCTTCAATCCTCTTTCTCACCCTTACATACACTACGCCCACCGTCTCACTCTTACACACACATATCCACCTTTGGCGGAGACTCCGCCGAAATACGCAGGAGGAGCCAGAAACCCCATATTCCTACTACTTTCCAACGTGGAGGCTTGCAGCTATTTTTTGGAAGGTATACTTTTAGACCAAACTCTGGTCGCTTATCGATCACAGTTCAATAAATTCAAATTAGAACTCAAATTGTGCAAGAGTATTTTTTTTCAAAATTGCAAGTTCGCTTGCGGAAACCAAGTTCCGCGAGCGAGGCATCAAATTTTAAGTTGCGAAACTCCCACTTGCCTAACAGCCAATATTCTCCAGCAGAATTCCAATTCTGCGAGAAAGGCTTTTGCACAATGGGACAAGGTGCAGATATTGACCCACTTAGCTGGCTCAACTTTGAAGTAGTTCATGGAAAGATTAATGATGCTGAAACATACATCGAAAGTAATATTCAAGATTATACAAAATATATTAGTAAGCAAATTGGTTGAATAGAAAGTAATCTCTTTCAACAAGCACTAAGACCTAAATCTGCAGTTACATTGGAGGAAAAAATTCTATAGGAAATGCCAAAATTAGTAAAAAGCGCGGTTTGTTAGAGGAGCTTCAGATTCAAGCACGAAAATTTTAAACGAAGACGTGTAATCACTAAAGGGATCGACGTCCTTCACCAATCGGATCGTCTGGTGAATAATATGAGATATCGGATTTTAAATCGATATCATCAAGAATACTTTTATAATAGTCGTCGATTTGTATGCTATGTATAAAAGAGTCGGTGTCCATGTATTTCAAAGTCAGTTTTCAGAGCAGATTAGTTAAATCCGTACCATGAGTTCAAAGTCAGATGCTGTCCTAATCTGAAAATGTAGGTAATCGACAGTTTTATGGTGTTCTTAGATTCGAATTTATTCATACAATTTCTTAAATCTAACAGTTGTTTTGCTTAATATCTATATTTATAATTTAGTTTATTATTTTGTTTGTAAATTGAATTTAATAAATAACAATATTATCTTATAGCTATTGCCTAATTTTTTTTTTTTTTTTTTTTTTTTTTTATGGCAGATAGAACCAAGCTCAGGGGATGCCCCCTATCCATGCAAAGCATTCGTTGGTTTAGAAGGGTAAAGGTTAGTGGGAAGGGGAAAAGTGGGAGTAGTGTCGATTTACACCCCTTAATGGTCGATATTGATTAAATTGAACTCCACGTGACGTATCCTTACAAGAGACCAGCCACTGTCTCTTTCTTGAAACTCAGACATTTTCTTGCAAATCTGATAAATCATATTATTGTTTGCTAATTTCGATATCTTCTCTTGTCTGTATTAAAGTCATTTTGGTTTCGAACGTTTTTACATCCACAACCATATCTTCTTCACTTCACATATTCACATACTCACAAAATATCTCTAAATTTAATTTATAGCCCAAGTGCTTTTCGAGTAAATCTTCAAAGGCTTTTATAATGATGTTCCTGTTTACTGTAAAAAACGTTTCTGGAATGAGCAAACCCTTTGTAAATTTGGAATCACAAATTTTTAATGTTTACAATTTATTCACTGAAGCTGCACAATTATTTTTAGTTTAATATACAAAAGTTCTGGTAGACCAGGCTTGTCTACACTTCCACTCTGCACGCGTCAACTGTTGAGCAGGAAGTGTCTTGTGTGAGTCCAGCGGCGATCGCTGGAAGCCAGGAGAGCAACGCCAGTCGCCGTGGGGAGAGCCTGCAGCCGGGCTTACTCTTTCGATAGAGGCGCATCTCATGACCGGCAGGCTGACAAGAGAGAGAACTGCAGTTCTCATGCCTGACACCCTACCGATCGATGAGGGAGCACCTCTGGCGAGCGGCAATTGGCGTTAACATACCGTCCGCCTTGCAGGACTGCAAACCCCCAAACCCCGACAACTGGCGCCGCGCATCGGCTCGAGCTCAATGTAGAAGGGTGTGGTGCGCCTCTCCGCACGTTCGGCAGCGCATGGGGCTCTGTCAAGCGTGCAGCCGGTGCTAACGTGCCAAACAGTTTAGGCACACGTGCCGAGCTCGCGCCGTCAGATTTCGCTGCACGATAGTCTGCTGCAGGAACCGACGGCAGCGACGCAGCACATGCTGCCCTGCGCACAGATGGCAACACAACTCTCGCTCCCGTCCATCGGACGGAGCTGGAAGCCTTAGGGCAGGTGGACGCCAGTCGTGTCTCTGTGCGGGAACTACGGCATGAGCGCGTCTTGGGGCCGGAACTGATGATGGTGGAAGTGCGCGTCTTGGGGCCGGCTCTGATGGTGCGCGTGGTATGACGTGCCTCGGGACTGGCACCGCGCGAAGTCTGGTGGCTCCGCGTCCCATGTAGGTTGTCCTGGAAGTTGGGGCCTGATCGGAGAATGGTCCCTCGTGCTGCGCCAAAACACCTTGGAATGCCCGGGCGGGCGGAGTCGAGGAGCGGCGTGCCGTATCAATAGCCTGGGCTTTCTCGGCAGAGACGTCAAGGACGAGGACATCGGTCGGTAGAGATGGCTCACGAGAACAGTGGGCAGTGAGGAATTGTGCAGCGCTTGGAGCGGACCAGGGGGGGTCTTAATAATTGGCTTCGTTTCTTCTTCCGATGTAGGATGCAAGGCTTGCCGGTATGAGTCGTCGTTTTGATAAGGTTTTAACCTTGGGGATCCAGAATTGGGTACGGACCAGACGAAGAACTAATTGGTTGCCCCCGTGTAGAGAGATTTCGTGTATAAAACGAATGAGCAATCGCGAAAATTGGCAGCCGTGTGGCAGGATAATCGGGGTCCGTTCGTAGAAAGGCAAATTGGGACACGAGGACAACCGCCCGCCAACGCGCATCGTGTTGTCCGTGTGGAGGGGTTCAACGAAAGTAAGCTGCTTTTAGATCGCAGCATCGTGTGGTTTTCGAGAGCGGCGTACTCGTCCGCAAAATGAATCTTCTGGCAGGAGATCGCGAAGCAGCGTTTAGTTTCCTTTATTTCTCCCGGTGGGAGGTGCAGGTTGGGGTGCGAATGTAGGTGACGCTGAGCTGGATGAGTGTTGTGGAGGAATCTATATACGTATGAGTATACGCGTAAGGCTCGTGGCAGCGACGGAAATCGTTCGAGAGGATCCTCATCGGGAGCGCAATGGGTGTGCAGCGTTTTGACTGCTCCAGTGTGGTGACATATTCGTCTGAGCCGAGGAATTCGGGCCAGCGATTGTTGTCGTTTGCGGGCCAAGCAGGTCCATTCCACGAGAGGGTGCTCTCCGCGAGATTTTGGGGTGTGGCACTGCGATTGGCTAAATCCCCGGGTTGTCCTGGGATTCCACATGAAACCATTGCGAATGTGGTACTTTATCGATGATCTTGGCAGCTCGGTTTGCCACGAACATCGCCCATACGCATGGGGATTTCTTCCGCCAGGCCAAAGCAATCGTGGAGTCGGTCCAACAGTAGATCGTGTAATGGGGCAGCTGCATCGTAGGCACGAGAGTGTCGATCATCTCAGCAACTAAAGTGGCTCCACACAATTCTAACCTGGGGAGAGACAAAGTTTTAATCGGGGCTACACGAGCTTTGGAGTATAAAAGGAAAACTTGGACTTCCTGAGCGACCTTGATGCGGGCATAGATGACTCTTGCGTAGGCTTTTTGTGAGGTATCGCAAAAGGCATGGAATTCGACTTCGCTGTCTGGGGTGTAACTCACCCATCGCGGGATGCGAATAGAGCGGATGTGCTGGTAATTCTGTAGAAAATTTAACCAGTTAGCGTGAGTTACCTGAGGCAGAATCCCATCCCATTCGATTTTGTCCAACCAGACTTGTTGAATCAGAATCTTCGCCAGCCAACCGGCTGGATCGAACAGCTTGGCGACCAGAGACAACATTTCCCGTTTTGTGTACGCTGCTTTGATGACGATAGCTTGGACATCGAAGTAGAAGTCATCATGGGTCGCGTTCCAGCGAATTCCAAGCATTTTGGCAGTGCTGGAATCTTCTAGCGTGAGGAAATCGGTATGGAGTAGATGGGATTCCGGCAAGTCTGCCAGAATGCCTTTATGGTTCGCAGTCCATTTGCGAAGGGAAAAACCTGCTAAGTCGAGAGCCGCTATTAGTTGGTCACGGGTCTGGGTAGCTGTCACCAGGTCATGCGTGCCTGCTAACACATCATCCACGTACATGGAATGCTGTAGAATGTGTGACGCAAGCGGAAACTTGTGCTTCACATCGTCTGCCAATTGAAGAAGGGTGCGTATGGCAAGGAAAGGGGCGCAATTAACTCCAAACGTTACCGTTTGAAGCTCGAAGTTGGTAAGTTCGAACTTGTGAGGGTCTCGGAAGAGAATGCGCTGATATGGTGTGTGCTTTGGGTCGACCAATATTTGGCGATACATTTTTAATGTCTCAAGGCCCCTGAGCGGAGCGTGTCTGGAAATCCGACTTTAAAAGGCAATGACACGATGTAGCGGCCGTCATCGCGTCTTCGCGTTGTTTTAACGAAATTTTCTTCGCGAAACTTTTCGGAGTGGGATAGCAATCTAGTTTTGGGAAGTTTCTCCACCTCCCAAAAACGTTCGAACTGTGTAAGCCGCATTGATGGGTGCAGTGACAAATTGCATGGTGGGAACCGGGCCGGTTAGGATCCAACCGAACAGGGTTTGCTGAGCCATGAGAGAGTCCAGTACTTGGCGGCGGATGCCGTCCAGCAGGATTGCTGGGTATAAATCGGCTCCGATGAGGACGTCGACCTGCTCGCTTTTGGAGAAGTTGACATCTGCGAGTTCGATGTCTTGAGGGAGGCCACTGAGAAGTTACCTGTCTAACGAGTGGGAGGGTAACCGCCCTGTAATTTGTGGGAGCACGAGCGCCGTCACGTTGATTTCAGAGTTGGGATCAAGTGGCGAATTCAGAAGAAAATCGCTCGATCTTAATATTTTTGCAGCAACAGTCTCGTTGAGACCTGAAACTACAGCGCTAATTGGCCGCACGGGGAACTTTAACAGCTTTTGTATGCGTTCGGAGATGAACGATACTTTAGATCCAGGATCAATCAAGGCGCGCGCGATGTAACATGTACCGTGGTGGCGCATTGTAACCATAGCAGTCCCTAGCAATACCTGTTTGGGTGATTTAGCGAAGCACACTTGATGAGTGTCCTGTTGATTTCGCTGTTGAGTGGGGGAGGAGTGGACTGTATATGCATGGGAGGTCGCATCGAAGAATGCGGCCTCTCTTGCTGAGAAGGATGATGGGTCGAACCTGGTATAAAGTTCGAATAGACAGGGGCTTGAGCACGCGGAGCGTTGTCATACCGTTGCTCTTGATTTCGTTGCTGTGTGGGGGGAGGAGTGGACTGTATATGCGTGGGAGGTCGCATCGAAGAATGCGGCCTTACTTGCTGAGAAGCATGGTGAATCGAACCTGGAATAATGTTCGAATAGGCAGGGGCCTGAGCACGCGGAGCGTTTTCAAACCGCCACTCTTGATGTGAGGCACGTGGGGTCGAATCTGGTGCAGCATTCGATGAGGATGGATCATGCTCACGATGCAAGAGGGTATGATGCCTGCCATTGCATTTGAGGCAATTGAATCTGCTTGGACAGTTTTTCACAGAATGAGATCTGGCCAAGCAGTTACTACACAAGCGGTTTTTATGAACGGTATTCAGCCGCTGTGCAACGGGTAAGCTGAGAAACTAAGAGCAGGATCTCAACTTGTACTGCTTCTGACAAAGAAGGCAGCTATCTTGGGACACTTTCAATTGGAAGGTGTTGACGCGTCTAGAGGCTGTAGTCGAGTGAGTCGGAATTGTGGGCTGTGTTGACTTCGAGGTGGGTGTGAATTTGATATCTTGCACCGTTTCAACGGTCTGGAAGCGAGGAGTGATAAACGCATCCAGATCTGTCAATTTTGGGATCTCCGTTTTTGTTAGTGAGAGATTGCTCCCAGAGGGAAAGCGTTGCTTACGGGAGCTTGCTGGAACACAAAAATACGATTATCGCGTCAAAATGAGAGGTATCAACCCCTTGTATTTAGCCCTGTCCGTCCGTCTTTCTGTCTGTCTCTCTGTCTGTCTGTCTGTTGAAATCACGATTACGAGAGAACGAAAAGAGATATCGCGATGAAATTTGGCACAAATATTCTTTGTTATGTAGTATGTAATTTCATCAGGATATATAGGGAAGCATTACCAATAAGCTTGCAAAAAATGGACGTGCCACGCCCACTCGTACAAAAGTTGTAAATATCTTGTAAAGGGTATAAGATATTAATACGAAATGTTATCACGAAGTATCTACACGTATTACCAACCTATACACATATTACCAACCTAAAAACTGGGCGTGGTCCGCCCACTTATACAAAAGTTGTCAATATCCCATAAACGGTTCAAAATATTGATACGTAATTCTATCTACCAGTATTTAGAGACATTACAAAAACATTTTTCCGAAATGGACGTTGTCCGCCTACTTATACAAAAAGTGTTAAGTGGCGAAATTATAATTTTTTCAGTTACTCGGGTGTAGGGTATTTAGATTTCGGCCAGGCCGAAGACAACACTTTTACTTGTTTAATTGTTGTGCTTAATTTTCTGTTTAAATGTTTTTATAAGTATTTCACTTTCTTTAAATGTTTTTACTTTTTAAAATGTTATGTGCACTTTTTAATTTTTGAAAATTTTTCACTTTTTTAAAAACTTTTTACTCTTACTCTTTCTTTCACTTTCATATATTTTATATTACCGCAAGGTACAAGTAAAAACGCACGCGACTTGAAGACTTCAATATCCAGATACTGAATGAAGTCTGATAATAAATTTCAGTCCTTTCATACTCCAGCTGAACCCTTGTTAAATTGAGATTAAAAAAATCTGTATATGTTCAATCATGTTCGGCCTAGTTTCGCCTAATTTCTCTTTCGGAAATTCGGAAAAAAAATTCTTCGGAAATGTTTGCATTAATGTAATTCCAGCAAATTCGAGTCAAGCCACAGTTCGATCCCAAGCAATTAAATAAACAACAACAACACTACCTCTGCTGACACAGCCCCACGCTCCAGATCATGCATGCACGCAAAGCCGCATTTCGATCCATACACTTAATGTTTACATTAAATTTCTGAGGTAGCGTCTAAAAAGCAAAGCAATTAAATAAACAACTCTACGTCTGTTTAGGCAGCCTTTGCACAGACAGGCACTGCTTACGCAGCCACTGCTTAACCTGCCGCTACCCGCGCCCGCACTCGTTCATATAGCTCTGTATCTTACATATAAATATTAAAACTACAACCACTACAACAGCATACTTCCTAAATTTTCTAAAAATAACTCCAATGACCAACCAACCAAGTAACCCTATGCGCCACAAGGTAGAGTTCGCCTTCTCTCGTAAACCAAACGAACAAAACAAAAGTCACACGCTGACACTAACTCTACATATCCCTATCCTACCCTCATCCATTCACACCATATCACTAAACTTTAATATGAAACAAATTTTGAAATGTTTGCACTAATTTGTTAGACCGCCATGCATTATTAAAATTCCACCAACCCTATGCGCGACACAAGCTACAGTTAGCCTTCTCCAATAAACAAAACAAGCAAACAAAAGTCACACGCTGTCACTCACTCTACATATCCCTATCCTACCCTCATCCAATCACACCATATCACTAAAACCTTAATAAAAAATATTAGCCTACGAACTTTTAACATTTTTGCACAAATGAGATTAAAAACAGAAATACATGAGCGAAAACAAAACCTGCATTTCTAATAACGCTCAATCCTGAACTCCCAGCCACGCGTTAGTCTAAGCAATAAATTTTAAATTCTTGACACTGCACAGCTGAAACAGAGGTGTCAAATTTTCCTCAAACATCTCTCTGCGCGCGAACCGCATGCGTGCCAAGATACGGAGCACGCAGCCACTTAACATTTTATTACACTTCCTACTAACAACACAACCTCTGCTTGCGCAGACGCTACGCACGCCCGTACTCGTTCCTACAGCTCTGTATCCTAAATACAAATATTAAAAGTACAACAACAACAGCATACTTCCTACGCTTCTTAAAAAATAACTCCACTCACCAACCCTATGCTCGACATAAGCCACAGTTCGCCTTCTCCAATAAAAAAAACGAACAAAGCCCACTATAATTCACGCTCACTCTTGTCACTTAGGGCGTGGCGTAAATCCGGTCTCGATTGTAGTTTAAGCACTTCGTGGGGTACGAGGAGAGTCTATCTTGTTCGGTTCCAGCAGCCCTCGTCCCTGCTGGACACCCTGCGCGTTTCCCGAAGGTTTCTTGCAGCATTTAATCGTCCGGACACCCTCCTTTTTCACAAGTCCAACAGAAAGGTTTCCTTGAGTTTCGGCATTCTCGTTGAAAATGTCCACTTTCGCCGCATGTTCTACAGGCTGTTCGAAGGACTCGCTGTTTTCCTGTGGTTCCTATGCGTCCCTGGTAACTGTCGGCTCTGATTTTGAATCTCTCGTTTAAGTTCGGGTTCCCTTCGTATGCCTACAAAATTTTCAGCCAATTCAATGAGATCCTCCAACGCAGAGAAATCAGACCTCCTTATGTAAAGAAGATAATCTCTATGGCAATTCTTGTAAATCCTCTGTAGTTTTTGCTCCTCTGTATAGTTCACATGTCGCATTAATGTCTGCATGGCCAGCACATAGTCCTTGAACTTCTCGCGCGGCCCTTGGATCCTTTTTCTAATGGTGTCCTCCAGTTCTTCGAAATATCTCGATGGCAAGAAGAATTTCAGGAAATCGGTTTTCAATAATTCCCATCTTGACCAGCTCCTATTGTTATTCCGGTACCAACAAAGAGCTTTGTCCTTCAGCAACTCCGGCATGGTTCGTGGCAGCATATGCTTAGGCAACTCATATGCCTCGGTGAGCTCCTCGACTCTCTCAATGAAGCCTATTGGGTCCCTACCACCGTCGTACCTACAAGACCATTTACGTACCTTGTCAATTACCTCAGAGTAGCACATCTTACTATGGGCCACACTCTCTGGCTCGCACCTCGCTGCTTTGCCTCCAAATGTTGACATGGAAACTTGATTGCCGGGGTTCATGTTAAGCACTCTTGTACTATATTTTCCCTCTGTTCGCTGTGTTTCGGTACCGCACCTTGCAATGATGGCGTCGCCGGTCGCGCACTTGGAGACATACCGCGATTCCACTGCACTTCGAATTCGCGTAACCTGTCGATCACCTCGTCGGTCAGATCAAGCGACATCATAAACCCGAGAGCACTTTACGCAGTTCGTCGACCGTGCCTTTTGATTCCATACCGAATTCACGTAAAATCTCCTGCAGATTCACTTTCGGAACAATATAAACCCACTGTTTACCCATTTCGAGTCTCCGTTTATTTCGTGTAACAATTTCCGCGTTTTTTCTTTGCACGATGCTTTCTATTTTGTTCCGTTTATTTCGCGTAACTGTTTCTTCGAACTACCGCGTTATTTCTTTGCACAATATTTTTTTTTATTTGAATTCGCCGTTCACACCGTTTAGCGTTCAATTACTTGTTCGATTTACCGTTCGCTTCGCGTAACTGTTATAATACCGTCTTTTTTTTTAAAGTACCGTTGTTTCGCGATTCAGCACTGCACTATAGTTTTTGATTTTTCTCGGAAACTATTGTCGCTGCTCGGGCGCCATTTTGTAACGAAATTTCTGCCGGGGTATACTCAGTCTCGCCAGGGTCCCGTACCGAACACTTAAATAAAGGCTTTCGGTTTTCTTTTGACAGTTTTTTCACCGTTATTCAAATTTATTCACCGTTATTCAAAGTTGTATTTTTCGATCTTTTATTGCTATACATTAACTATAGGAACTAACAGTATTTCTTAAAACTAGTTCCTTTAATTCTAACGTCCACTGAATAGCACTCAGTCCGTAAAAATACAAAATCTATATACACACAGAGTTCTAGAATACGAGGTTTTATAATGGTCGGCGTCAGCCTCTACGAGGTACTAGAATTTACTTTGATTCAGAATTGGCGTCCGCGTAAAAGCACTCGGCCACGACGAGGTACTAAAATTTACTTGGATTCGGGATTGGCGTCCGCTTAAGAGCACTTGGCAACGACGAGGTACTAAATTTTACTTGTATTCGGGATTGGCGTCCGCTTAAAAACACTCGGCCACGACGAGGTACTAAAATTTACTTGGAATCGGGATTGGCGTCCGCTTAAAAGCACTCAGCCAGAACGAGGTACTAAAATTTACTTGTAATCGGGATTGGCGTCCGCTTAAGAGCACTCAGCCAGGACGAGGTAGTAAAATTTACTAAGCGTCCGCTTAAGAGCACTCAGCCAGGACGAAGTAGTAAAATTTACTTCGAATCGGGATTTGCGTCCGCTTAAGAGCACTCAGCCAGAACGAGGTACTAAAATTTACTTGGAATCGGGATTGGCGTCCGCTTAAGAGCACTCAGCCACTACGAGGTACTAGAAGTTCAAGATTTGAGGACTTACCACTTGGAGCACGAGATTCCAAAAGAGATCGAATTCAGCGCGGTGGGCCCTTTTATACATCGATCAACACAACTTCGCTGCAGTCGTTGTTCTTGTGCACATTCCGGAATTTTCTAATGTGCATAGCAGCACTCAACTTGTTGTTCTTGTTGTCCTTATTTCTAGAAATATTCCTTGTGACTTTGTTGGTAGCTTCCCACGCTCTAATTTAATTTTTGCTTGCTGGTTTCGCGTCTCAGTCTGTGTTGTAATTGTTGTAAACAGTATTCCACCTGATTTTATTGGTAATTTCCCAATGCTCTGCTTTAATTTTTGCATGCTGGTTTCGCGTCTCAGTCTTTGTTGTAATTGTTGTAATTCTATGTGGTTCATGTATTCTATGTGACTGTTGTTTTTTTTCTTTGTTGGCAAGCGAGCTAATGTAGCTGTAGTTATTGTTGTTAGCTGTTGTTGAATATTGCCTTTGCTACGTTGTTTTTTTCTTGGTTGTTGACAGAATTAATTCCACCTGAAGTTGTGTCCGCACAACCCAGGTCACCGCGTTTTCAGTTTTCGTTTACTAAAAACGGGCTCGGTTGGGATGCAGGCCAGGTTCTACACCCGGAGTTTTAAGAAAAAATATTTTTTCTTACAATGGATGATGCTTTACTCACAATAATCAAAGCAATACAGAAC
The DNA here is from genome assembly GCA_922984085.1 of Sicus ferrugineus. Classification (NCBI taxonomy): domain Eukaryota; kingdom Metazoa; phylum Arthropoda; class Insecta; order Diptera; family Conopidae; genus Sicus; species Sicus ferrugineus. The sequence continues at coordinate 1,171,319 of OV277351.1, read as the reverse complement.
TCCGACTTCAAGGAAGACATAAAACAATTAAAAAATAAAGAAGGGCTCAAACGAACAGAATCTATAAGTAGGTTGTCACCCTTTATTGACGAATTAGGCATCCTCCGCGTAGGAGGAAGACTAGAAGCAGCCCAGTTGCCTTACGATGCCAAACATCCAATGCTTTTACCATATAATGACATTTTGGTAAAACTCTTGTTGAAAATGATTCACGAGGAGAATCTCCATTGTGGTGCACAAGCTCTCTTGACTAACACACGCCAACGCTTCTGGCCTTTAAAAGGAAAATCTATGGCCAGAGGTGTCATTCAACGCTGCGTGAAATGCAAAAGAGCATGCCCAAAGATATACAGTCAGCTCATGGAGAAATTTACCTGCACTCAGACTCCAACCCGCAAAACCATTCATCAACTCAGGTGTGGATTATTGTGGACCATTCGGGATCACTAAAATCCGAGGCAAGAAACCACACAAGGTGTATATCTCACTGTTCTGCTGCTTTGCAACGAAAGCCGTCCACATGGAGGTAGTCAGCGACCTAACAACAGAGGCATTTATTGGGTCAATAAGGCGATTCATAAGTCGTAGAGGACACTGCCAGAATTTGTACTGCGACAACGCAACCAATTTCGTGTGGGCCAAAAACCAACTTGCCGAACTAAAGGAATCACTCTACTCCTCTGCTGCAGAACAAGCTATAATCCGAACATGTGCTGACAAAGGAATCCACTTTCACTTTCTTGTTCGCAGTGTTTCGACAGCTAATTTAACATATGAGGAGCTGGAGGCAGTAGTCGTCGAAATAGAAGCAATTCTAAATTCAAGACCTTCGACACCACTGTCTAATGATCCAAATGATTTAACAGCACTAACCCCTGGCCATTTTTTGATTGGAGAGCCATTAACAGCTTAAAGTGGACTCCAGAGCAACTGTCATGAATCCTTCATTTTTGAAACGATGGAAATTAGTCTCGCATCTTAAACACGAATTTTGGAAACGCTGGTTATTAGAGTACATAAACGAGCTGAAATATCGCCGTAAATGGAGAGAACGATCACCAAATATTCATATAGGAACAATGGTCATCCTCAAGGAAGATGACGTACCACCCTTCTCATGGCATCTAGGAAGAATTATCAAAGTTTATAGCGGAATCTTCAAACGAGCTATAAACAGATTGGCACCACTTCCAGGAGACAACAATTCATCATCAGACATTAAATCACCAATAGACATCATTAGTTCACAGGAGGAATTGCGTGATGCCAATAAGGATATGCCTGTGACATCAAAGAGAGACAAGCAATCTTCTTCCGATACTGATAATGGAGCTCCACTTCCAAAAAAACGACAAAGAGCCTCAAAACTAACAACATTACTATTAGCCTGCCTGTTCATACCAATCGTTTACTCTGCTTCAGTAGAAATTCATCTCTTTGAATCAAATCCTGGAGTATACTTCGAAAATATGGGCTCGGCTGGGATCATTAGCAGCGAATGGAATCTAGTAACATATTTTAATTTGGAACCATATTGGAAGGAGGTGATCCTAAAATTTACTAAATTGAACTAAATTTATACAAAAATACACTAACGCCATTGTGCGAAAGGATCCATAATACTAGAACATGCTCAATAATCCTAGCACAATTCAATGAACTCACTGACGGAATTAACTCAAATAACGAATTATTAGAAATTAATCCCACCATGCGAGTAAAGAGAGGTGCCTTAAATGTGGTCGGATCAATCGCTCACTCCCTATTTGGAGTTCTTGACGAAGAAGTAATTTTCAAAATAAACATACCACTCATCTCCACCGAAGAATTTAAAATGTTCAAACTCACCGCAGTTCCTTGGAAGACAAACAACAGCTTCAAAATAATAAAAGTGATGTCGCCCTTCATGATAGTTAATTTGCATCGAGATCTGTATTATCCATTAACAGAAGCAGAATTTAGAACTTGCATCAAAGACGAACTACAAAATCACTTATGTCGACAACACCACCCATTATACTAAGAAGGGATCTAAAATAGGTGTATGCGAGATAAATATACTCAATCAACAGGAAGATTGATCCTCATGCTTTGCTACCGATGCACTCCCAGGACCACATTGGGTTCAATTACATGACTCAAACGTATAGATATTCGCTCTCGATGAGGAAATTCGTCTGAACGCAGTTTGCAAATCAAATCTAACACATATCATCGAACCTTGGAAACTAGACCTTGCTCATTCTTGCCAGCAATTAATATGAGCAACATGATATCTTCAACTGAAGACATTTCAACAACGACGACGACCATTACCGATCATAAATTAGCCAATACACATTATAAGGAAATAGGATCACTTAGAAATGAGATTTCTCATGTCCGATTGACGCTACCAAATGTACGCTCCCATGATATCCATCACTACACCTTAGGATACGCATGTCTGGTCTTCATCATCTCGCTTAGTCTTGCTGCAGCTATCAACCATCATAGGAAGAAGAAGAGAACACAAACCTTCGAAATCACGCCCAAACCTCTTCCAGCACCACGTCAACAGCCGGACCAATTCAGCATACATATATAATCAACATTTAATCATAACTATATCATTGTCCAGAACTTGGTTTGATCTGGAGAACGATAGTAGATTCAGCACTTGAACTGAATCTATTGGTTGATCAAAAATTGTCCAGAACCCGATTTAATCTGGAGAAAGATTGTAGATTTAGCACTTGAACTAAATCTACAGTTGTATGATGGTAGAAGTCACAGAACAGGCACTTGAACCATTTCTGAGTTTATTACGCAGGAGTGAACAGACACGCTGAGAGTGATTTGCTATACTACCTAAACTTTATTGAAAACCTCGTCTTATATACTATTTTTACAATAGGTAGTCAATAAAATAACAAAAGCAAACGCATAAAAATACAATAAAGCAAATTTAACACTTAATCAGAAAATCTGACAACGGCTGTCGATGAACTGCACCTGAGCGATCTTAAATTACAGCGCCTGCTAGTGTTTGTAAAATGCTGACTGGTAAGCAGCATACGTTAAGTATGTTTAAGTAAATTTAATTCAACATTTAATTTATTAAATAAAATTTAAGTAAATTTAATTCAACATTTAATATTGGCCAATCTTCTTTTTGTTGCGTTCATTGACTTTATGCTTTCAAGGCTCATCACACCCAAAATGGTAACATGATGCCGTCAGCCGATGCGGCTGCCGTTTCCTTGCAGTCAATTTGTTAAGTTCATTGGCCAATTTTTTGCACCTGTTCTTGCTGCTAGTTAAGCATTTATTAACCTCAGGCTTCCGACACTCATCATGATAATATGACGCTATTGTCAAGGCGGCGACTGTTTCCTGTGCAATGAACTGCACGATAAGCCAAATGCTGAGTTGAATTTTTGAATTGGAACATTGATTTAAAACAAAGTAATTTCTTGCACCAATTGTATGTATTACGCACTTTTGTTATTGTAAATGTATTATTGTAAAAATATTCCTTCTTTTGTATATAAATAAGACAAAATTATTCAATAAATCGACATTACAACTGAGTTCGGTACAAGTGCCGCACGTAACGCCCATCTTTGTGTTATCACTTTGTATCTAGTTAAAGTGCCTGATTCAAGGAACTTTTGTTTTATTACAAAGTCTGGTACAGTGCATCTGGTTTAAGAGCCAGCTGTTCTTATCAATCACCAGCAACCAACAGAGACGTTGGTTCAGCCTGCGTCTTTAAATTAAAACAAAAAGTTTTCGACACCGAGGGTGAAGAATGCACCAGTGTATGATGTCTAGCGTTGCACACCCGACAGCGAAATGAAGAATTGCATTTCGACACATTATGCCCTTGCTTGAGACAATTGTAACAAAGTGAATTATCTTTGGCGAATATTCGATATTTTGTCGATACAGATGGTCAAAACATGTCAATCGACTCAATATTTACGAACCGTTTGTCTAGAAACTATAACAAGTGTATATCGTGACATCAATACTCGAACCGACTTCTTCTGACCACATGCGACGTGTCTCAGCGTTCAAGTTTATTTAGCAACAAATAAATTAACCACGGATCTCGATCTTTCATGTTAATGGAGTTCAGGCCTCGCAAGCATTCATCTGCTCCACCTAAAATTTTTCGGAGCGACTTGGAGTCTAACGATTAAATATTAGGTAACTTTATAAATGTGAAAGTACATGTGAAAGCGCAACTAAGTGGGGTCATAACGTTTTTCGAGTTTGTTCCAAACTTCCAAATAATGTTCGGCAGAAATTGGGATATTCTTAATAAGATCCGCGGCTTCGCCTCGCAAAAATTATACCAAATAATAAAAGTTTTGTGTGCGCGATAGATTCGGCTTACGATCGATAGAACCGATAAATAAATCCCGAAACACTGTCCAATTTGCATATTCTCCCGAAAAGGGCGGAATTAAAATTCTTGGTAACATTACCTAATTTTCAGGTGGCAAAGAAGCTTGTTTAGGGGTGCCCTGGGTTTGGAGAAAAATATTGATAACTTTTGTATGAGTGGGCGTGGCACCCCCATTTGAAATATTATTGTTAATGCTTTCGGATATATCGTGATAAAATCACATCTCATTATCTTATACCGCTAATGAAATATTTACAACTTTGTTATGAGTTGGCGTGACATGCCTATTTTTTGCAAAAATTTATTAATGGCGCTATATGTTCCGGAATAAAATTATACCTTAATATCTCGCACGGTTTATGAGATATTATAACATTTTTAACATAACATAACAATGAATATATGTGCCAAATTTCATCACGATATCTCTTTTCGTTCTCCCGTAATCGTTATTTCAACAGACGGACAGACAGACTTTTCTATATCTATCTCGTCTCCTTCTCTACGTTACAAACGGAAGAACAAAGTCAATATACCCTACTCCCTTCGAGTGTAGGTATCAAATTGCCTTAAATTCGAGCCAGTCACTATTATTATGTACACAATTATTTTCCCAGAAAAATTATTTCCGAAAAACAGAAAGCGAAATTCGAAATCCGGCTCGACTACAAATGTATATATCTTTTGTGAAATTAAACTTTTGTGAATTTCACTGATTTTCAAATACAGTTTAACAATTGTTTATTGAGAAGTTGTAGAGTTACAAAGCGCGCTGAGGATTTGAACTGATACGCTGAAGAGGCGAACCGAACAGAACTAAGAAAAATTAACAGCACGCGAATAAGTCTAACAAGTTATTGAGACAGACGCCATACACCATTGCGACGTCTCTGATTGTGAAAGAAATTATTTTGAACTACAAAACCTCACAAAATCCGAAAAGTTTCGCGAAGAAAATTTCGGTAAAACAACGCGAAGACGCGATGACGGCCGCTACCTCGTGTCACTGCCTTTTACAGTCGGCTTTCCAGACACGCTCCGCTCAGGGGCCTCGAGACATTGAAAATGTATCACCAAATCTTGGTCGACCCAAAGCACACATCATACCAGCGCATTTTCTTCCGAGACCCTCACAAGTTCGAACTTACCGACTTCGAGCTTCAAACGGTAACGTTTGGAGTTAATTGCGCCCCTTTCCTTGCCATACGCACCCTTCTTCAATTGGCAGACGATGTGAAGCACAAGTTTGCGCTTGCGTCACACATTCTACAGCATTCCATGTACGTGGATGATGTGTTAGCAGGCACGCATGACCTGGTGACAGCTACCCAGACCCGTGACTAACTAATAGCGGCTCTCGACTCAGCAGGTTTTTCCCTTCGCAAATGGACTGCGAACCATAAAGGCATTCTGGCAGACTTGCCGGAATCCCATCTACTCCATACCGATTTCCTCACGCTAGTAGATTCCAGCACTGCCAAAATGCTTGGAATTCGCTGGAACGCGACCCATGATGACTTCTACTTCGATGTCCAAGCTATCGTCATCAAAGCAGCGTACACAAAACGGGAAATGTTGTCTCTGGTCGCCAAGCTGTTCGATCCAGCCGGTTGGCTGGCTCGGATCATCGTTGCAGCGAAGATTCTGATTCAACAAGTCTGGTTGGACAAAATCGAATGGGATGGGATTCTGCCTCAGGTAACTCACGCTAACTGGTTAAATTTTCTACAGAATTACCAGCACATCCGCTCTATTCGCATCCCGCGATGGGTGAGTTACACCCCAGACAGCGAAGTCGAATTCCATGCCTTTTGCGATACTTCACAAAAAGCCTACGCAGGAGTCATCTATGCCCGCATCAAGGTCGCTCAGGAAGTCCAAGTTTTCCTTTTATACTTCAAAACTCGTGTATCTCCGATTAAAACTTTGTCTCTCCCCAGGTTAGAATTGTGTGGAGCCAATTTAGTTGCTGAGATGATCGACACTCTCGTGCCTACGCTGCAGCTGCCCCATTACACGATCTACTGTTGGACCGACTCCACGATTGCTTTGGCCTGGCAGAAGAAATCCCCATGCGTATGGGCGACGTTCGTGGCAAACCGAGTTGCCAAGATCATCGATAAGGTACCACATTCGCAATGGTTTCATGTGGAATCCCAGGACAAGCCGGGGGATTTAGCCAATCGCAGTGCCACACCCCAAGATCTCGCGGAGAGCACCCTCTCGTGGAATGGACCTGCTTGGCCCGCAAACGACAACAATCGCTGGCCCGAATTCCTCGGCTCAGACGAATATGTCACCACACTGGAGCAGAAGACTGTCAAAACGCTGCACACCCATTGCGCTCCCGATGAGGATCCTCTTGAACGATTTTCGTCGCTGCCACGAGCCTTACGCGTATACTCATACGTATATAGATTCCTCCACAACACTCATCCAGCTCAGCGTCACCTACATTCGCACCCCAACCTGCACCTCCCACCGGGAGAAATAAAGGAAACTAAACGCTGCCTCGCGATCTCCTGCCAGAAGATTCATTTTGCGGACGAGTACGCCGCTCTCGAAAACCACACGATGCTGCGATCTAAAAGCAGCTTACTTTCGTTGAACCCCTCCACACGGACAACACGATGCGCGTTGGCGGGCGGTTGTCCTCGTGTCTGCTGCCAATTTTCGCGATTGCTGATTCGTTTTATACACGAAATCTCTCTACACGGGGGCAACCAATTAGTTCTTCGTCTGGTATGTACCCAATTCTGGATCCCCAAGGTTAAAACCTTATCAAAACGACGACTCATACCGGCAAGCCTTGCATCATACATCGGAAGAAGCATCGAACCCTGTATTAGCATCGAAGCCCATTATGAAACACATTTTCTCATTACAGGTTCCACATGTATAATATGCCGGCAGTATGTGCGTTCCCGTAGAGGACGTCTGCTGGAGCCACCCGGGGCAGTGCACCCCTGTTCCGCCTCAAGCAACGCGCAAGTCCTCACTGCCCACTGTTCTCGTGAGCCATCCCCACCGACCGATGTCCTCGTCCTTGACGTCTCCGCAGATGGAAGCCCAGGCGATTGATACGGCACGCCGCTCCCCGACTCCGCCCGCCAAGGCATTCCAAGGTGTTTTGACGCGGCACGAGGGACCATTCTCCGATCAGGCCCCAACTTCCAGGCCAACCTACATGGAACGCAGAGACCTCCGACTTCGCGCCCGGTTAATGCGAGTCCCGAGGCACGTCATGCCACGAACATTAGAGCCGGCCCCTAGACGTGCGCCTTCACCACTACTAGAGCCGGCCCCAAGACGTGCGCCTCCTCTACTACTAGAGCCGGCCCCAAGACGCGCACTTCCACCATCATCAGTTCCGGCCCCAAGAAGCGCTCATGCCGTAGTTCCCGCCCGGAGACACGACTGGCGTCCACCTGCCCTAAGGCTTCCAGCTGATGGACGGGAGCGAGAGTTGTGCTGACCTCTGTGCGCAGGGCAGCATGTGCTACGTCGCTGCTATCGGTTCCTGCAGCAGACCATCGTGCAGCGAAATCTGACAGCGCGAGCTTGGCACGTGTGCCTAAACTGTTTGGCATGTTCGCTCTGGCTGCCCGCTTGCCAGAGCCCCATACGCTGCCGAACGTGCGGAGAGGCGTACCACACCCTTCTACATTGAGCTCGAGTCGATGCGCGGCGCCAGTTGTCGGGGTTTGAGGGTTTGCAGTCCTTCAAGGCGGGCGGTATGTTAACGCCAACTGCCGCTCGCCAGAGGTGCTCCCTCATCGATCGGTAGGCTGTCAGGCATGAGAACTGCAGTTCTCTCTCTTGCACCTCTCTCCAGTGAGTAAGCTCGGCTGCGGGCTCTCCCCGCGGCAACTGGCGCAGTTTGACCGGCTTCCAGCGATCGTCGCTGGACCCACTCCAGGCACTTCTTTCTACTTACGCAAAAACCTCTGACGCGTGCTGAGTGTTAATCATCGGAAAGTTTATGATTTATACATGTTCAGAAGCCAAATATTTCAATATTGTTATTGATCATTTGTAAAAAATGTGAAGAAGAAAATAGAAAGAAGTGATTTTCAAATATAAACTGTGTGATTTCAAATATACATTTTTGGTCCTAAGAGACGGATTTGTGCTCGGAGACCACCCAACCGTTACCGAGCTAAACATTGGTCCTTCGAGCCGGATTTGTGCTCGGAGACCACCCAACCGTTACCGAGCTAAACCAAGGCTGTATATTATTATACTCGTAATATAATATACTAATAATTACCATTGATTGTCACTAATACTGGTTGAGATTTTCTTGAATCTTTATCTGGCATGGTAATGAGTAATGTTAAGATAGAGCCATAACTAGTTCCAATCCATAGAGTGGGTAGCAGTGGGGACATATCTGCAATTTAAATTATTAAAGACTGCTAAATCTATAATGCATTATAATGTACCATTTCTCCGTGTATAGCTTTCAATTATAGATAAGCATGTGATAGATTCTGAAGAAGACATATCAATACTAGACATCGATGGTGATCTGGATCGGGCAAACGCTCCATCTATTTTATCTAGTAATAAGAAAAACGACAATAATAAGTCGCGAAGTGTTGAAACAGCCAAAAATAAATTTATGAAATTGTTTAAGAACTAATTTTTAGATTCTAATGTATATAATTATCTGTGAGAATGACATTGACACAGCACACTGCCGAAACTGGTTTGTCTCCAAACCAAAATGACGAGGGAAGAAAGATTTCCAATTAGAAAACATCATTATCTTTAAAGGTTTTTTATCGATAACTAGCAAAGCACCCGTCATTCCCTCGTTTTTGGTGTTTTGAGAGGAGCTGAAGACCGGCGTTCTCTTGTGCGTCAGAAATGAATAAAAACAGTTGGCGTGAATACCTTTACGAGTGCATCAGCAGTCCCAAGAAGTAAGCATGGCATATTTATCTCGTAACAGTGACAGACTTACGTATCGCCCAAGCCTTTCTTACCCCCTCCTCTAACTCGTGTAGTTTCATAACTGACGAGTCTCCTACTTCTTCCATTACTCGTGTAATTTATTAACTAACGAGTTATTATCCCTACCTCTTCCACTGCTCGTGTAGTTTATTAACTAACAAGTTATTATCCCATCCTTGATTGCATAATTTATTAATTGACGAATCTCTTCTTTCCCGACTGATAGACTACGTGTAGTTTGTTAACTGACGGAGTGCCTATCCTCCGTGGTTGCCGTAGTATTAACTGAAAGTCAAGAGTACTTCAACTATTGGTGGATACTGGAGCAGACACGAGCCTGGTAAAGGAGAGCGCATTGAGTGGATCATTGACGGTAAACACTAATGACGTAAAAACCCTTAATGGAGCTTTTGGTGGATGTGTAACAACGAAGGGTTCCGCAGTGATCAAACCTAGCGGTATGAATCACCTTTGTTTAAAGTTACAATTAGTGTCACTTGGACAGGGAGTGCCAGCGGATGGCATAATTGGTAGGGACAATTTGTGGAATCGGTCAATTATAAACACAGTTAGTAAACGAGTACATTTATAGCTGAGAACAAGAAACATATTGAGACGCTGGTTAAGCGTTCAAGGGGAGAACTGGATCAGACCTTATATAACGAAAGTAATGGCGAGTTCCAGTTAGGATTAGAACCAATTTTCCGGAAGTAGTAGTTCATAAACAGGAAATTTTTCCGTGAGTATATATAGGGGAAACTTTAGCGAAAGTAAAGAGGGCGTAGTTTACGTTCCTATAATAAATTCAACGGAATAAGATGTAGAAATAGAGAGTGACTTTAGGCCGGGGTTTTCTAGTTCCAATGAGTTTGAAACACCCCGTGCTAATATGATAAATAGAGTAGGAGAGATAGATGTTAAGGGTAGAATAACTACTCTGATGAATAAATTAAGTCTAGACGATAGTTTGTATAAGGAAGAAAGAGGTTCCAGTAGAGAGAGTTTGCGCAGCTTTTCGTGATATTTTTCTGCAGGAAGGAGATGAATTGTCCTATACGCTGGTCTTAAAACACGAAATACCGACCAGGCAAGACCAATCACGGATTAATCAAAAGCAGTATAGGTTACCTCATATCCATAGGGAGGAAGTAAACAGGCATGTACGGAATCTGCTAGACGACGGGGTTATCTCCCCCAGAAAATCGTCGTTGAAATCGCCACTGTTACTGGTCAGAAAAAATTGAGTCTAGTGGTTGACTTTAGGAAATTAAGTGACGTTACGATTAAACAGGTTTTCCCTATACCCAGAATTGAGGAGATTTTAGGGCAGTTAGGACATAGTAGGTATTTTTCAGCGTTAGATCTTGCTAGTGGGTATAACCAGGTTTTGGTGGATGAAAAAGACAAAGAAAAGACCGCGTTTAGTTCAGGATTAGGACATTTCGCATTCAACAGAATGCCTTTTGGTTTAACGGGGGCGCCCGCGACGTTTCAAAGAATAATGAATCATATTCTCACTGGGCTCCAAGGGGTAGATTGTTTCGTTTAGTTAGATGATATAGTAGTTTACGGCAGGAATTTAAAACAGCATGAAGGTAGGTTATTTAAGGTGTTTAGCGTCCTTAGGGAAAATAGTTTAAAACTAAACACGGAAAAGTGTTAGTTGTTAAGACGAGAAATAGTTTATTTAGGCCATAATTGTTGTGAGCAGGGTGCACTGCCCGACCCACAAAAGCTTGAGTGTGTAAGGAATAAAACCTCCCAGGAATAAAAAGGAGGTGCAGGCATTCCTGGGGTTAGCCAACTACTATAGGAAATTTATTGGGAGCATGGCGAAAATCGTTTTGTCAATTAACAAATTACTGAGAAAGGATACCAAATTCCAATGGTCGGAGGACTGCCAGAAAGCGTTCGTCGAGCTGGAGGAGTCAATAGCCTGTCATCACCTGTACTCACATATCCGGATTTTTCGAAACAATTTTTGTTAACAACAGACGCCAGCAATGAAGCTCTGGGAGCAGTACTGTCCCAAGGGGAAGTAGGTAAGGACAGGCCAATAGCTTTCGCCAGTAGGGCGTTGAGTGAAGCCGAGAAACGGTACTCCACAATTGAAAAGAAATTCTTGGCTATAGTTTTGGCAACGAAGAATTTTAGGGCATATCTTTTGGGGAGGTCGTTCAAAATATTTACAGACCACCAATCCATAAAGGGTATAGCGAAACATAAGCTATCGCAATACGAGTTCGAAATTACATATAAACCTGGCAAGAAAAATTAAAATGCAGATGCTCTGAGTAGAATACACGAACATAACTATGAGGTCGCGGCAGTCCAAACGCGCTCTAAGGCGAAAAAACTAAAAACCCAAGAAAACGACAAGCCGCAGGAAATTTGCGAATCAGTGAAACCGGATAGTCCACAGATGGAACAAAATGGTAATACAATTCTTCTAGAAGACCCAAAAGAAATTGAGACGATAAAAAAAGATTTCCATGATAAACCATTAGGAGGCCATCAAGGGGCAGTAAAAACCTATTTACGCATTAGGTAAGAATAACAAAGTCCCAAATGTCAGGTGAACAAAAGTTCAAAATTAACGAAAATGCCCCTGGTAATAACAGACACGACAGTGCTGCCCTTCGATAAGGTTTATATGGACATTGTAGGTATTTTACCGGAGACTGTATCCGGTAATAAGTACATTCATTCATTACATTTCAGGACGACTTTTGAAAATTTATGGCATTCACAGCTATTCCCGACGCAGAAGCAAGCACGATAACGCGATACGGGATTCCACGAATTCTAGTAACAGATAACGGTACCAAGTTCACTTCAAAATTATTCACCGATACGTGTAAATTGTGAGGAATTTAGAAGTTACACACAACACCGTACCACCCACAGGCCAATGGTTCCTTAGAACGAAGCAATAGACCTTTGGCAGAGTATTTGCGCAGTTTTGCAAAAGAGGACAGATAAAATTGGGACCAGTGGTTATCAGCGGCAATGCACGTTGTAAGAAAAAAAAATTTTTTCTTACAACTCTGGGTGTAGAACCTGGCCTGCATCCCAACCGAGCCCGTTTTTAGTAAACGTAAACTGAAAACGCGGTGACCTGGGTTGTGCGGACCCAACTTCAGGTGGAATTAATTCTATCAATAACAATAAAAAGATAAAAAAGGCAACGTAGCAAAGGCGAAAATATGCAAAACTAACAATAACAACAACAACCACATTAACTCGCTTGCTAACAAAGGGATAAAAAAACAACAGTCACACAGAACACATGAACCACATACTTTTTACAACAATTACAACAAAGACTTAGACGCGAAACAAGCAAGCAAAAATTAAATTAGAGCGTGGGAAGCTACCAACAAAATCACAAGAAATATTTCTCGAAATAAGCACAACAACAACAAGTACATTGTGTGCCGCTATGCACATTAGAAATTTCCAGAATGTGCACAAGAACAACGACTGCAGCGGAGTTGTTTTGATCGGTGTATAAAAGGGCCCACCGCGCTGAATTCTATCTCTTTTGGAATCTCGTGCTCCAAGTGGTAAGTCGTCGAACCTTGAACCTCTAGTACCTCGTAGTGGCTGAGTGCTCTTAAGCGGACGCCAATCCCAATTCCAAGTAAATTTTAGTACCTTGTCCTGGCTGAGTGCTCTTAAGCGGACGCCAATCCCGATTCCAAGTAAATTTTAGTACATTGTCCTGGCTGAGTGCTCTTAAGCGGACGCCAATCCCGATTCCAAGTAAATTTTAGTACCTTGTCGTGGCTGAGTGCTCTTAAGCGGACGCAAATCCCAATTCCAAGTAAATTTTAGTACCTCGTCCTGGATGAGTGCTCTTAAGCGGACGCCAATCCCAATTCCAAGTAAATTTTAGTACCTCGTCCTGGCTGAGTGCTCTTAAGCGGACGCCAATCCCGATTCCAAGTAAATTTTAGTACCTCGTCCTGGCTGAGTGCTCTTAAGTGGACGCCAATCCCAATTCCAAGTAAATTTTAGTACCTCGTCCTGGCTGAGTGCTCTTAAGCGAACGCCAATCCCAATTCCAAGTAAAGTACCTCGTCCTGGCTGAGTGCTCTTAAGCGAACGCCAATCCCAATTCCAAGTAAATCTTAGTACCTCGTCCTGGCTGAGTGCTCTTAAGCGGACGCCAATCCCAATTCCAAGTAAATTTTTAGTACCTCGTCGTGGCTGAGTGCTTTTAAGCGGACGCCAATCCCAATTCCAAGTAAATCTTAGTACCTCGTCCTGCCTGAGTGCTCTTAAGCGGACGCCAATCCCAATTCCAAGTAAATTTGTAGTACCTCGTCGTGGCTGAGTGCTTTTAAGCGGACGCCAATCCTGAATCAAAGTAAATGCTAGTATCTCGTAGTGGCTGACGGCGACAATCATAAAACCTCGTATTCTAGAACTCTGTGTATATAGATTTTGTATTTTTACGGACTGAGTGCTAATCAGCGGACGTTAGAACTAAAGGAACTAGTTTTAAGAAATGCTGTTAGCAATAAAATACCGAAAAATAAAACTTTGAATTACGGTGAATAAATAGTCGAAAAACTGTCAAAAGAAAACCGAAAGCTTTTTATTTAAGTGTTCGGTACGGGACTCTGGCGAGACTGAGTATACCCCGGCAAGAAACATCGTTACAACGTGCATAATCACACTCTGCATACAACCACCAAACAAACCCCTTTTCGCACATTGTATGGATTCGACGCGCAGATGCCAACGAATTTGAGGAAAAAATGTGGCCCACTCTATAACGCGGACGATCCCATCAAGTTCCAGAAATTCCAAATACATAGGGCCCATCAGATGGTTAGGCAGAATCAGGAACGTGCAAAAAAAGCGGCCAAAAGGCAGTACGATGACAGGCTAAACCCAGTAATTTTTAAAGCTGGAGATATAGCCAAGTGGACTTAATGAAGGGTTTTGACTACCCCACAGTATGATCTATATTCATGCATGAATTTTCCCTGTCACTCGTGGCACGGTGATTCTTCTTGAGGAGGTTGAAGATACTTCCTGCAACTAAGTTTTGAAGGAAGTATCTTTTTCATGTTTTAAATTCCGAAAAAGGCCCCTTTTTTTCTTCGTGTTGAGGGTGTTAATTCCACCCCTCCTCAAGAAGAATCACCGTGCCACGAGTGACAGGGAAAATTCATGCATGACTATAGATCATACTGTGGGGTAGTCAAAACCCTTCAGTAAGTCCACTTGGCTAATTTTTATGTTAAGCAATTTTGTTTATATATCAAAAACGTTGTGTCCCGCTCTCTTAATACAACGTGCATACCTGCGTAGTTATGGAACAATCAGCTCCACCCCCACATTTTCCCCACTTTACCAAGATCCGAACTATTGTATGTGTTGAGCGTGATTTTTCTGACTCCGATTTACTGCGTCCGCGACCTTTTCCATTTTACTCAAATTGTTGTACTGCTTAAGCAGATTGTTGCGGAATGGCTAATCCCTGTTCTTAATTTTTAGAACTGTCGTGACTGGGCTTCTAATGCTTATGAACTCATATGGGCCTAACCATATCGGTGAAAATTTGTTGTTCCTCGTTTGATTTTTCAGCATTACTCTATCTCCAGCTTTAAAAATTACTGGGTTTAGCTTGTCATCGTACTGCCTTTTGGCCGCTTTTTTTGCACGTTCCTGATTCTGCCTAACCATCTGATGGACCCTTTGTATTTGGAATTTCTGGAACTTGATGGGATCGTCCGCGTTATAGAGTGGGCCACATTTTTTCCTCAAATTCGTTGGCATCTGCGCGTCGAATCCATACAATGTGCGAAAAGGGGTTTGTTTGGTGGTTGTATGCGGAGTGTGATTATGCACGTGCATTGCCGCTGATAACCACTAGTCCCAATTTTATCTGTCCCCTTTTGCAAAACTGCGCAAATACTCTGCCAAAGGTCTATGGCGTCGTTCTAAGGAACCATTGGCCTGTGGGTGGTACGGTGTTGTGTGTAACTTTTAAATTCCTCACAATTTACATGTATCGGTGAATAATTTTGAAGTGAATTTGGTACCGTTATCTGTTACTAGAATTCGTGGAATCCCGTATCGCGTTATCGTGCATGCTTCTGCGTCGGGAGTAGCTATGAATGCCACAAGTTTTCAAAAGTCGTCCTGAAATGTAAGAATGTACTTATTACCGGATACAGTCTCTGGTAAAATACCTACAATGTCCATATAAACCTTATAGAAGGGCAGCACTGGCGTGTCTGTTATTACCAGGGGCATTTTCGTTAATTTTGAACTTTTGTTCACCTGACATTTGGGACATTTTTATCTTTTTTTGCATGCCTGGCCATCTGTATTCTTACCTAATGCGTAAATAGGTTTTTACTGCCCCTTGATGGCCTCCTAATGGTTTGTAACGATGTTTCTTAGGCCAGGATATAACTCAGCGAGTCCAGGATTTCGTTAAAGGAAAAGATTTGTATTTTGGGTACTCTTCAGTATGAATCTAGCTTTATTGAATGAATTATTCAAGGTCTGTTACATATGACGGTGACTTCGAACGAATGCTATAGTGGGTAAGCCGTGTTGCTGTGTCGTGGAATCAGGCTTCGTAGCGTTGGGGTGCGTATGTTGATTAGGTTCTCCGAAAGTGAACGTAGGTGCTGACTGTACTTTCAGAGAGGTATTGTATTGTAGGTATTTTACCGGAGACTGTATCCGGTAATAAGTACATTCATTCATTACATTTCAGGACGACTTTTGAAAATTTATGGCATTCACAGCTATTCCCGACGCAGAAGCAAGCACGATAACGCGATACGGGATTCCACGAATTCTAGTAACAGATAACGGTACCAAGTTCACTTCAAAATTATTCACCGATACGTGTAAATTGTGAGGAATTTAGAAGTTACACACAACACCGTACCACCCACAGGCCAATGGTTCCTTAGAACGAAGCAATAGACCTTTGGCAGAGTATTTGCGCAGTTTTGCAAAGGAGGACAGATAAAATTGGGACCAGTGGTTATCAGCGGCAATGCACGTTGTAAGAAAAAAAAATTTTTTCTTACAACTCTGGGTGTAGAACCTGGCCTGCATCCCAACCGAGCCCGTTTTTAGTAAACGTAAACTGAAAACGCGGTGACCTGGGTTGTGCGGACCCAACTTCAGGTGGAATTAATTCTATCAATAACAATAAAAAGATAAAAAAGGCAACGTAGCAAAGGCTAAAATATGCAAAACTAACAATAACAACAACAACCACATTAACTCGCTTGCTAACAAAGGGATAAAAAAACAACAGTCACACAGAACACATGAACCACATACTTTTTACAACAATTACAACAAAGACTTAGACGCGAAACAAGCAAGCAAAAATTAAATTAGAGCGTGGGAAGCTACCAACAAAATCACAAGAAATATTTCTCGAAATAAGCACAACAACAACAAGTACATTGTGTGCCGCTATGCACATTAGAAATTTCCAGAATGTGCACAAGAACAACGACTGCAGCGGAGTTGTTTTGATCGGTGTATAAAAGGGCCCACCGCGCTGAATTCTATCTCTTTTGGAATCTCGTGCTCCAAGTGGTAAGTCGTCGAACCTTGAACCTCTAGTACCTCGTAGTGGCTGAGTGCTCTTAAGCGGACGCCAATCCCAATTCCAAGTAAATTTTAGTACCTTGTCCTGGCTGAGTGCTCTTAAGCGGACGCCAATCCCGATTCAAAGTAAATTTTAGTACATTGTCCTGGCTGAGTGCTCTTAAGCGGACGCAAATCCCAATTCCAAGTAAATTTTAGTACCTCGTCCTGGATGAGTGCTCTTAAGCGGACGCCAATCCCAATTCCAAGTAAATTTTAGTACCTCGTCCTGGCTGAGTGCTCTTAAGCGGACGCCAATCCCGATTCCAAGTAAATTTTAGTACCTCGTCCTAGCTGAGTGCTCTTAAGTGGACGCCAATCCCAATTCCAAGTAAATTTTAGTACCTCGTCCTGGCTGAGTGCTCTTAAGCGGACGCCAATCCCAATTCCAAGTAAAGTACCTCGTCCTGGCTGAGTGCTCTCAAGCGAACGCCAATCCCAATTCCAAGTAAATCTTAGTACCTCGTCCTGGCTGAGTGCTCTTAAGCGGGCGCCAATCCCAATTCCAAGTAAATTTTTAGTACCTCGTCGTGGCTGAGTGCTTTTAAGCGGACGCCAATCCCAATTCCAAGTAAATCTTAGTACCTCGTCCTGCCTGAGTGCTCTTAAGCGGACGCCAATCCCAATTCCAAGTAAATTTGTAGTACCTCGTCGTGGCTGAGTGCTTTTAAGCGGACGCCAATCCTGAATCAAAGTAAATGCTAGTATCTCGTAGTGGCTGACGGCGACAATCATAAAACCTCGTATTCTAGAACTCTGTGTATATAGATTTTGTATTTCTACGGACTGAGTGCTAATCAGCGGACGTTAGAACTAAAGGAACTAGTTTTAAGAAATGCTGTTAGCAATAAAATACCGAAAAATAAAACTTTGAATTACGGTGAATAAATAGTCGAAAAACTGTCAAAAGAAAACAGAAAGCTTTTTATTTAAGTGTTCGGTACGGGACTCTGGCGAGACTGAGTATACCCCGGCAAGAAACATCGTTACAACGTGCATAATCACACTCTGCATACAACCACCAAACAAACCCCTTTTCGCACATTGTATGGATTCGACGCGCAGATGCCAACGAATTTGAGGAAAAATGTGGCCCACTCTATAACGCGGACGATCCCATCAAGTTCCAGAAATTCCAAATACATAGGGCCCATCAGATGGTTAGGCAGAATCAGGAACGTGCAAAAAAAGCGGCCAAAAGGCAGTACGATGACAGGCTAAACCCAGTAATTTTTAAAGCTGGAGATAGAGTAATGCTGAAAAATCAAACGAGGAACAACAAATTTTCACCGATATGGTTAGGCCCATATGAGTTCATAAGCATTAGAAGCCCAGTCACGACAGTTCTAAAAATTAAGAACAGGGGTTAGCCATTCCGCAACAATCTGCTTAAGCAGTACAACAATTTGAGTAAAATGGAAAAGGTCGCGGACGCAGTAAATCGGAGTCAGAAAAATCACGCTCAACACATACAATAGTTCGGATCTTGGTAAAGTGGGGAAAATGTAGGGGTGGAGCTGATTGTTCCATAACTACGCAGGTATGCGCGTTGTATTAAGAGAGCGGGACACAACATTTTTGGTATATAAACAAAATTGCTTAACATAAAAATTAGCCAAGTGGACTTAATGAAGGGTTTTGACTACCCCACAGTATGATCTATATTCATGCATGAATTTTCCCTGTCACTCGTGGCACGGTGATTCTTCTTGATTGGATTCGACGCGCAGATGCCAACGAATTTGAGGAAAAAATGTGGCCCACTCTATAACGCGGACGATCCCATCAAGTTCCAGAAATTCCAAATACATAGGGCCCATCAGATGGTTAGGCAGAATCAGGAACGTGCAAAAAAAGCGGCCAAAAGGCAGTACGATGACAGGCTAAACCCAGTAATTTTTAAAGCTGGAGATAGAGTAATGCTGAAAAATCAAACGAGGAACAACAAATTTTCACCGATATGGTTAGGCCCATATGAGTTCATAAGCATTAGAAGCCCAGTCACGACAGTTCTAAAAATTAAGAACAGGGGTTAGCCATTCCGCAACAATCTGCTTAAGCAGTACAACAATTTGAGTAAAATGGAAAAGGTCGCGGACGCAGTAAATCGGAGTCAGAAAAATCACGCTCAACACATACAATAGTTCGGATCTTGGTAAAGTGGGGAAAATGTAGGGGTGGAGCTGATTGTTCCATAACTACGCAGGTATGCGCGTTGTATTAAGAGAGCGGGACACAACATTTTTGGTATATAAACAAAATTGCTTAACATAAAAATTAGCCAAGTGGACTTAATGAAGGGTTTTGACTACCCCACAGTATGATCTATATTCATGCATGAATTTTCCCTGTCACTCGTGGCACGGTGATTCTTCTTGAGGAGGGGTGGAATTAACACCCTCAACTCCAGCTTTAAAAATTACTGGGTTTAGCTTGTCATCGTACTGCCTTTTGGCCGCTTTTTTTGCACGTTCCTGATTCTGCCTAACCATCTGATGGACCCTTTGTATTTGGAATTTCTGGAACTTGATGGGATCGTCCGCGTTATAGAGTGGGCCACATTTTTTCCTCAAATTCGTTGGCATCTGCGCGTCGAATCCATACAATGTGCGAAAAGGGGTTTGTTTGGTGGTTGTATGCGGAGTGTGATTATGCACGTGCATTGCCGCTGATAACCACTAGTCCCAATTTTATCTGTCCCCTTTTGCAAAACTGCGCAAATACTCTGCCAAAGGTCTATGGCGTCGTTCTAAGGAACCATTGGCCTGTGGGTGGTACGGTGTTGTGTGTAACTTTTAAATTCCTCACAATTTACATGTATCGGTGAATAATTTTGAAGTGAATTTGGTACCGTTATCTGTTACTAGAATTCGTGGAATCCCGTATCGCGTTATCGTGCATGCTTCTGCGTCGGGAGTAGCTGTGAATGCCACAAGTTTTCAAAAGTCGTCCTGAAATGTAAGAATGTACTTATTACCGGATACAGTCTCTGGTCAAATACCTACAATGTCCATATAAACCTTATAGAAGGGCAGCACTGGCGTGTCTGTTATTACCAGGGGCATTTTCGTTAATTTTGAACTTTTGTTCACCTGACATTTGGGACATTTTTATCTTTTTTTGCATGCCTGGCCATCTGTATTCTTACCTAATGCGTAAATAGGTTTTCACTGCCCCTTGATGGCCTCCTAGTGGTTTGTAACGATGTTTCTTAGGCCAGGATATAACTCAGCGACTCCAGGATTTCGTTAAAGGAAAAGATTTGTATTTTGGGTACTCTTCAGTATGAATCTAGCTTTATTGAATGAATTATTCAAGGTCTGTTACATATGACGGTGACTTCGAACGAATGCTATAGTGGGTAAGCCGTGTTGCTGTGTCGTGGAATCAGGCTTCGTAGCGTTGGGGTGCGTATGTTGATTAGGTTCTCCGAAAGTGAACGTAGGTGCTGACTGTACTTTCAGAGAGTATGCGTGGGTACTTGCTTAGCTCCGAGAGAGTATGCGTAGCCGTTGACCGTGTTCTGTAGGTGTATGCGTGGCCGTTGTGCTCTGAGAGAGTAGGCGTAGCCGTTGTGCTTCGAGAGAGTGTAGTACGTAGCCGTTGTGCTTCGAGAGAGAAGGCGTAGCCGTTGTGCTTCGATGTGCGCTGCGGTGCGCCGTTGTGACTGTGCTTCGGTGTGCGCTGCTGTGCGCCGCTGTGACTGTGCTTCGATGTGCGCTACTGTGCGCCGCTGTGACTGTGTTTCGATGTGCGCTGCTGTGCGCCGCTGTGACTGTGCTTCGGTGGATCGTGTGCTACTGTCGCATCTGTAACGTGTGCTTCGAGTGCTTTTCTGGAACGTGTGCTACATGTGCTTCCCTGGAACGTGTGCTACGTGTGATTCACTGAAACGTGAGCTACATGTGCTTCACTGGAATGTGTGTTACATGTGCTTCTCTGGAAGGCGTGCTTCACGTGAAAGTGTGCTACGTGTGCTCTGCTGTGACTGTGCTTCGGTGTGCGCTGCTTGTGCCGACTGCGATTTGCGGAGCGTTCCCGGGTAGCAAGTACGTAGGATGGGAAGGACAGAAGACCAGGAAGATTTATCGAATCCGCCTGCTTGGTCGGAGGGAAGGAGGATTGGCTGGAAGATTTATCAAATCCGCCTGCTTGGTCGGAGGGAAGGAGGATTGGCTGGAAGATTTATCAAATCCACCTGCTTGGTCGGAGGGAAGGAGGATTGGCTGGAAGATTTATCAAATCCGCCTGCTTGGTCGGAGGGAAGGAGGATTGGCTGGAAGATTTATCAAATCCGCCTGCTTGGTCGGAGGGAAGGAGGATTGGCTGTGTACTGCACTTACCGCGGTGTTAGCTTTGACTGATGTTGATCGCATCGAGGCTGGCAACTGACTGACTCGTCTGGTTGAGCTTGTTCCTTTTATATGCTTGTGCGCGGATTTTGTTCCGCTGTGTACGTATGTTTTGTTCTCTCTTCTCTCGCTCTTTCTCGTAGGTATGCTTTTGTGCTTGTTGGTCCCGTTATTTCCATGAATTTCTCTTCATTGTTCGTTCTAGTCACCGCTTGCATTTCTTATCGCTAATTCTTATTTGTGCTTGTTGGTCCCGTTATTTCCATGAATTTGTCTTCGTTGTTCTTCGTAATTCTTATTTTACTTATATACTTATTTCTAGTTATTTTAACATATTTACTCTTATTTCACAGTTGCTTATATTTATTGTCTTATACTAATATATATTATTACATGATTTTATTAAATTAGATTTATTCATCATATTTATTAGGTTAAATTCATTATTTTATTACATTATTTTGATTTATTATATATATAGGTAGTACAAGTACATTATTAAATTCATTATTTTGTTAGTTTAGATTATGTATATAAGTAGTATAAATAGAAAAGTATAAGTTTAGTGTGAAAATTTAAAATTATTGTGTGACGTAGGATTTTGCGTCATCACATCCCCTCCGTACTTTCCGTGACGACGAAGACGTTGACGTTCTTGGATTTAGCTATGATGACGATGTATGTGTGTCCGCCAATGTCGGTCATGAAGCGTCGTTGCTTTCCACGTGCTAGGGTTTGTTTGCTAGCTTCGATCCACTGTCGCAGCTCTTGCGGCCAGCAGTTCTCGGGAACGGGAGTCTTGTGTTTTGTTGGCTTCGGGTCGTCGTTCCTGGTCTCGTGACAAGTTGTGGTGGAATTTGCGCTTCTTTTGTTGTCGTTTGCTTCATCTTCGGAACTACTTGTGTCGACATTTGGCAACTGAATCATTGGTATCAGAACTCTCGGGTTCTCCTTACAGGCCAAATATCTGATGAGACGGGCTATTCGTCGCCGAAAACGATCTATTTTTCGTTCCGTGACCGGGTTTCTTTGGTAGAACTCTTTTATTTGGGTCAGATTGGGAAGCCAGGTGGCAAACAGTTCGGCAAAGTATAGCATGTATACTCCACAATCGTTGGTGTTACTTTGTTGTGGAACTTTCACTTCTATTACCGGAAGGTCCTGTTCGCTGATTGTGGTGCTTGTTTCCATTTTCCGGTATCGGTGTTCCTCCTGGAAATACTCTCTAATGACCGCACCGAGTTGCACTCGTGTTCTACCGCTTAGTGAGTCCATAATTAGTATGGCGGCGTTTGGGCGGGTGGCTCCGGACTCGGGTGTTCGAATGGCTGCCGTGGGGTTGATGACAAACACAAGGTGCCAATGGGCGTTGTCGTTTACCGGTAGAATGATACACTGTCCATCGTCTTACGGCCTCGTGTCTTTCGGCTGCTGGCGGAAGTGTTCCATCGCTTTTCTTCCGTGTTAGTCGCGTAAGGAAGTACGAGGAAAAAACGTACACTGCCGTCTGCTGTGCTTTTGGTAATCCTTCCTTCCATATCCATTGGAGGTATAGGTCGATGATTGAGTCATTCAGCCATTGACCTTTAGCGAGCCGTCTGTAATCCTCCCTGTAAATTGCTATCCCTTGCTTTTCCGGGTAGACACACAGGGCTTGCTGTACTTCAAGTGGGGGTTGCTGTTGTTGTGAAAGTTCCCGTTGTAGTGTTGTTGTTGTTGCTGATGCAATAGGTTTTGCTGTATTGGCTGTTGTTGTTGTTGAAGTAGCTGTTGCTCTTGTTGCTGCTCTAGTAGTTGTTGTTGTTGTTCTTGATGCCATAGCTGTTGCTCTTTTTGTTGTTGTGGTAACTGTTGTTGTTGTTGCTGGATAACTTCTGCTCGTTGCAAAAGCACTACTTCTTTCGTGTTGGTTCTTGACAGCTGTTCTTTGTTTCCAGAAGGCCGAGCGCGAACCCTCAATCGTTGTCCTCGACCCATCTCTTCTATCCAATTGTGGTCCAAGGCTCGGATTCTAGATCGTTGATTATCGAGAAAACGGTACTTCTCCCTCATCCGCTCCTTAGCTTCCTGGAATAGGTTCTCGTCGTTATCCATTTATTTGTTGTTTTTTTTTTTGTTTTAGCCTGTACTTCTTTAATTTAATTTTCCTCTCTCTCTTTTGCGACTTATCTCGATGATGGTTGAGCACAGACTGATGTGTAGTCAGTGAAATAGTTCTTGCGTGCTTATTCTATTGCAATCGTATGGTGATCAGTATTGCTGCGGCGCTGGTATTTTTTTTTCTCGGAAGGACTTGTTTTGGTGTTGACTGGATGACGACTGATACGCTGTGGGCGAGATTACTTTTGAATTGAGCTAAGCTGTGTTTTGGGGGGTTCCCCTAATGGAATTTCGGCGTGATTTCCGTGGAATATTTTTAATTCCTTAACATGGGCGGACCTGGTTTGAGTAGAGCCAATGCGTTGAATCTTGACTATAACTGGTGAGATGAAATTCAAAACTTTGTAGGGACCATCATAACGAGGGGCTAGTTTTGCCGCAAACCCATCACATGCCTTGGATAGATGGTGTTGCTTTACAAGTACGTGCTGTCCTATTTCTGGTTGCCACTGTCGTCGTCGCAGATTGTAACTACGTGCTTGGTCTTAAGCTGCTCGTTCCAGATTACGTTGTACTATGCGGAAAACTTCCTTCAGTTGATTGGCTTTGTCATCAGGGTTTTGTGAGGTTTGTCCGCTTCCAAACGTCTTTTCGTTGTAGAGTGTTCGTGGCAGGCGTGGCTCGCGTCCTTGATTAAGGAAGGCTGGACTATAGCCGGTACTTTCGGAGACGCTGGTGTTAATTGCAAGGGTGATTTCTGGAAGTAACTCATCCCATTTTCTTTGGTTGCCTCCGGCGAGTTGGGATACCATGGTCTTGATCGTTCGGTTTGCCCTTTCAGTGGCATTCTCTTGTGGAGTGTAGGGTGCGGTGTATTGCTGTTTGACTCCGAGCTCTTGCATAAACTTCTGGAAGCTTTTGCTCGTAAATTGTGCTCCGTTGTCCGTAACCAAAATCTTTGGTACTCCGTACCGGGATAAAATACACTCCCGAAAAGCTTTCTTCACATTTGTTGCCGTGGCCTTGCGCATTGGAATTATTTCGGTCCACTTCGTAAATTTACCTATGAATACCAGCATCATGGTATTGCCATGGGTTGATCGAGGTAGTGGTCCAACGAAATCGGTGCATATGATTTCCCATGGTTCGCTGGCTATTTGGGTCAGCATTTGTCCCGCAGGTTTTTGTTGGTTGGCTTTATAGCGTTGACAGGATTCGCATTGTCTTACATGGCGGCGTGCATCCCGGAACATTCCTGGCCAATAGTATAAATTTGCCAGTCGTGTGATGGTTTTTCGAATTCCCAGATGTCCAGCTGTTGGTGCATCATGGTTTTCTTTGAGTACCCGGTCTCGCATAGGTTTTGGGACACATAGTTTCCAAGACGCACATTCTTCGTCTCCACTCCGGTTAGCGATATGTCGGTAAAGCTGTTCTCCTTCTATCAGATATTCAGGGAACTTTGCAGGGTTCTGATGAATTTCAGAAATCTTGTTCTTTGTCCAGGAGTACGTGGTTTGGTCTAGCGGTTCTACCAGTGTTTGACAGAGCACTTCTCGGGGTTGTCGTGACAGCGCATCGGCGACGACGTTGAGTTTGCCTTTTCGATAGTGTACATCATAACGATACTGCTGCATCTCTAAAGCCCATCTTGCAATTCGTCCAGATGGATTTTCTATCGTGTTCAGCCACTTGAGTGCCAAATGGTCGGTGACTATGGAAAATTCGTACCCCTCGAGGTATTGTCTCATTTTCCTGATGCCCCAGATTATCGCCAGACATTCTTTTTCAGTCGGCGAGTAGTTTAGTTCTGCTTTATTTAGTCGGCGACTGGCATACGCGATTACTCGTTCCTGTCCTTCTGCCTCTTGCGTGAGTACTACTCCCAACCCATGATCACTTGCGTCCGTTTGCAGCGTAAATTTCTTCTTAAAGTCGGGACATGTCAGTATCGGTGCCTCCGTGAGCAATGCTTTCAGGCGTTCGAATGCTTCCTGTTGTTGAGCTTCCCATTTAAAACGATGATTCTTTTTGAGTAAAGCCGTTAATGGCTGCACTACTTCTGAAAATGCTGGTACAAAGCGTCGGTACCAGGACGCTACTCCAAGACAGCGGCGTAATTCTCGTAGGTTTCCTGGTGGTTGCAATTCCTTTATTGCGGCGATTTTCTCTGGGTCGGTGTGTATCCCTTCGGCGGTTACCAGATGTCCAAGATATCTTATTTCAGTCTTAAAGAACTCGCATTTGACGTTGTTTATCTTCAGATTTGCCTCACGTAATCGTTGGAAGACGCGGCGGAGGTTGCACATACGTTCTTCAACGGATCTGCCGGTGACGATGATGTCGTCTAAATAGGCGTAAGCGTAGGGTTCCAAGTCGGGTCCAATGACACTGTCGAGTGCGCGCTGGAACGTCGCAGGAGCCGAATGAAGACCAAAAGGCATGACCCGCCATTGAAATAGGCCACGCCCTGGCACCGTGAATGCAGTGTATCTCTTGCTTTCTGATTCCATAGGGATTTGCCAATACCCGTTCTTCAGGTCGATGGTGCTTATTAGTTTGGCGTCTCGCAGCTGGTTGAGTATGTGTTGAATTCGTGGGAGCGGATAGGCGTCCGGGACAGATTTTGCGTTGAGTTGCCTGTAATCCACACACATTCTCCATTGGCCATTTTTCTTCTTCACTAAAACTATAGGCGCACTATATGGACTATTTGATGGTTCAATTAACCCCTTTTCCAATAGCCCATCAATCTCAGTATTGATAACTTCTTGCATTGCGGGGTTTCTTGGAAAGTAACGCTGCTTGATAGGTCGCTCGTCGGTCATTATTATTCTGTGACACGCAATGTTCGTTGGGCCTTTGACCTCATCGAATTGTTTCAGTTCGGCTTGGATGAATTCGTCTATTGCTTCTGCTTCCGTGATCTGCTGGCTACGTATGATTAAGCATTCTGACTTCATATTTGCTTGCGCTTCACTGCAAATGGTCAAGCTATGTCCTCCCAGTGATAGATTTGCCCCTATCGTTCTTAGAAAATCCAGTCCTAAGATTAGGCCGTCGATAGCGTTTGGAAGAATTAGCAATGGCATGTTGACAACGCTGTTTCCGAGTTTTATGGTCACATCTAAGGCGGAGGTTGTCATGGTTGTCACTCCGTTGGCTAACCGGACGTACGCATGTGATGGGACCTGATTCGTTGGGGTCCGTACTGCTTCAGCGAGCACCTCGTTAAGAAAACTGCGCGTGGCTCCTGTGTCTACTGTGCCTTTGATTGGTCGTCCGTTTATGCTTACCACCGCGACAATTCGTCCACATTCTAGTTTTAGCTCTGTTTCCTCTGATTCGCTGCTGCTTGTTGACGTGGTGGGGGAGGAGGTTGTAATGCTCGGGGTCCCGTTCTGCCTCCTTAAGAGCGGGCTCCTCTGCCGTTTCCCGGTTTTGGTTTACAGCAGTGAATTGTCCTGACATTCTTCTTACCACATTCCCAACAGAATAACACTGGAGGCAATTGGCAACCTTGACTGTAATGCCCTTCTTGTCCGCACCTACGGCATGCTGTTCTTGGGTTTAATCGCTCGGCCACTACTTCCGCTACTCGATGCTTTTCTTCTACTATCCGATGTCTTTGTGCCTCTGTTGATGTATTTGGCTCACGTCGCATATGCGTTGGTGGCTCGTGTCGTGGTTCTCTATTCTTCGGCTGTTGGTTTCTTGTGGTTTCCTCTAAGTGTAGGCACTCAACCTCTGTTGCTAAAATGGTTAACTCGTCTAGGGTTGAGAAGTCTCTTCGACGTATATACCACCGGTAGTCGGTGCGTGAATTGTCGAATATACGTTCCAGCTGCTCGGTGTTGGTATAATTCGCGTGTCGCATAAGGTCCTGGAGAGCGACAACATATTCTTTAAATGGTTCGTTAGCCTTTTGCTGTCTCATACGGATTTCGTCACCAAGTTTTTCGAAATACCGCGGTGGTAGATAAAATCGTAAGAAGTCAGCTTTGAATTGTTCCCAGCCTGACCATTGCCTATTATTATTGCGATACCACATAAGGGCTTTGTCCTTGAGGAGTTCTGGCATTGTTCGTGGTAGCAAATCTCTTTGCACATTATACGTCGCGGCGAGTTCCTCAATTCTTTCAATGAATTCCAGTGGGTCGCGGCCTCCATCGTATTTAGTAGACCACTTCCGCACTTTTTCTATTGTTGTTCCATATTCGGTAGTGCTCGTATGTCCCTGTGCATTGTTTGGTGTGTTGGTTACAACAGGCGGTGTAGCGAACGTATCGTCGTCTGTAAGTCCAAGTAAGTTGGGTGAATTTGCTCGAGTCCTGGTATACTTGCTTTCGTGAGCTTCAAGTCGCCTCTCAATTTCCTCATTATACCCCTTTTGTGTTATGAAAGTGGCTAATTGCTTACGTAATTCCTCTACTGTTTCTCGTTCTCCCAACTCCAAGTCTCTCGTAATGTTTAGGAGTTCTTCCTTGTTTACTTTGTAAATCCATGCTGTCTTCGCCATATTGAAGCTTGTAACGATTTTAATGAAAAGTATGGTTTTGTTCCTTTTCGATGAAGAGTCCCTGTTCGGGCGCCACCTGTAACGATGTTTCTTAGGCCAGGATATAACTCAGCGAGTCCAGGATTTCGTTAAAGGAAAAGATTTGTATTTTGGGTACTCTTCAGTATGAATCTAGCTTTATTGAATGAATTATTCAAGGTCTGTTACATATGACGGTGACTTCGAACGAATGCTATAGTGGGTAAGCCGTGTTGCTGTGTCGTGGAATCAGGCTTCGTAGCGTTGGGGTGCGTATGTTGATTAGGTTCTCCGAAAGTGAACGTAGGTGCTGACTGTACTTTCAGAGAGTATGCGTGGGTACTTGCTTAGCTCCGAGAGAGTATGCGTAGCCGTTGACCGTGTTCTGTAGGTGTATGCGTGGCCGTTGTGCTCTGAGAGAGTAGGCGTAGCCGTTGTGCTTCGAGAGAGTGTAGTACGTAGCCGTTGTGCTTCGAGAGAGAAGGCGTAGCCGTTGTGCTTCGATGTGCGCTGCGGTGCGCCGTTGTGACTGTGCTTCGGTGTGCGCTGCTGTGCGCCGCTGTGACTGTGCTTCGATGTGCGCTACTGTGCGCCGCTGTGACTGTGTTTCGATGTGCGCTGCTGTGCGCCGCTGTGACTGTGCTTCGGTGGATCGTGTGCTACTGTCGCATCTGTAACGTGTGCTACGAGTGCTTTTCTGGAACGTGTGCTACATGTGCTTCCCTGGAACGTGTGCTACGTGTGATTCACTGAAACGTGAGCTACATGTGCTTCACTGGAATGTGTGTTACATGTGCTTCTCTGGAAGGCGTGCTTCACGTGAAAGTGTGCTACGTGTGCTCTGCTGTGACTGTGCTTCGGTGTGCGCTGCTTGTGCCGACTGCGATTTGCGGAGCGCTCCCGGGTAGCAAGTACGTAGGATGGGAAGGACAGAAGACCAGGAAGATTTATCAAATCCGCCTGCTTGGTCGGAGGGAAGGAGGATTGGCTGGAAGATTTATCAAATCCGCCTGCTTGGTCGGAGGGAAGGAGGATTGGCTGTGTACTGCACTTACCGCGGTGTTAGCTTTGACTGATGTTGATCGCATCGAGGTTGGCAACTGACTGACTCGTCTGGTTGAGCTTGTTCCTTTTATATGCTTGTGCGCGGATTTTGTTCCGCTGTGTACGTATGTTTTGTTCTCTCTTCTATCGCTCTTTCTCGTAGGTATGCTTTTGTGCTTGTTGGTCCCGTTATTTCCATGAATTTCTCTTCATTGTTCGTTCTAGTCACCGCTTGCATTTCTTATCGCTAATTCTTATTTGTGCTTGTTGGTCCCGTTATTTCCATGAATTTGTCTTCGTTGTTCTTCGTAATTCTTATTTTACTTATATACTTATTTCTAGTTATTTTAACATATTTACTCTTATTTCATAGTTGCTTATATTTATTGTCTTATACTAATATATATTTTTACATGATTTTATTAAATTAGATTTATTCATCATATTTATTAGGTTAAATTCATTATTTTATTACATTATTTTGATTTATTATATATATAGGTAGTATAAGTACATTATTAAATTCATTATTTTGTTAGTTTAGATTATGTATATAAGTAGTATAAATAGAAAAGTATAAGTTTAGTGTGAAAATTTAAAATTATTGTGTGACGTAGGATTTTGCGTCATCACAGGTTTATCATGGAAATCTTTTATTATCGTCTCAATTTCTTTTGGGTCTTCTAGAAGAATTGTATTACCATTTTGTTCCATCTGTGGACTATCCGGTTTCACTGATTCGGAAATTTCCTGCGGCTTGTCGTTTTCTCGGGTTTTTAGTTCTTTCGCCTTAGAGCGCATTTGGACTGCCGCGACCTCATTGTTATGTTGGGGTATTCTACTCAGAGCATCTACATTTTAATTTTTCTTGCCAGGTTTATATGTAATTTCGAACTCGTATTGCGATAGTTTATGTTTCGCAATACCCTTTATGGGTTGGTGGTCTGTAAATATTTTAAACGACCTCCCCAAAAGATACGCCCTAAAGTTCTTCGTTCCCCAAACTATAGCCAAGAATTCCTTTACAGTTGTGGAGTACCGTTTCTCGGCTTCACTCAACGCCCTACTGGCGAAAGCTATTGGCCTGTCCTTACCTACTTCCCCTTGGGACAATACTGCTCCCAGAGCTTCATTGCTGGCGTCTGTTGTTAACAAAAATTGTTTCGAAAAATCCGGATACGCGAGTACAAGTGGTGACAGGCTATTGCCTCCTCCAGCTCGACGAACGCTTTCTGGCAGTCCTCCGACCATTGGAATCTGGTATCCTTTCTCAGTAATTTGTTAATTGACAAAACTATTTTCGCCATGCTCCCAATAAATTTCTTATAGTAATTGGCTAACCCCAGGAATGCTTGCACCTCCTTTTTATTCCTGGGAGGTTTTATTCCTTACACACTCAAGCTTTTGTGGGTCGGGCAGTGCACCCTGCTCACAACACTTATGGCCTAAATAAACTATTTCTCGTCTTAACAACTGACACTTTTCCGTGTTTAGTTTTAAACTATTTTCCCTAAGGACGCTAAACATCTTAAATAACCTATGTTCATGCTGTTTTAAATTCCGACCGTAAACTACTATATCATCTAAGTAAACGAAACAATCTATTGTTGGGGTACTCCTGGAAAGTCCTTACTGTGGGCTCCTCCAAAGTCCACAGTCCGTCCGAATAAAAGCACTATTATTTCACTTTTGTCACTTTATTGTCTGGAATACGTTTTACACGTTCACTACTCACTACTCACTGATGCCCCATCTGCTACATTACAATCTTATTAATATGTTTGAACGCGGAAAATTAAACATGGAAATAATAATACGCTGACTGTAGCGGAAAAGAGCCGCCTCACCAAATGAGCGCAAGAAAGTGGGTCACTAGTTCCACGGTCAGCGATGTTTAATGGATCATTCGACGAATTGCTCTAGAAACGGCAATGCGGAATTAAACCAACAAGCACAACGTGCAAAAAAATGCTCAGTGCGATGTCATAATTTAAGTATCGCCTGAAAGTATGCCTAGCGGAACCAGTGACTCACAACTTCCTCCACCCCCAGGGAAAAGGAAAAATTAATATCGTGAAGCGATGTTAATTTTTCCTTTTATTACAATGTTTCTACTAGGTGGTTAACTGTTTGATATTATTCTTAACGCTATTACAAATTGCTTAAGTAAATACCATAACCCCTTCTTGTCTGGCGCTCCTCGGATATGCTGACTGGAGAATAAGATGATGATGGTTCTACCGAATTATGCTTCTGTTGCTACGAATGGACGTCTCGTCTTAGGGTGATATCACGCGTTGCAGGGCACCCACATTTGAAGAAATGGTGTGTAACTGTATGACAGCGCCGATTGGACATGCTCCTCGTAGTTCTATTCTACTTTGAACGGAGTGATGTGGCCTTCGGTGTTTCTTTCTCGTTTTCTCGGACTGCTGGGGTTGTGTGCTACGTTGTTGACTGTCTGGTGGACATCCCATCTTACTTGATGCTAATTGATCATAGCTCATATCTCGACTGTGGCTTCACGATTCCCTTGTCTCACTTCGGGACGTTAGCTCAAATTTGCGACTATGATCTGTAGTCAGATGATTTGCGGGGATTGTCCCAAGAAAAAATATTTTAGCACGTCCACCCTGTTGACTAATGCTAGCGAGAAAACATCGCCATGGCCGTCTTTGTCGAACAATGATGTCTCTTATTTCTGTGATGGTGCCTTACAACATGATGGTTCGGAGAAGCAACTTCGATGTACCGCTCGTATCTTGGAGTCCATAATTAAATTGAAGCTACCAGCTACGTGTTGATGCTGTTGGTGGCTTATCCTATTTATTTATCTAATACTTATACTACGAAGTAATTCAATGACATTTGTTATTTCATGAGTATCTTATGCTTGTTCTGTAATATTTATATACTTATGACTATATACAACTTGCGTTCGTATTCGATTATCGAACTAAAATCAATATATTCATCAAGTGAAACCATTAAATTTTAGGTGAATTTTTTTACTCTTTTCGTTATGTGTCCTTTAAAATATTTTCCTAGTGCCTTATATCTAGTTTCTTTTTTTTCCATTCTCATTTTCTTTTCCTCTCATTTTAAAATTGTTGTTCTTTATTTTTATACATTTTTCAGAATGTTTTTTCTTTCTTCTTTTTCCCCCCTTTGTTTTCTTTCTTTTTTTGTCCTTTTGATATTTATTTTTTTTTTTGTTTTCTTTCTTTTTCCTTTCGATATTTATTATATATAATTTCTTTTTTTTTTTCCTCTTACTAAAGAGTTTTGTCAGCTTGTGTTTTATTCTCCCATGTACAATTACTTCAACCATTTTTCTCTTATTGCATTCCACACCTAACTGCTCTATTAGTTTATGACTTCTATATTCCCATTAAAATTATTTAATTAATTAAATTTTACAATTATTTAATTTAATTGAACTCTTTAGCAAGTTGAAAAGTAATCTGTAAATTCTATTTCACTTGCTCCCCCTTTTTTTTACAAATGTGATACTACACACTTGTGCATTTATCGTAATCATCACACGTAACGTTGAACTGATTCGCGATGCCACATAATGTCATGGCGCCCTGACACCATGTGACAAAATCGTCTACGAACTATCTACCCCAAAATTATTTCAACTTGGACTTCTGATAAATAGAATTAGGTCCACGCAGGAATTGAATTAAAACTAAGTTTATATTGTTTCAACCATAGTACATGCACTTGGAAATAATGTAAACAACATAATAAAGCAATAAAACAACATAAAAATATATTGCCTTAACCAAACCTAGATATATGGTTTAAACAAATTCTATAATTAATTAATACATTTTGTTAGTAAGCAAAATTAGTAAGTGTCCGGTTAGCTATAGAAAATTCCCCTTAAAAATATACTAGCCAAAACGGTTTTATATGGATGAGCAACTTCGGGGGTACTTACTTATCAATTTGCGGCGTCGCAGTTAATGTGATCCAGCCCTCTCTTTTCCGTCGTCCTGGTAAACATGGAATTTCCCCTTGCACCACCTACGACTGCCTTGAAATATACAAATATATATATATTATTTACGTTCGTTATTTTTCCCTATTTACTAAATTTTTTGTTGAATTGTATGTGTTGAGCGTGGTTTTCCGGTTCCAAATTACTGCATCCGTAGCTGTTCCTATTTTTATTGAATTGTTGTAATGTTTAAGCAAATTGTTATGGAAGGACTTATCCCTGTTCTTAATTTTTAGAACTGTAGTGACCGGACTCTTAATGCCTACCACCTCATATGGGCCTAACCATATCGGTGAAAATTTGTTTCTTCTGGTTTGATTTTTCATTAAGACCTTGTCACCTAACTTAAAAACAACAGGATTTAACTTGCTATCATATTGCCTTTTAGACAACACCTTCGCCTTCTCCTAGTTTTGTCGAGCTATTTCATGCGCTTTTTGGATCTGATATTTCTGAATCTTCGAGGGATCGTCCGGATTATACACCGGACTGCACTTACGTCTCAAGTTGGTTGGCATTTCTGAATCAAAACCGTACGGAAGGGTGTTTGTCTAGTGCTAGTATGGGGCGTATGGTTATGCACATGCATCGCTGCCGACAACCATTGGTCCCAATTGGATCCGTCCTGTTTAGCGAAGCTGCGCAAATATTCCGCTAGCGGTCTATGGCTGCGTCCGAGTGAACCATTGGCCTGGGGGTGGTACGGAGTGATATGCAACTTCCTAATGCCTAACATCTTACAAGTGTCCGAGAATATTTTGGAAATAAAATTAATACCATTGTCCGTTACTAACACTTTTGGAACTCCGTAGCGAGTTACTATCTCGTCGAAAAATGCCTTGGCTACTGTGCTCGCTTCCGCATCCGGAATTGCTACGCACGCCATTAGTTTTGAGAAGTCATCCTGAAAAGTGAGTATGGTATTTATTTCCTGACACAGTCTCCGGCAAAATACCTACTATATCCATATACACCTTTTCAAAAGGACGCTTCGGTGTATCTGTTAACACCATCGGCATTTTCGTAAGTCTCGAACTTTTATTGGCTTGGCACTTCGGACAATTCCTGACACAATCCTTAACTTGTCTTTGCATACCAGGCCACCTGAACTGTTTTCTAATGCGCAGAAATGTTTTCACCGCGCCTTGATGGCCCCCCAAAGGTGAATTATGGAAATCTCTCAAAACCGTTCTTATTTCCTCCGGCCTTGTTAAAACTGCCGCCTTGTCAACCTCTAGACCGCTTTCACAGTCCATATCGCCTGTGGTTGTCTGAGTGTTTCTTGGCTCCACTTGGTCCTCAAGTTCCTGCGCTTTAGCCTTAGAGCGAGTCTGTACGGCAATAATACTCTTGTTTTCTTGTGGGATTCTGCTCAAAGCGTCTGCATTCAGATTCTTCTTGCCGGGCTTATAAATAATCTCGAATTCATACTCCGACAATTTATGTCTAAACCTAGCCAGGCGTGAAGTCTGATCCTTCAAATTCGCTATCCCCTTCAAGGGTTGGTGATCCGTGTACACTTTGAATGGCCTGCCCAAGAGATACGCTCTAAAGTTCTTTGTTGCCCACACTATAGCCAAAAATTCTTTTTCAATTGTGGAATACCGTTTCTCGGCTTCATTCAATGCCCTACTGGCAAAAGCTATTGGCCTGTCTTGGCCTATTATACCTTGGGACAACACCGCGCCCAGAGCCTCGTTGCTGGCGTCTGTTGTTAATAAAAATGGTTTTGAAAAATCAGGATAAGCAAGAACCGGTGATGAAATTATCGCTTTCTTCAAACTTTCAAACGCCTCTTGACATTCATCGGTCCATTAGAATTTTACTTCTTTTCTCAATAATTTGCTTATTGGCAACGCGATTTTTGCTGTATTTTCAATAAACTTCCTATAGTAATTTACTAACCCTAAAAATGCTTGCACTTCCTTTTTACTCCTTGGTGGCTTTATATTTTTTACACATTCCACGTTCTGTGGGTCGGGGAGTGCACCCAGTTCTGAACACTTATGACCTAAATATACAATTTCTCGCCTTAAAAATTGACACTTCTCTGTGTTCAATTTTAAATTATTCTCTCTAAGAACCTTAAATACTTTACATAACCTATCCTCATGCTGTTGTAGGTTTCTACCGTAAACTACTATGTCATCTAAATAAACAAAACAGTCTATACCCTGAAGTCCAGTGAGAATATGATTCATTATTCTCTGGAAGGTTGCAGGCGCTCCAGTCAACCTGAATGGCATTCTGTTAAACTCGAAATGTCCTAGACCCGAGCTAAAAGCAGTTTTCTCCCTGTCCCTTTCGTCAACTAAAACTTGATGGTATCCACTAGCAAGATCTAGAGTCGAGAAATACCTGCAGTGTCCCAACTGCTCTAGAATTTCCTCAATTCTTGGAATCGGAAAGACTTGCTTTATAGTTACATCGTTCAATTTCCTATAGTCAATCACTAGTCGCCATTTTTTCTGTCCATCCTTTGAGGCTTTTTCCCCTTCCAGAAGGAAAATATCATTGAATGCTGCGCACATTCTCTCTACTGAGCTTCTTTCCTCCTTATTCAAATTTTCATCTAATCGTAATTTACCTATAAGTGTGCTTATTCTATCCCTAAGGTCTATCTCCTCTATTCTACTTACCAAACCGGTACCCGGTGTTTTAAACTTATTGAAATCAGTAAACTTTGGTCTAAAGTTACTGCTAATAACTGTATCCTCCTGTACATTTACCAGTGTCTCTCCCATATATACCCCTGGTGTAATTTCCTGTTTATGTACTACTACCACTGGAATATTGGTTTTAATTCCAACTGGAACTATTCCAACTATTATTGTCCGTGCTAATACTTTGGCTCTCTCTCTGTAAAAGTCTTCATCTATTGCTTCCTTTGACCTCATAATTAAAGTCCCAACACTCTCTTTGTCTCCTCTTAAGAATGTCACCTTTTTAGTAAGGGTATTTATAACGGATCTATTCCACAAGTTATCCCTTCCAACTATGCCATCCCCCGGCACTCCTTCCTCTGAAGATACCACATGTAACGCAAACTTAATGCGCTCATTGTCATTATGGTGAACGAATACCAAACCTCTTGTGGTCACGCATCCACCGAATGCCCCACTAAGGGTTTTAATTTCGCTAGTGTCGACTTCTAGCGAATGACTTAGCGCATTTTTCTTAAGCAGGCTTGTGTCTGCCCCTGAGTCCACCAGTAAAATGAGTTTTCCATTTCTTGCACCCGTACATGGTACTTCAATGAACACATCATTTAAGGTGTCTGGGCGGCCCTTCTGCCTGTTGTACCCCGAGTTTATTCTTCCTGCATCCCTTCCTGCTTGTAGTCTTATATAATTTTTGGCATTTGAAATTTTCGTGCCGCCAACTTTCGAGTAAAAACCCTTCAACGTTTTTATTGCGCTTTTTTGCAACGTATGTGAAAACGTCTTGCGATTGTTCCATAACCTGCCACAACAATTAAAAACCAATATATTTAATTCCCCAATAATGTCTTTTATTATAGTCACGAGCAACAAAACCAGAATGAAAATTTGTGTAATGCTTGCACTTAAACAAGAAGCAGAAACTCCAAACGTATCCACTGACTCAACGGCCGTCGGACTTACTGTTTTGTTGTCATTTACTTTTTGTTCCACTTCCGTCTCCAATATCTTGCTGCCCGCATCAACTTTCTCATCGTTCATTTCTGGGAAAAACTTATTAAACATTTCTTCTTCAACTTCTTCTATATTTTTTATGCTCTTTTTTGGTCGACAGTCCTCAACCTTCTTACAACAATCAGAGGAGGACGGTTCAACAATCGTTTCCGACGTCTGACTCGCTGTCCCCATGATGCGTGGCCTAATTTTCCTTTTCTTTTCGGGTCCCCAGCTTAGCGGCCTTGGCTGGGCCCCTACCAGTTTCCCTGAAACGTATCCCAATTTCGCTTAGCTTGGCAGTCCCTCACAAAATGTCCTGCTCGGTTGCAAAAATGGCATCTGAAATGATTGGCAGACTCCGGACGGAATTTCTTCCGCTTGCGACTTTAACGCGTACAACCTCTCTGCATATTGCCTCACATTTTCCCCTGGCAATTGACAAACCTGTTGCAGTTCTAGCCGCACTGTGTCTAACGAACTAATCTGCAAATAACTTTTTCGTATCGTCGCGCAAAATTCCTCAACTGTACTGAATTTCCTAGATCTGAGCAAACTATACGCGTTCCCATGCAATCTCTGCTTTATGCAAGGTATCAAATATTGTCTGTTTCCTTCCTCAATACCTTGAACCGCCAATTCGCACCCGTTAATGAATCTATATACTTCATTGCGCAAATCTGGGGAGGGTGTTCCCGAGAACAAAGGTACTAATTTGTTCACTACTTTGGCCACTGCTTTTATACCCATATCTACGCCGGTTTTACCCCTCGGGATCTTAAAATCTGTTGAAACTACTGACGGGCGTCCCACTTTTATACCCATATCTACGCCGGTTTTACCCCTCGGGATCTTAAAATCTGTTGAAACTACTGACGGGCATCCCACTCTTGTGAGGGAGAGTTGTGTCTGCTAAAAAATTTTCCTGCTGAAGGAGTCTATTCTCTTCCTTCAACTCCTCTATTCACCTGTGGGCTTCTTCTAGAGAGTCAAAATTTTCCCTGCTTCTTCGGTTTAGAAATTTCGCGAGAAAATTTTCAGAAATTCCCTTTTCTTCCACCAACCTTCTCAATTTCTCGTTTTCCTCTTCAACTTCCCTTACCGAACCACTTTCTATTTCTCTCTCTACTAATAAGTTCTCGTATCTGTTTTTAATGGCTTGAAATTCGTTCCTCCAATTTTCCAATTCCCTTCGCGCACTTTTTTTCTTACTATCTGTAAAGTTTAGTAGCTCTTCTAGAATTGCATCTGCTTTTTCTACCTTAGAAAGCCTGCCTAAGCCACGAAGTTTTTCCTTTATCAGTTCTAAATTCTCTTTATTACCTACAGTACACGCAAGACTACCCAAAATTTTTTCTACAAATCTATCCAATTCTCCCACCAAGTTTTTATGATCTCTGATTAATTCCCTTAACGGAATTTCTATGTCATATGAGGTATCCATAAAGCTTGCACTGTAACTGCTACTATTTCCTGTGCTTGCCTTTTTTTTCTCTT
This sequence comes from Sicus ferrugineus, assembly GCA_922984085.1. Taxonomy (NCBI): domain Eukaryota; kingdom Metazoa; phylum Arthropoda; class Insecta; order Diptera; family Conopidae; genus Sicus; species Sicus ferrugineus. The sequence goes on along the minus strand of OV277351.1, from coordinate 1,133,131 downwards.
TAGGTATTTTTAGGTACCAGCCTTCACTGAACTAAACACAACACTTCTTTTTTTTCACTTCCTTTTGTGCACGCGACAAAATAAAAAGAAGAAAAAACAATCGACTGAATGTTCGCGCACAGAACCCCAAGCAAGCGCCAGTAGCTGCACTTGAATTACGAAACTTGAAACCCCCACAGAAAAATTCGCGTACTAATTGATTGCGCTCGCGTCTTAAACGTTTTGTATCTTCATAGCAAACACAACTACTTTTTTTCACACTTCTTATTTCATTTACCCCAATAATTTCAAAAAGAAGAACAATGTTAGTAAAAATACTTATCCCCCGTAGCCAGACTCAGCCACAGGATTACGGGTAAGGGAGCCTTGCCCAGGATTATTTATGCGTGTTAGTATTTATATATATTCGCTACAAATTCCTATCTTTATTTATCACCTTTAAAATTTCATGTTTTCACAAACTCACCTGTGCGAACGATTTTTGGTTCGTCCTACCGGCTGCGCCAAATATGTTGGGGTACTCCTGGAAAGTCCTTGCTGTGGGCTCCTCCAAAGTCCACAGTCCGTCTGAATAAAAACACTATTATTTCACTTTTGGCACTTTATTGTCTGGAATACGTTTTACACGTTCACTACTCACTACTTACTGATGCCCCATCTGCTACATTACAATCTTATTTATATGTTTGAACGCGGAAGTTTAAACATGGAAATAATAATACGCTGACTGTAGCGGAAAAGAGCCGCCTCACCAAATGAGCGCAAGAAAGTGGGTCACTAGTTCCACGGTCAGAGATGTTTAATGGATCATTCGACGAATTGCTCTAGAAACGGCAATGCGGAATTAAACCAACAAGCACAACGTGCAAAAAATGCTCAGTGCGACGTCATAATTTAAGTATCGCCTGAAAGTATGCCTAGCGGAACCAGTGACTCACAACACTATTCTTTGGAGCCCAGTGAGAATATGATTCATTATTCTCTGAAACGTCGCTGGTGCCCCCGTTAAACCAAAAGGCATTCTGTTAAACTCGAAATGTCCTAGTCCTGAACTAAACGCGGTCTTTTCTTTGTCTTTTTCATTAACCAAAACCTGGTGATATCCACTAGCAAGATCTAACGTTGAAAAATACCTACTATGTCCTAACTGCTCTGAAAACTCCTCAATTCTGGGTATAGGGAAAACCTGTTTAATCGTAACGTCATTTAATTTCCTAAAGTCAACCACTAGACTCCATTTTTTCTGACCGTCTTTTGCGGATTTCTTTGGTACCAGTAACAGTGGCGAATTAAATTTTTGCCACTGGGGGAGATAACCCCGTCGTCTAGCAGATTCCGTACCTGCCTGTTCACTTCCTCTCTATGGATATGAGGTAACCTATACTGCTTTTGATTAATTGGTGATTCGTCTTGCCTGGTCGGTATTTCGTGTTTTAAGACCGGCGTATAGGACAATTCATCTCCTTCCAGCAGAAAAATATCATGAAAAGCTGCACATACTCTCTCTACTGAACCCCTTTCCTCTTTATTCAAACTATCATCTAGACTTAATTTATTCATCAGAGTACTTATTCTATCCTTAACATCTATCTCTCCTACTCTATTTATCATACTAGCACGGGGTGTTTCAAACTCATTGAAACTAGAAACCTCGGCCTAAAGTCACTGTCTATTTCTACATCTTGTTCCGTTGAGTTTAGAATCGGAACGTAAACTACGCCCTCCTTTACCCCTCCGATTAGTGGTAACTTTTTTGCGTTAAAAAAGTGGTAAGGTCCGCAGGGACCTTTGAGCAATTTTATGCAGTTTTCATTGAATAAAAGCGAGTTTTGCTTATCTAAAGCAATAATTTCCATATGCAATCGTCTCTTAATCAATTAAAAGATAATATTTGGACGATATTGTTTTATTTACTTTTATTTTTTTTAAATATTTAACCTAAAATACAAGTTTTATCGTTGTAGCTCTTCTTGAAGACTAAGTCTACAAGTAATACATCTTTGTAGTTGCTCCGAATGTTCCATGCAGACTGGTTCTTTGCAATTACAACAGTATGCCCTGGTTTTTCTTTGACGATTGTACTCCTGACGGCATAAAGAGCACGAAGGTCTATGACCGCGATCTGCAAATTGTGTTATACTTCCTTCTATTAATTGCGCGCTGGTAACATTAACTCCAAAAGCTCTCATGGCATTTCTTATGTGAGAAAAACGTGTAATTCTCGCGTTGGTTGCCCGCTTTTCTATATTTTTTACAGCCAATTGGTTGACCAGTAAATGCAGGAACTTTCGCCGCTTGTCGGTATTTTGAATTGAATTCTGCTCATTGTATAAGATATAAGAAGCTAGTGCAGCAACATCTACCATATTATAGAATAGTGCAAGCGGCCGGCGCCTTGTTGGTCTTTTGCATGTATAAGTTCCAAGCATCTGGTCCATAGTATCAACTCCCGACTTGTTGTCGTTGTAGTCCAGAATAGCCATTGGTTTTTTCTTTGGACTTGAATCATCTACCTTACAAGTGTAATGCATGGTCGACAAGAGGATCACAGATTTGTTTTTTTTCGGTACATATGAGCAGAGCGCTACATCGCCTTCGTAAAATCCAAATAAAGTACTGCATACTTCACGTTTTGGATTTTTCAAAAATTCACGTGGAATATATGGCTTATTGGCGCGTACAGTACCAACATAAACAGTTTTCTGCTTCAATAATGTAATCGCCAGTTCCAAAGATGTAAAGAAGTTGTCGGCGTAAATCGTTCGACCAGTATGTAAATATGTTTTTGCAAGCTCTAGCACAACTTTTTGGCCTTGATTTACTTGACGCTCTGCATCAGGCTGCTTTCCTGTGTAAATCATTCCTTTCAGTGGATAATAAGACTTAGAGTCGCATAACCACCATATTTTGATGACTTGGCTGGTTTCGACGGAATGTACTGCGTGAACCGTGTTCGACCTCTGAACGGAAACAGTTGTTCGTCAACTGTCAAAGAATCATGCGGCGTATATGCTGCTTCCAAGTTGGCTTGCATCATCATCCATATATCGTCCATAGCAGCAGTTTTACTAATTCGTAATCTTTCAGCACGTGAATTATGGTTATCGAATCGCAAGCAATTCTTTATCAAAATGAATCGATCGTACGACATCGACGCTTTGTATATTGGAGCATGAGTTGCACCCCAAAGCTCTTTGGCTGGCTCTTTATTTGATTGACACAAACCAGCATGTATAATTATTGCCAAAAATGCATGCAGCTCTTCAATTTTTATTGGCCTCCATTCCTTTTTATGTGCTTGATGTTCGTTATTCCATTGCTCTATAAATTGTATGCCTTTTCTATTGGTTTCCATTAGGACGACGTATGATATTTCATCTGTAAAAATGGACGTGAAGATTTTGAGCGGATCCTGAGTAGCCATAAATGGACCGGGTCTTCTTCTATTATAGCACACAACGTTATGTGCACGCGTGCGGCAACTAGTTGGCTGTATCTTACACCATTTAGTGCCATTTTTTGAAATAAAATAGTCAGCGGTTGAACAGCTAGCAATTGCACCATCGTCTACGTCTTCATCTTCTTCGTCTTTCTCTTCATGGGCTTCTATGACTTGCTCGTTTTCGGCATCCGAATCTTCTATTGTTGGTGTTGAAGGTGGTGGAAGATATTGATCATCAGCATCATCATCATGAAACGGGTCAAAATGGTCGTCGTTATCGCTTTCATCCAGAAAATTTCCAATTGTGCATCAACTGCACTTCTCTCTTCCTCAGTCATTACTTGATATCGCGTCCTATTATTCAACACCAAGTCTGCAGCTTCCCAGATTTCTTTCTCCATTTTCGCACAAAACACTTTATAAGTTGTCTCCGTATAAGTAATTTCATAACTGAATGACCAATAACCCTTTCTGCAGTTTTTATACTTTTACTATTACCTATTTTATGCAAAAAGGTGGACAAAAGGTTGTCTTGTTTTTTACCAAGTCAGGTAAAAAACTGCGGCAATAGACATCTGTACAGCAGCAACAATTTTTTACCAAGAACCAATCAAGAATAATTGGAAAGTACTCTAAAAAATCAAAATTCTCTGAAATTTGCTACTGTATGTATGTATGACAGTACCTGCCCAAAAATGGAAATTTATTCAAAAACAATTTTTTTTTATCCTGAAAATGTATCTCCATAAAAAAACATTAACATTTACTTTTACCTTTACCTCTATTATGGCAAAACATGAAAATGTAATGAAAGGTCCCTACGGACCTTACCACTAATTCGCGTAATAGAAACATTTAAAGCGTTATAGGTCGGGAACCATTCCACGGATCTCTTCAAAAGTAGTCTCAAACGAAAGATAATGAATTATATTTGGAATACATAGCCGGTCCAGGGTACCCTACCCTGGCCGAAATAAGAGTAATTTTCATTTAAAAATCACAAAGGTCCCCAGGGACCTTACCACTAATCCGAGGGTTACTTTCGCTAAAGTTCCCGCATATACACTCCCGGAACAATTTCCTGTTTATTAAATACTATTTCCGGTATATTGGTTCTAATCCTAACTGGAACCGCTCTGATAGTTCTCGCCATTACTTTCGAACTTTCCTTAAGTAAGATCTGATCTAATTCTCCCCTTGAACGCATAACCAGCGTCTCAATATGTTTCTTATTCTTGTCCATAAATGTTACTCGTTTACTAACTGAATTTATAACAGACCGATTCCACAAATTGTCCCTGCCAATTATGCCATCCGCTGGCACTCCCTGTCCAAGTGGCACTAATTGTAGCCTTAAAGAAAGGTGATTCATACCGCCAGGTTTTTGGACATATATATATATGTATATAAATATAAATATATATAAATATATATATATATATATATATATATATATATATATATATATATATATATATATATATATATATATATATGTTTGTATGTATATAATTTGTTTATATGTATATATATGTATATATATCTAAATTACATATATCATATATCTATAATATATACATATATCATATATCTATAATATATATCCTATTAAAGTCACTTTTAATTAAAGCAACATAACGAGTTAATATGAGATTTAAGTCAGTTGTGCGAAGTCCATGACCCATGAGGGCAGATCGACGGGTCGGAATCCGGTTGTCAATACCAACAGTATTGGCGCGATGCTTGGAGAAGATGCAGGACGCTTGTGGATCGACGGCGTGTGATGCAATATTCCTCGAGGATCTTCTCTATTGCTTCAGTTACCGGATCTAGGTCCCCGCAGGAGTCCTGGATGTCTTTCAGCAGAATACCAATGTGGTCAGCAAATGACGACATGGTTGAGAAGCGGTTGAGAAAATTTTGTGCGACAAGTAGCGGTTGAGAAAAACTTTGAGACTGAATGATTCGGTTGGGAATTTCAGGATATTTATTGGCATAAAATAGCTGGTATCAGCAAAAGAGGCTTTCTGGCAGAGAGTAGTATGCAACGGTTAGTTGACAATGGTAAAATCGCTGAGTCTCGGGGAAGTTTGGTTTCTGGATTATTGGGTCAGACTTATAGTGGGGCAAAAGCGCGAAATCTAGGGTAGAAAATTAAGTGCGTAAAATATACTAACACTTCGTGAATTAAAATTAACCGGTAGTGATCGCATTAAGCTATTTATTTTAAGAATTTTTCTTCCTATCAGAAGGTCTTTAAGAATTTTTCTTCCTATCAGAGTATACGATGAGGGCCACTTAACAGGACAGGACCATGGATTTGTGCCGAGGAGAGGTTTGCAGATAACCTGAAGTCCCTTGAAATTGGGCAGGCAAAACATTTGGAGCTATTAAAGCACCAGGTCACAGTAATGGAATCCAACTATTATAGGCTGACGGGACCATTATTATCGACGGTGGAAAATGTTGAAAAATTACAGACCGAGTTAAGAGAGCCCTCCTAGGACAGAATGACGTAAATAGGAAAACTTTGTGGGAAAAAGAGTCATTAGAGGTTATGTTGCAGGTCATGCAAGTGCAAACAGCAATTGAAGCAAGTCTGGTCCGGATACAGGGAAGGTTTTGCTCGAACTATCAGTTCGAACAGTTTTGACAGAGGTAGCAAAAAGTCGGTCTCTGAAGGGGCAGTCAACCCGGCTGCTGGCAAACACATTCAACATTCACAAGGCAGCGGAAATGAGGGCATTCCCTGATGGCGATTCTTTCCTTGTAGTAGCCTGCTAGTATGGGTATGCTGGTCCGGTTAGGCACAGGGAATAGCTGGGTCTTTAGACTATGGGAGCCGATACCTTTCAGGCAGGTGTGTGGGGAGGAGTCTTCGGCGTTAACCTTAGAGGGCTTCGGGTATATTGTCCTGGAATTTGGGTGCTCCCTATACAGGTGGTATTACGTTCCACAGTTAGCAATGAGCTCATAACGGATGTGAGTTTGCATGAGTTCAGCTACGAGGTCTTGCTTAAGGCGGTGAACGATAGTCTGGCGTTCAAGCAAAACTCAGGGAGCGAGAGTGATAGTATGACATTAAGGCCTGTAATGGATGGGGACCACGCGGATATTCCAGGTAAACTGACTGAAGGGGCGAAAGCGTTGGAAGAATTGGACTCTGAGTTGGAAAAGGAAAAATTGAGGGAAGAATTTACTTTAAGGCAGAGGCTGATGGAAGTATCGGGTTTGTTAACGGTAGGTGTGCTAATAGTGAGAGTAGGAATTACAGTAATTTGTTGTTTGTATAAACGGTTGGGTAAGCGTAAGGTCCCTCCCCCCCCTGCCCTCAGTTAGGCTTAATACATTTAACCAGAATAGTAATTGGATTACGAGGAGGCGGTTCCGGGATATCCGCCGCCGATTGGTGGGGTAAGTCTGAGACTACCGAATATGACGGATACCCCGGAGGCGTCCGTTTCGGATTCAGTAGGAAGCGGCTTGGCGGCTCCGTCTTCGCTTCCTATAAATGAGCCGGAGGCCTTGGAAAATAGAGGAAAACATGTTTTCTCTCAGGTTCTCGCTAGGCAGAATTTCTGGCTCAGCGAAAACCTGAGGGAAGTCATTTTCACTGCATGAAATGTATATTAAAGGCACATCGGGAATCTCTTTATTAACACAAAACGGTTTCGGGTTCAATATGTAACTTTAGAGGAAATTTTGTTATAACTAACCGGACACTGACTAACTTTGCTTACTAAAAAAATGTATTCATTAATTATCGAATTTGTTTAAACCATATATCTAGGCTTGGTTAAGGCAATGTATTAAGTTTATGTTGTTTACATTGCTTCCAAACACATGCATAGAGTTGAAATGTTAGTTAGTTTTAATCCAATTCTTACTTGGACCTAATCCTATTTTCAGAAGTCCAAGTTGCAATAATTTTGGGGTAGATAATTCGTAGACGGTTTTGTCACATGGTGTCAGGGCGCCATGACATTATGTGGTATCGCGAATTGGTTACCGTTACTTGTATATAGATATGTTAAATGCACACGGAAGCGTCTAGTAAGGAGGAAGCAACTAGAAGAGTATTTAAAATTTACTTCAACTCCACTAACTATTAAATTAAAATTAAACTAAATTATAATAATTAAGTAATTATATAGAAGTCCGAATGAACAATAGCAATGAATAATGATTGAAATAGAGAACTGTACATACGAAAGATTTAAAAATACTCGGGAAATTATAAGAATAATAATATTGAAAAAAGGGGAAATAATTTTTACATAAGGAAAAATGTTCTACCCTGAATGGGTTAATAAATGTTAAGTTTATAAAAAAGATGTTAATAGGCAACTATGCACACATCTTAGGTATATAGTACATGTAAATAAGTGTATTCACATTTACTGCAACGTAAGCAGTAAGGAATAAAATGCTTTAAAGACTCAATAAGATATTAACTAAATGAAAGTAGAACATAGATAAAAAGGTGTAAGGACATAATGATGATACTCTACTAGTACAATGTCAAAAAACTAGTAGAAAGTGTAAAAAAAATTTCACATAAAATTTAATGGTTTCACTTGATAAATGTATTGATTTTAGTTGATAGTCGAATACGCACGCAAATTGTACATAGTCATAAATATGTATATACTCGCATTTACTGCAGCGTAAATATTAAGGAACAAGCCTAAGATAATTAAAATATTACTAGTGAAATAACAAATTTCATTGGATTATATCATAGTATAAATATTAGAAAATAAATAGGATAAGCCACCAACAGCATCAACACCTATGGAAGCTTCAGTTTAATCGTGGACTCCAAGATACGAGCGGTACATCGAAGTTGCTTCTCCGAACCATCACAGAAATAAGAGACATCATTATTCGACAAAGATGGCCATGGCGAAGTTTTCTCGCTAACATTAGTCAACAAGGTGGACGTGCTAAAACGTTTTTATTTTGGGGCGCTCCCTGCGAATTAACATCTGACTACAGATCATAGTCGCAAATTGGAGCTAACGTCCCGAAGTGAGACAAGGGAATCGTGAATAGTCGAGATATGAGCTATGATCAATTAGCGTCAAGTAAGATGGGAGGTCCACCAGACAGTCAACAACGTAGCACACAACCCCAGCAGTCCGAGAAAACGAGTAAAACCACCAAAGGCCACATCACACCGTTCAAAGTAGACCAGAACTACGAGGAGCATGTCCAATCGGTGCAGTCATACAGATACACACAATTTCTTCAAATGTGGGTGCCCAGCAAAGCGTCATACAAGAAAACATCACCCAAAGACGAGATGACAATTCGTAGAAGCAAAAGCATATGTCGGTAGAACCATCATCATCTTCATCTCCAATCAGCATGTCCGAGGCAGGCCAGACAAGAAGCGATTATGGTATTTACTTAAGAAATTTAAATAGCATTAAGACTAATATCAAACAGTTGACCACCTAGTAGAAACATTGTAATAAAAGGAAAAATTAATATCGCTTCACGATATTAATTTTTCCTTTCCCTAGGGGTGGAGGGATGTTGTGAGTCGCTGCTTCCGCGGAATACATTTTCATAATGATGTCGCACTAAGCGTTTAAATTCCATCGCACTAAGCGTTTAATTCCACATTGCAACTTGTTTCAATGCCAATTCATCGAGCGCGCGCTAGCCGCTGGTGAAGCGGTATTGCACTTGTTGGCCGTGGAACTAGTGACCCACTTTCTTGCGCTTAGGTGTTAGGGCAGGTCTTTT